>CM042012.1:138459696-139059696 GCA_023525715.1 Cichorium intybus
CATCTAATATCATCTTTATGTATGTTGATTGTGTCAGTTTTATTGATAGTGCTGGAGTTAGTGGTACTATACCTCCTACGTTTGCTAAATTACAGAACCTACGGACAGTGTAAGAGCGTCTGTCTTTAATGATGTTTCATGGTACTTCATCCATCTTATAAAAAATTGTGTCGCTTATTATGGAAACTAACTCTTGGTATCTCAGATGGGCTTCTGATAATAATTTCACGGGTAGAATACCGGACTTCATAGGAAATTGGTCACGGTTACAATCATTGTAAGTACGCATCTAAATTATTTACATGCTTTTTCACTATGAACCTTTTCAATATAATTTATGATTAATGCTCTTATAGGAGGTTTGAAGGGAACTCTTTTGAAGGTTCAATACCACCTTCATTTTCTAGGCTGGCCTCTTTGCAGGAATTGTAAGCCTTTATTCTCCTAATAGTTTATATTTATACATTGCAAGTTGGTATTTTGATCTTTTAATTTGCAGACTCTAAAATCAAACTGCTCTGGTTCCATAATGTTACAGGAGGATAAGTGGTTTATCTAATGGAACTCTGGATTTTATTAAAGGTTTGAGGTCCCTGAGTGTCCTGTAAGAAAATATATTGATCTCATATTTGTATAATCAAGGATTAGAATATAAATTATAACAAGAAGTCATCTCTTGCAGAGCCTTGAGGAATAGCAGAATTTCTGGCTCTATTCCAAATGACATAGGAGAATATGAAAACTTGACACAAGTGTGAGTAATCTGCATTTTTATTGAAGTATTTGAATACATAGATTTACTTAGTAAGTTAAACATGAATATTTAACTATTAAAGAAAAGCTCTCTAATGTTATTTTCTCAGGGATTTGAGTTTCAACAATTTGAGTGGGGAGATTCCAAGAGGACTATTCAACTTGAGCCAATTGTCTTTCTTGTAAATAATAAATATACTCATATTCTCCTTTTATGATACATAATATTTTGCATGCAATTTGGTCATAAGTTTTGGTATTGATCAAATTTACATGTCATCATTCTCAGGTTTCTTGGAAACAATAGTTTGAATGGTACTCTTCCGGATGCAAAGAGCACAACTCTTGGCAGCATGTAAGTGATTATAGGCTAGTTATTTAAGGGAAATTGAGTTTCATTTTTCAAATTTTCTTATATTTTTCTTCATGCAGTGATTTGTCATACAACCAACTGTCCGGGACACTTCCTTCTTGGACCAATGACCCGACCATACAAATGTACGTATGTGCTTTATTTTGGATATTGCTTATAAATTCTCATTTGTACCTTGTTTTTGACATTTGTTTTCTATCAAGAAGTGGCAAACGTACATTAGTTTTTCAGCATACCGTTTGGAGCTAACATCATGTTTCTAATGCGTTCACAGTAACATAGTGGTGAACAACTTCACTTTAACCGGTTTAGGAAACAGGTAATTATATTGAAGTTATTACTTCTATTTCTTTCTACAGTAATTATTACTAATAGATGTGATTCACGTGAGTCATCATGATTATATTGAAGTTATTACTTCTATTTCTTTTCCAACAAGTGAGTCACATGATGGCTCACGTTCACATCTATTAATTACAAAAGCGACTCTATATCACAAAATGACCACCTTTATATCACTAATCACAAAATGACGCCTTATTTCGCGATATAAACATCGTGGAATTGCTTTTGTGGTCTCCATCTCACCATATTACTGGATTTTTTTTTGTGAAAATGACATCCTTTTGTGGGATTTTCCTTTCCGGTATTTTTCTTGCAAAAAATGTAATTTATACAAAAAGATTGAGAAATTGGCTAATATAAATATTTCTTTCAGATTCAAGCAAAATTAGGTTTAGCAAAATGTGTGAAAAGGGGATCTGTCCTAGGGCTCAAACCGGCCCGCATGCTTCATTTGAGATGCCAAATATCTTAAGCTATTTTGGTGCATCTGGTTTTCTTTACATTTCATAGAAATACTTAAGTTACCTAATTTCCAAGAATAAAGTGTTTAGCGAAAATGGCATTTTCCCCCGAAAATTCTAAGAAAAAATAATTTTACGAATTAGTGAACCTTTTTTGAGCAAAATAGGTCGTATTTGTGATAAATAAGTCGTATTTGTCATATGTCATATGATATTCCCATTTTCGTGCAACTCATTTATGATAAAAATAATTTTACGAATTAGTGAACCTTTTCTCAAAATAAGTCGTATTTGTGATAAAAATTGAAAATGTGGTCATTTGTCATATGATATTCCCATTTTCGTGCAACTCATTTATCTATTTTTTTCCTGCTTATTAAAATTCAATATCTTTTCTCTCAGAGGTTTGCCTTCAGGCTTGAATTGTCTCCAAAGGGATTTCCTTTGTGATACTAGATCACCAATAAGTAAGCAAAAAAAAAAACATCACGTTTCTCTTTTTTTTTTTTAATAGGGAAAGTTCCATAAAAAACCACTATCGTTTGGAATATTTTTTGGTTTAACCATGATTTAACCACGAAGACTTTGATTTCTTTTTTGGAAAATATTTAGACAAGTCGTTGGATTATAGGCTCATAACTCTAAAGCCATGACTTTAATTTTTTGAACATAAAATGACTAAGTTGGCAAGTGTTTAGGGTTTAGGAAAATGGGAAATCGTTTACGCATTTGTGATTTTAGCCACTAATCTTCATAAAGTTTCTTATATTTTGGGCTCACTAACGATAAAGCCATGCATGTTTTAACAGAAGAAGATAAAGAGTATTATCTTAATATAATCTTATTGGGTTCTTTGCAAACTCTTTGTGTGACAGAGAGTATTGTCTTATTGTAATTGTACTATAACTCTCTGACAAAGGGTATTATCTTACTGTAATCATACGTTTTTGTTCTCGAGATTAATAAAGGAAAGAAAATAAGGGGAAGGAGAATAAGGAGAGAAAAGTAAAAGAGGGGAATGGAAATATGTATTGCATTTTCGTGTTCTCAAGTTCGAAAGAAATTAAGGGGAATGAAGTCATCTGATGATAGAGAACACATTGTACATGAGAGACATTGAAAACAATATTATAAAGGTTACATGATTTTTTATGTACTAAGTTAAAGGGTAAATTTGGGAAATGACAAAGCCTTATATTTGTTGTTGATTATCAACAATTTTCCTTATCTTCTTTCCAAAGAAAACTAGGGAACATGATTTTTCCACTTTATTCTCACTTCTTTTCACTTCTCTCCTTAAAGTGACTCTGGAACAGAACATTAATGTATTCTCTCTTTCTGACAATGTCCGAGAAAATACTTGTTTTTAGTAACTTTCTGACTGAGGTCTTCTATTTTTATTATTTTTTTTAAAACAATTGTTTCTGTAACTTCCTAATTGGTTTTTTTTCCTAAAAGATACTATTTTATTTTTAACTTTCTGATTGAGGTTAAAATCTTATAGTAAGAAAAGACTCTGCCAGATGGCGTGGAGAATACCATAAGATAATACCATCAATCAAAAATACAGTAAGAATATAGGTAAGACATGATCCTTTGAGAGAAAATATAGTAATGTTACTTTAAGACAATATCATTTGTAAGAGAGAGTGAATACATTAAAATAATACCTTCTATGAGATAGAGATAATACAATAACATTACAATTTGATAATTTTATCGGTCAAAGAAAGTAGAAAAAATACCATAAGTTTATAGTTAGATAACAGACTGTTTCTTTTTCTATTGAAAAAGTCATCACTTAATCATTAATGAGCCCAAAATATTCTAAAGATTACCGGCTAAAATCACAAATATATAAACGATGATCGGGTCTTGTTCCATATAGTAAACAATTATCGGGTTTTGCCATTTTCTATTAAAAAATCCATGGCTTTGTTGTTAATGAACATATATAAGGACTTTTCTGAATATTTCTTTTTTTTTTAATAGAACCACTATAACCGGGTATACGGGTTTCCCAACAATCCTAAAACTTTAAATTCTAAAAAACACTACACTTTGGAATCTTTTCAATTTAAACACTCAAAGAACTTTCATTTTGGTTTTAACCACCAAAAGAATTTTTTACGATTTAACTACAAAAACTTTGGATCTAAGAAAATCAACCTTAACAGGGTGTGATACCTCATTTAAAGGCACGATAGGTAAATCACTCATTCTTTAATTTCAGTATTCGATTTGCATTCGAGCGTGTAATTGAATCCTTATCATTTTGAAATTAAGTGTCAAACCCTAGATTTTTTCTAAACCACCCAAGTAATTTCAATATTTCAATATTTGTGTTAGGTTCAGCAAAAATTGTTAAATTCGTTAGATGTTGACGGGATACTTCACCATATATTCAAAATTTTAATATTTGATTATAGTTTTGGAACAAAGAAGAGTTCCTGTGATTTCAGAAACTTGAAGGATGTTTGAAAGACGAAATGTTTATGTGGTGAGTGAATGTAAGATGAACCGGTATGCATAATACGCAACATTTTACCATCACCAACATGAAGAGTGTCATTGTCATAGGAAGCCCGATAGTCATGCAAGCTAGCTGTATCGAGCGTGACAAAGCTGTTAGCTCCGATGTATGGACACCAATCATTGGAAGTGGTTGATATAGATGCATTGTCGTAAACAGAACTAGTTATGGGCATGGTGTAAGTGGTGGATGGATCGAGATTAGGACAATATGATGGAAGACGCCCAATACCATAATACCATAATGGTTGTAGTTTCTAAAGACAATGGTTTGATTTAATGCCAAGTTGAATTGACAACCATCACAACGACCATGGTTGTTGCTACGAGAGTTTCATCGGCATCCACGATTACCATGGTTGTTGTTAGTGAGCTGTAGAGCACCATAAAAAGCTTGAGAGGTTAAGGGTGGTGACGCTTACCATGGTTGTTGTTAGTGAGCTCTAGAGCACCATAAAAAGCTTGAGAGCTTAAGGGTGGTGGACTGGTAACTGCGACCGGTACTAGTTAAAAGCCAAGAGTTTATGCATATGACCAAGTTGAGCAACTAATTATGATAAAGATCCGTGAGATATGTCAGCGTCCTTGTTGATAGCATCGATGGCTCGAACGGTGGACGGGTTAGGGTTATGAGTCTTCCCAAGAATGAGATCATGATCACCGAGTAAGGCAAGAAGTTCACTAAAATCAGTAGAGAATATCGCACAGTAAGGGTATATTTGCGACCATTGCAATCCTCGACTCAAAGGTCGTAGATAGCAAGCATGACAAAGTCTTTATCTTTAACAGGTTCTCCAATGACATCTAGAGCATCGACATATTCTTGTGCACGATTAAGGTAAGTATCAGCAGTTTTGTCACCTTTCATCTCGATTTCCAAAAGTTGCATCTCCACTGCGTGTTAGTGTATCCCACATTGGTGCGACACGAACTTATAAGTTTGTATATATGTTGGAGTCTCCCCTCTCTCCACAAGAGCTCTTTTGGAGTGACACTCTTGGGCTCCACAGATATTAACCATGTGTATTCTCCAGAAAATGAGTGGGCCATATAGGCTCCTTCCAAGGTAAGCCATAGATCGGATACCTTTAACATGATTATAAGGTGCTTCAGAGACACTTGAGATAATCAACATATTAACAATGTGTATATTTTTTGGTAAGGCTGGCGGCAGCCGTAAGTGGCAACAGTAAAACCTAGGTTTTTAGGTAGTAATTGCGGTAAACCTTAGGCTCTGTACCATAAAGAGTTGTATAATTGTGTCTTGTATAAAATGAGAATAATAAGTTACAACAGATCTATATATGTAAAGAGAAATACTACACTTGGGTACCCTCTAATTAAGGTAATTACAAGAGTGTGATATTTTGAATGGATACTTCATGAGTTGCTTCATCATATACTTAATTTTTATCTTAAATCTAGTTGTTTATTAAACTTGTTATTACAAAATGTTATAATAGTTTTCCATATGATTATATTTTGTATGTTATTAAAGGGATATTATAATAGAATTAAAAGTTTTATGGCTACCGAGAAACCCCTTATACCCTGTGGCTACGGTGGATTCTTTCATAAAAAAAGAAAATCAAAGTCTCGTGGTTAAATAACAAAATATTCTTTCTTGGTTAGACCGATTTTTTTTCAAAATTTAGTGGGTTTCATATAATTTGGACTTTATTGTAACACCTCAAATTTGGCACCTTTTCATGAATATTTACAGATAGTAGCATTGGTATCAACTGTGGTGGTCCGCCAATTACATCCTCAAATCAAATAGTCTACGAGGGAGACAACGAAACAATTGGGCCCGCCTTATACTATTTGACTGGTAGCGAAAGGACGTGGGGTGTCAGCAATGTGGGACTAAGGGGACTACGGGGACTAAGTGACATTCCCAAATACATAAATTCCACCCAACGCCAGATTACAAACACTTCGGATTCAGAACTGTTCCAATCAGCAAGACTGTCTGCTGGATCTTTAAGATATTACAGATTAGGGCTTGAAAATGGTAGCTACACTGTAAACCTTAAGTTCGCAGAACTTGTGATAGAAGATGGTCCCACTTGGAGAAGTCTTGGAAGGCGTGTATTTGACATTTATATAGAGGTATGTGTTAAATTCACTTTCATTATTACAATATTGGTCCCTGTGGTATATTGTTTTTACTGGTTTGTCCAAAGGGTATATTGATCATAGAGTAAATTACACTTTTGGTCTCTGTGGTTGACACGTTTTTACACAAATAGTCATCGTTTTCAAATTTCACGCTGATGGTCCTGTGGTGGCCAAAATCTTGCGCTTTTGATCCCTTGGCCAAGTAAAAAGACTAAAATGCCATTTTAGTTTCTTTTTCATTTTTAACTTAATGTATTATTTATTAAATCAATTAAAAAAAAACAAAACACCCCCCCCCCCCCCCCCCCTCCCCCTCCCCTTGGGTTAGCCACTTGCAGCAAATGGAAGGTAGCAGCGGGGTTGCTGCTGTGGTGTTGGTTGATGGACGTAATACTAATACGATTCTTTGTTGCAACAGTACCGCATGCACGGCCATGTATTATTAATGCCTCACATGTCCCTTCATCGTTTTCTTCCATTTTTATTTATATTCCCTGTTAATTTACCAAACCCTTGAAGCTGTTGTTAACTATTGATGGCACCTGCAACACGTAGCCTCAGGGTGTTTGTTACAGTCATCTTTCTGTTATCTCTCATCGTATCAGGTAAACGCAAAAACCGATCATGTAGAATCGAAATCAAAATGCGTTTTGATGTTTAGAGCTTTTTGTTGATTTTAGGTTAATTTGTAGTGGCAAGTATGCGAGAAAACAAGAAAGTAATATAGGATCAAGGCCACCAGGGTGTGTGAATAAGTGTGTAAATTGCAGGCCATGTCAGGCCGCTTTGGTTATTCCTTCACACCCTAAATTCATCGAGACTTCTCATTGGGAAGAAAATTACTATCTTCTTTCACACCCTAAATTCATCGAGTTCACCGGAGAGAGAGAGAAAAGGATTTTGTTTTTTTTTAATTGATTTAATAAATAATACATTAAAAGAAAAATGAAAAAGAAATAAAAAGGGCATTTTAGTCTTTTTTTACCTGGCCAAGGGACTAAAAGTGCAAGATTTTAGCCAGCACAGGAACCATCAGCGTGAAATTTGAAAACGATGACTATTTATGTAAAAACTTGTCAACCACAGGGACCAAAACTGTAATTTACTCTTGATCATATATAAAAGACTAACGGTTGAGTTGTTAGATTTAACATGGGGACCGTTTGTAACAAAATGACACCACGAGGACCAGCAATGCAACACAATTGAACTTGCTATTTCGACCAAATCACAGGGATCATTTCTGTAACTTACTCTAATTGAAATCAGAGTAAGTTACATTTTGGTCCCCTAGTATACCCGATCTTTACAATTTTGGCTCCTAAAATTGTTCTCTTGCAATTTTAGTCCTTGTTTAAGGTTTTACACTTTTCGTATTGTTTTGGGTCCCTATACCAGGTAACGTGACTATACCTGTGGGACCAAAATTTCAAAAATCAGCTATTCTCGGGGACCAAAAGTGGTCATTTTATTTGGAAAATGGACTAAAATGTTACCAAAACCTCAAATAACGACCAAAGTTGCAAGAGAAAAAATATCAGGACCAAAATTTAAAAATCAACTATACTCATGGACCAAAAATGTGATATACTCAAATTAGAGTAAATTAGATATTTCAACTGATTTTTTATGCCCTAATTTCTATAAGTTAGTTTCTGAAATTTTGTGTTGTTTAGGGAAATCGGGTGTTTCAAGATTTTGATATAAAAAGGGAAGCAGGGGGAGCTTCATTTAGTCCTGTTACAAGGGAAGTGATAGTTGAGGTTATAAATAACTATCTTGAAGTACATTTACTTTGGTCTGGAAAAGGGACTTGCTGTGCACCTAATCAAGGAACTTTTGGACCTCTTATCTCAGCGATCAGTGTCACCCCAAGTAAATTTCTTTCATGAAGTTTGTTAACTTTCGGTCTTGACACTTGACAGAATGACGAGAACGCCCTTATCTATTTTCTTTTTACAGACTTCATCCCTAGTATGAGCAACAATCCACCTTCCAACAACAAGAAGAGCAATACCGGTTTGATTGTAGGGATTGTGGTTCCGATTGCAGCTGTGAGCTTTTTGACATTATTAGCCCTGTATTATAAAATTTGTCAGCGAAGGAAAAGGAAGGAGAATTATGACAATTATGATGAAGGTGGATTTTCTAAATCTTTGTTTATGACATAGATGAATCGTGTTTTCCATTGTTGATTTGTTTCATTTTCCATTTCTTTATGACATTTTCCTTTGTTGAATAGCAGAGTTCCTGGGAATTGAGGCAAGGCCATATACCTTTTCTTATGAAGATTTGAGAGATGCAACAGATGATTTTAGTCCTGCAAATAAGCTTGGCGAGGGTGGTTTTGGACCTGTTTACAAGGTACTTTCATACCCCCTTTTTTATCAAGAATCCATTTTTTGTACTTAAAAGTTGAATTGAATTTCTTGGATGACAAACAGGGAACACTTGCTGATGGGAGAGTAATAGCTGTTAAACAACTATCCATAGCCTCTCACCAAGGTAGGAGTCAATTCGAGGCAGAAATTGCTACAATATCTGCAGTCCAACACCGAAACCTTGTGAAATTATACGGATGCTGCATTGATGGAGACAGACGACTTCTTGTATACGAGTACCTTGAAAACAATAGTCTTGACCATGCGTTATTCGGTGAGAAATTACATATTTAGTCATGATCAAAGTACAATCCTATAATGTGACTTTTATCGGGTCTATGATGTAGGAAGCAAAAAACTGTCGCTTACATGGTCTACACGTTTTGATATATGCTTGGGAATAGCACGGGGTCTCTCATATCTGCATGAGGAATCTCGTGTACGGATTATACATAGAGATGTGAAATCTAGCAATGTTTTACTTGATTCTGATATGAAACCCAAGATATCAGATTTTGGTCTGGCCAAGCTTTACGATGACAAGAAAACACACTTGAGTACTCGTATTGCAGGCACATTGTAAGATTAATTAAATGACATTTGAACTTGTTCTCACTTTAAGTTGACTAAGTCTTGCTGATTCACTCATTATGTAGTGGGTATCTTGCACCCGAGTATGCGATGTGGGGACACCTTACGGAGAAGGCTGATGTGTTTAGCTTTGGAGTTGTGGCTTTAGAGATTATCAGTGGAAGGCCCAATTCTGATTTGAATTTGGAAGATGAGAAAATATATCTTCTTGGATGGGTATGTTTCATCTTCTTCTTGATGAATGCCAAAATGACTGCACAAATGAATTTATACGCTCCACGTACTTTTACCAAGCAAAAAGAAGGATCTAACTTTGGTTGTTTTTCTGTTTAAGATAACTTATAATATATATATATATATATATATATATATATATATATATATATATATATATATATATATATATATATATATATATATATATATATACATATATATATATATACATACATACATACATACATACATACATACATACATACATACATACATACATACATACATACATACATGTGGGGTCTTTTAGATTAAAAAGAAGAATGTGATTGAATGCTTTTCGCATTCCCATAGGGAAGGGTAAAATCTATCAAACATGGAATTTGGAGACATGTGACAAGCCTGGATTTCGTCCTTTTGGGAACCAAACACGCTATAGAATTGAATCTCAAATTCGAATCCATTAGAAACTGCAAACCAAACATGTTTTTAGCATTGACCTCTAGTGTCACCGAATAAAAAGCTTGAATATGAAACTCACTAAGATTCAAACATGAAAAAAAAAATATCATCGTCAATAATTTTGAAAATTGGCATCCAAACTATGATGCTTTCTTATTAATCTTTACTGGCCCTTTGGTATGATTTTAGGCATGGAAGCTACATGAAGCGAATCGTGAACTGGAGTTGGTGGATGAAGAGTTGTCTGAATTTGATGAGACCGAAGTAAAAAGAGTGATGAGAGTTGCTCTTTTATGCACTCAAAGCTCAATAACACAAAGACCATCAATGTCACGTGTGGTGGCAATGCTTTCCGGAGACATAGAAGTAAGTGGTGTCATTACTCGGCCAGAGTATCTCACTTGTTTCGAGTTTGACGACTCTACAACATTTAAGAGTACTACTCCAACTTCAATGCTTTCATCATCTTCACGACATGATTCTTCATCGATGCTTCACACTATCATGTGAGAAGGTAGGCAATTACCTAAATGCCCTTCATGGTATGTATCTATAAAGTCGGTCGATTTTGAATTTTACTTTTGTGTGTGGAAGATGATTCGACGCAGATGTAATTGTTGTAATATTGAATTTTACTTTTGTGTGTGGAAGATGTTGTAATATTGTTGTAATAAGATGATTCGACGCAGATGTAATTGTTGAATTTTACTTGTTGTAATTGTTGTAATAAGGTGTAAATGATCATTAATACACACATATGAAAGGACATGTGATTAATGGTGATATTAATAGTTCATCCTTTCACATTCCATATCCTCTCTATAAAACACCATTATTGTGTGTGTAATTCCATCCATCGGAATCAATCAATAAGACACCATTACGGGAAGCGAAAAACAATCATAACACGGCACATCATCTACTTCAGAGCACACCCTTCCAACTTCCAAGTAAGTGAAATTGATCCTATTTATCTCTCACATACTCGTCTGTATAATTCTTGGACATTCCATGACTAACCATTGACTGACTTGTGTCTACCAGCCACAATGATTTGAGCAGCTCTAGTAGTCAAGAAAACAACAAAACAGAGTAACACCAACCAAATGCTTAATGATTCTTCCAAGCCATTTAAGTAGAAGAACCATCTTAGTGATTCTTCCTTCAACTCCAAGTCATCATGGTTCTTCCTTCTATTCTTCCGTTATTCACTATCTCTACTGAAAGGACCTCGATTCTTCCACAAAATCCGCTCCTGCACTGCAATCTTGTGAATTTCAATTTTCAACTCAATGTTGTGCAGATATGTGATTTCACAATGCCATAAAAAAGCTCATTTGAATATAAGAAGCAGTTTCATTATATGTAACCCAACACTGTCCCCAATTTATACAAATTATGACATCAAACACGAAAGAAAACGCACAAATAAATGAAGGTATATTGTTATTTCTTGCATTTAGCCCGTTAGCCCTACCGACAAATATTAATATCTTAATAATGATTACCAAAAGGGAGAGGTGAAGGAAGGCGTATACATGGCGAACAAATGAATGTAAAAAACATAGTTGCCCTTAATTTAAAACAACCCTAACAACCATCAATCTGTATGGCATAAAGATCAAAACCTTCAATAAGCAACTAACATATTTTGTTTCCATCAACAACAATTGGAACTCTAGAGGAATTATGATTCCATTTTGGAATCCATGGAAAAAATAGGAAATTCAGTAAAGCAAACCTTGGATATTAATTGCAAAGTTCTACTTTCTAGATCTAAGACACTAACAAACATTTATTCAAGGTACAACTCATTAATTTATGACTTGTACAATTGTAGTGTACATGTACAACTCGTTAAGCTGAAAAAATGGTGATGGTGGTGTGGTGCAGAATACTGCACTGGCTCCAATGTGCAGAATGCATTGGTGGTAAGCGGTGGCGTTTTGAATATCGGGTGAAAAAGCGTATATCTCCGGGTGTGGATTTTACGGGGCACAAACTTTATGCGACTACGATGTCCGTCATTATGTCAAGGAGTGTTACATGGAGGGCTCGATTAGATTGCATTTTCGGCAATGGTCATTCCATGCATGTACAAAGTATATAAGCAAGCTTCAAATAATGCAACACTGTTCGATTCCGATGGTTTAAAACTTTCATTACCTAAATCTAATTATCTAATAATGGTTTGAGTTAAGAAATTATAATAAAGGGTTGACTAATTATACCCCTTTTACTTTCTAGAGTTTACCGCTAATAATTGCAACAAACTTTTTCCTAAAATAACCATAATGATTACATAATAATTTAATTATTTTATAATTATTATATAACTATTAACTAATAATCATTATATTTATTTTTTTATTAATATTAATTATAGTTATTTTATCTATAATTATTATTTATATAAATTATTAACTAATAATTATTAGATTTATCTTTTGCTATACAATTTAATATTTTTTATTATATACAATTAATAAAATAAAATAAAATATTACCGTCGACAAAATATCATCGCATCGTGGGCACACAATAGATTCATTGTCTCCCCGCCGGCACACCAGCGTCTCACTGTCGGCTCACCAATGCCGGGTTTTAGTCTTATACTGTCGATCGCCTCTCACACTCGACCTCACCGTCGATTGATCTCATCAGTCCAACTTAAAATCTGACTTATAAATTTAAAAATAAAAGAACAACCAAATAAATAATTTTTAAAAAACAATACATTAAATTTCAAAAAGCAAAAATCCATATAAGATTTAATTTATCTAGATTTTTTTGGGTATGATTCGTAATGTACATATATCACGTAAAAATCAAAAATCAAGTAGACCTGTTTTAAATAAATTAGGAAGGAAATGTAGATTTTTCTTTTTGTGGTACTTCGTAATCCACTAATTGATGCATGCTTTTCAAAGCATTTATTGTTAAATATGAGAAGTCCAAATTTAAAATGAAAATATATTTCTGGAGGGAAAATCAGATATTCCTTCCCTCACAATTCACGTTTGATTTTTTGTGAGATGATATTCAAGTTTTGTTACATGTATTATTCAAGTTTTGTTACATGTATTATTTTTTGAATAATATATATCACGTATGCTAATGTTTTATTTATTTTTTAAATAACCACATTGAATTCAATAGTAATAAATGTAGCTTTATATACCAAGTAATGATTAAAGGGGTAAAGTCAAAGTAATAAATACAGTTTTAACTACCAAGTAATAATTAAATGGGTAAAGTCAGAAAATATGGGGTATAATTAGTAGCACCCATTATAATATTATACATACGTGTGAGATAAAGTATGACCCTTCATTGATGTAGCTAGGCCATAAGGTAAATAGGTCCTGAATATGGAAGATGAAAGCACCATTGCTCGCAAAAACAGGAAAATGCCCATGTGGTAAGTCAAATTCGGTGCTGTAAAAAAAACAAAATCATATCGACTTCACTTGTATTTCCGTCTCGTATATTAGGCAATTAATATTGTTCATTGTGTGGCTCATTGCAGGTATCAAAAGTTTCTACAAATTAACGAAGAAGTCGAACAGTTTTGAAGTTGAAAAGCTAAGGATTGACTTAAAAAGTCAAAATGAGTACCTTCGGTCTTCGACCAAGCTCTTGTATGCAAAAGATAGGAGCTTTAATCCTGCGTATCTGACTCACAAAGGATAATGTTAGGATCGAGACACTTAGCATACGAACACTAAACTCACATACTCGGCTCACAAATTAAGAACACAAGAATTTAACGTGGTTCGGTCCAAAAATGACCTACGTCCACGGCGGATAACTAGGAATGTTTATTGCTATGTGTTTTTTGTGTTGTGTGGTACATCTTTAACATTGCAGTTACACCCATATATATAGGTGTTGTGATACATTAAATAATGAATACATTGAAGGCCTTAATTGACTAATTTGATTTCACCAACCATGGAGTCACCAACCTTCTTTCTGCAGCTACATTGACAAACCAGTGGCTTCACATTTAACAATCTCCCTCTTGAAGCCACAGAACAATCTTCACTTGTGCTTCATCTATGCATTCCAAAAAACACTTTTGATATTAGCTCCTTCCTAGTTACCCTGGCCTTCTCTTCAATTATCCTGAAGGCCAGTTGAAGCTATGCAAAGCTTCAACTTCTCTAAGGTAACAACCTTAGTCAACATATCAGCTGGATTTTTAGTCCCTTTGATCTTCTTCAACTTCAGAGTACCATCATTAATTCTTTCTCTGATGAAGTGATATCTCAGCTGTATGTGCTTTGTCTTCGAATGGAAGACAGGATTCTTTGCAATGTGTATTGCACTTTGATTATCACAAAATAGTGCACAATCAAATTGTTCCTTGCCAAGTTCTTCGAGAAAGTTCTTCAACCATATAAGCTCTTTGCTTGCTTCAGCAACTGCCATATACTTTGCTTCTGTGGTTGAAAGGGCAACACTTTTCTGGAGTTTAGACATCCAACTCACTACAGTGCCTCCCACTGTAAAGACATACCCGGTAGTGTTTTTGTATGAGTCTTTGCAACCACCAAGGTCTGCATCTGCAAAACCCTTCAGAATGACATCTTTCCCTTTAAAATGCAATGCCATTTTTGAAGTCCCCTTCAAATATCTTAGCAGCCATTTAACTGCTTCCCAATGTTCTCTCCCTGGATTAGACATAAATCGACTAACAACTCCCACTGCATGTGCAATAGCTGGTCTCGTGCATACCATTGCATACATGAGACTACCAACTACAGATGCATAAGGTACTTTAGCCATTTCTTTCTTGTCTTCATCTGATTTGGGTGACCGAACTTTAGAAAGCTTAAAGTGACTTCCCAAAGGTGTGCTTCTGATCTTGGCATCTTTAAGGCTGAATTTCTCTAACACTTTCTCAATGTACTTCTCTTGAGAGAGTGTCAAAGAGTCATCTTCTTTGTTTCTGAAAATACTCATCTCGAGTATTTGGTTTGCAGCTCCCAAGTCTTTCATCTTGAATTCTTCAGACATTTGCTTCTTTAACTTCTTGATCTCTGTCAGACATGAGCCTGCAATCAACATATCATCTACATAGAGTAGTAGAATGATATAAGAACCCTTAAACTTCTTAATGTAACAACAATGGTCATTGTCACATCTCTTGTAACCAACTCTTCTCATGATGTTATCAAACTTCAAATACCATTGTCTTGGTGCTTGCTTCAAACCATACAAGCTCTTCTTCAATTTACACACCAAGTTTTCTTTGCCTTTAATCTGAAAACCCTCTGGTTGTGTCATGTAAATTTCTTCATCTAGGTCACCATGTAGAAAAGTTGTCTTGACATCTAGCTGCTCTAGATGCAAACCTTCTGCTGCTACAATGCTGAGAACAAGTCTAATAGTGGTCATTTTCACTATTGGAGAGAATATTTCATTGAAATCGATTCCCTCTTTTTGTTGAAAGCCCTTGACTACTAATCTTGCTTTGTACCGTTTGGTACCATCATGTTCATCCTTGACCCTGAAAACCCATTTGTTCGGAAGAGCCTTTTTCCCGGATGGAAGCTTCGTTAGAAGCCAAGTCTTGTTCTTCTCAAGCGACTTCATTTCATCTTTCATTGCTAGCTCCCACTGCAATGAATCTTTTAACCTCTTAGCTTCAGAGTAACACTGGGGTTCACCATTTTCTGTCAAAAGAATGTAGTTGACAGATGGTGAGTATCTTTGTGGTGGTCTGATGACTCTGGAAGATCTTCTTGGTTGAACTTGAGGTGTGGCTAGGGACTCTGGAGCTGGAGGACTGGTTTCTTCGTCTTCAGAGTCATTTATGGAATCATCCTCTGAGCTCCCACTGTCAATTGAATCATCCCTAGATTCAGGGATTTCAACTGAAGCTTCTTTCTTCTTTGCACCAGCTTCATATTCAACGTACTCCTTCTGGACTTCTGGACTTTTGGTGTTTATGTCTTTGTATAACTCAGCTTCGTTAAAGATGACGTTCTTGCTTCGGATTATCTTTCTGCTTTCATTTTACCAAAGCCTGTAACCCATTTCGTCTGACCCATACCTAATGAATGTGCACTTCTTGGTTTTTGAATCAAGTTTATCCATGTCACTATCTTTTAACAGACTGTAAGCACTACAACCAAAGACTTTTAGGTGTTTGAGACTTACTTCCTTCTCTTGCCACATTTCTTCCGACAATTTAAAATCCAAGGGAACACACGATGAACGGTTAATCAAGTAGGCTACAGTGTTAACTGCATCAGCCCAGAATGTCTTTGGTAAACCAGCATTCAACCTCATGCTTCTAGCCCTTTCATTCAGAGTTCTATTCATTCTCTCAGCTACACCATTCTGCCGAGAGGTTCCTGGGACCGTCTTGATCATCTTTATCCCTTGCTTGGCACAGTAGTCAACAAACTCCTTGCTTATGTATTCACCACCATTATTCGACTTCAGGCATTTTACCTTCAAATCAGTTTCATTTTCAACAGCAGATTTCCATATCTTAAAAGTATCAAATACATCAGATTTATTTTTAAGAAAATAGACCCATACCTTGCGTGTTGAATCATCGATAAATGTTACATAGTAGTTTTTGCCTCCGAGAGATGAAACTGGTGTTGGTCCAAATACATCCGAGTGAACAAGCTCCAACTTCTGAGCTTTCGGTGTCTTCCCCGTCTTTACAAAAGTAACCCGCTTTTGTTTCCCTAGAACACAGGATTCACAGAATTTTGTTTCAACTTTCTTCAAGTCTGGAAACTTCCCTTTCTGAGCCAACATCTTCAATCCATTATTTCTCATGTGTCCGAGTCGTTGGTGCCATAAATTAGATGGACTCAAATTTGTGGTTACGGCATGAACACCAGCTGTTGGGTGTTGAAATATGAGAATAGAAGAGCAGATATAGATATTGAATCAATTACACAATAATAATGCAACTAAGTTAATTGAACAATGAGATATGAATAACATGTGCCGAATGATTTGATTATAACTTGGTTTTACAATTGGGTTTTCTATGTTGAAGATATACGATTCTCGTAAGTTAATCTCGTAATCTCTCACTCTCGACACGGTATGGTATCACTGATATTTATACTGAATCAGAGATACCAATAGTACACCTATTACAGAGAATATCCTATCAGTGTACTAGCGAATAGGATACAAGATTCATGCAACACGTATTGTACTATACGCGTGCACACAAAAGACAAAATGACAGACTGTCAAGTCTTCGGATCCTCTATGCATTGCACTTCGGAGTCTTTAGACTTCGGTGTCTTCTCCTGTTTATTCACTTCGGTGTTTACTTCGGAGTTTTCTTCATGGGTTGGACTTCGGATATGTCAACACTTCATCACAAAATTTCTCAACAATCTCCCCCTTTGTGTGAAGTGTATCCGAAGTCTATACTTGAAAGTTTCTTTTGTAAGCTCGCTTCAGAGTCTTTCTCACAGCAAGATACCAGTTCATATGGTCAATGAACTTCTTCTTCTTCTCAGTTGAATTTGCATGGCAGGCATTCACGTGAGAAATCATTCCTGAAATGAAGGAGGAGGGATGGAGGCCTATGTAGTCAATATCAAAGAACTTGATTGTGACTTCGGTTTCATTTCGAAGTCCTTTGAAAACTACGCCATAAGGTTCGTCTAAGATCTCTCCATTTTTGAATCTAGCAATGTTCCGAACTACAACAAGAGGAGTATTCAAGGGATGTCTGTAGTAGGAACATAGCTCCAGGTCATGCTTTGCAAAACGGTGAAGATAATTGTTGAGGAAGCCCAAAAGGTGATTTTTGATAGCAAAGGTAGACATTTCAGCATGAGCAGGACCGCCGGTTCGCAGAAGATCAAGAATCTGGATGAAGTCCATAGGATTCATGATGGGAAAGTCTGCTATTGAAAACCTGGATTCAACTTCGTCTGCCCCCCTAAGCACAAGAAAATCATAATTTCTGAAGCCCAAATAATTTTCAGCTTCTTTTATTGAAATGATTTTCTTGATCTTGTTTAGGCTCCAAACATAGTTTTGCCTTTGAATGTATTTGGCATGAAAGTTTATTTTATTTGTCCAAAAACTTGCTTTCTGATCCTCTGGCACCGAAGTAACGAATTGAAGGAAAGAAAAAGTCTTCGGATTGAATGGAATATCAAGCTGGATGTCTTCGAAGTCAACAATTGCAAAACTCCGAAGAGGGAGTCTATTAAGTACATTTGGATTTTGAAATCCAAACAGCTTGATTGCTTCAACAGTCCATTCACCATCATTTCGAGCAAATTCATTTATTTTGATCATCAATTCGTAGTCTGCTCTTCTGGCCTTGTATATCTCTTCCATGTGTGGAGCAATGATGTTTTCTAGTGATCGGTCTGTTGAACTTCCAGCACCAGCCGATCCACTAGCACCCATGCCAGTGGTTGTTATAGTTGAGGTTGTAGGACCTGTAGTGGCTGCAGGGATCTGTATAGGCATGCCCTGTGGCCTAGATAATCTGTCAGAGAAATTTATCAGAGGCTGAAGTGCAACTCTCAGTTTTGTAATCAAATCTTGAGTGAGAGCTGCATTTGTTCATTGTAATTCCTCTGTAAATTTGGTGACATCCGAAGAGGTTTGGGCGACAGTGAGCTCGTCAATTTTTGCTCTGGCCTCATCAAGCTGTTTTTCAAGCTTGGTACTTTGCTGGATTTCACTCCGAAGTCCTTGCAATGTTTTCATGACTTCGGAGTTTGTTTTATCGGTTTTCTCAATGAAAGCATCAACCTTCTTGTTGATGGAGGTAACAGCTGATTCCAGCTTCTTTTCGAAGGAAGATTGGATCTTATTTTGTTCATCCAAGAGCTTCTTCTCAAGACTATTGACAGACTCCTTTATTCCTTTGGATAGAGTAAACTCCAAAGACTCTATCTCATCGGAGATATCACCAATGGTCGGCTTTGTGGGGTCGAATCCTGTTTGAGCTTGAATGAGCGTGTCAAGCTTGGAATTGAGGACTTTGTACTGTTTCATTAGTACAAAGCCTTCATCTGGCAGGTCTTCTTCTGATGCTCCTTCAACATTCAACGGAGCCATGTGAAAAGCTTCGAAGAGTGCTGCTGAAGTGGGATTTTGTCTTGGTGGTGAAATGGGTAATTCAAACTCAGGTAATGAAAAATCAATACCAGAGATGGGTACTTCAGAAGTTGGAGGAGCAGTTGTTGGTGGAGGTGGAGGAGGAATTGTATGTGGAGGTGTTTCAGGTCTGGTTGTTTTTGGTGGTGAAGTAGGGACAGTTGTTTGTGGTGGTGTAGGTGGTTTAGTTGTTCTAGGTGGTGATGTAGGAGAAGAAGGTTGATCATCAAGCATTTCTTCTTCTTGTTCTTCTTCATGGACTGTGGATGGAGTCCTTTCTGAGTCCGAAGACTCATCCACAACCATGATCTTTCTTTGCCTCTTCGGCTGTTTCCTCTTCGGTGTGGTTTTCACCGAAGTTTTTCTTTTCTTCTCTTCCTTTTTAGGACCACTGGGTCCACCCGCCATTTTCCTCTTCCCTTTTCCTTTAGGGATTTCTTTCACATATGTCTCCTTGCTTAGATCACGTGTGGGATAAGGAATCACCAAGGTGTTGCGGTAAGAGCTCGCTTCAATACATTCCATGGGAACCTTGGAGAGCATGGCAATAGGAATTTGCGCACAGTAGACTGCGGGTTCATCATCCAATGGCGATACAGTGATTGGAGTATACCTCATTTCGGGGAGATGGGGATCTGCAACATATCTAACCTTTTGATAATGGGCATGAACAACAATTGCCCAGAACCTCGCACTTGAAATTTCAGTCCCCTTCAGACTGTGATTGATGTGTGAACAGAAGTCGGCCCACAGAATAGAGGCGTAATCAACTTTGACATCGTAGTAGATTCCGAAGAGCAGACTCTAAAACGCCACACTTGCAGAATATAATCCTGAAGTTCTTCCAGACAGACATCTGAGGAAGATACTAAAGAAGTATCTCCACAGATCGGGCAGTTGGTTCTTTTTAAACAGGCTGATCTTCTCGAGTCGAGGAAAGTAACCCATTTCATTGAACATATCGACGAGTTGCTCAGCAGAAGGAGTCACAATCTCCTTAGGATCGTAGATGGGAAGATGAAGAGCCTCAGCAAATTTTTCTTTGGTCAGTTGCACTTTCTTAGTCTTTCCCTTTGCATCTATGGTTTCGAAAAACACAGCTTTTACATGATTGTTCGTGTCGAACAGGGCATTAGAGGTGTAATGTGCCCTGTGAACAAGTGCTGCTGGCATCGATGGTGTGCAGGTTAGGGCATAGCCAAGAATCGATCTCTTCAGGCATTCAACAAGAGCATCGAAGGGCTTAGGGTAGAGTTGAAGGTTGGTGCATAGTACTAGATTTGCTGATTGGCTTTTAAGAACAGGAACTGAAATAGCTTCAGTGGTTTGAGAAGATCCTTCAGCGGCCATTGTTGGTCAGATGGAGAAGATGAAGAAGATGAGAAGTTTGTGAATTTCTTTGAGAGTAATTTTGTAGGGAGAGATGAGCTTTGTGTTCGCGTAAAGAATGTAATGGAAGGGGTGAGAAGTTTATATAGTATTTGTGGTCCCTAGGTCATTAAATGCACGTTTGAAGTGGTCCAGTAGAAACAGGACACCTCAGCAGCTGCTCGTCCCACTTTCTCCGCAAAAAGGAGAAATATACGGCTGTCAGTTATAATGATTCAAAATTTGAACCGTTACCTTTTTGAGACGTCATTATGATTAATGGTTTTCATTTAATTTTTATTGACAGCTGTACGCAGACAGTTAAGACTCAGGGAATGTTTGTCTATGTTGTTTATCATAAATGTGGAAATCATTTGAACATTTAATTGACTTCGCAGTTATGAAAAATTATGACCGTTGAGGTTACGCTTTGGAGCATAGAGTTCATCACTTCGGTGATTTTACTATTGACTCCGAAGAGTATTCTGTCACTTCGGTGATTGACAAATGATTGCAAAGTGTTCATCAATGCACCGAAGTCCATGTGTTTTTCTCTTTGTTTTTCTATTCGTTTTTTTTTTAATTTTACTTTTGACTGATGCAATATGTCGTTTAACCTTAACTTCCATGAATATTATGAAAAGATGATTTCACGAGTTAATGTTCAGAATCATTCGAATCATGTTGGAAGTCCATTTTTCATTTGGAAGTCTGTTTGATTCAATATCGATCATGAGTGTATAAGTCTAATCACCCCATCACTAACTTGATTTCGCATTTGGAAACATGTTTTGAGTTGTGCTTATGTGCTTCAAAATTTTCAAGTATAATAAAGATAACATCCTTTGCATTTGAAATTTAAAGAAGTTTTCATTAGTGATTTGAACATCAGAAGTGTTTATGAAGTTGAATTTGATTGTTTTGATGGTTCATTTGAAAATTTTATTCCTTTTCATCGGTTGAAGTGTTTGGATACTTAGCTCAGATGACAAGCCTTTGAACTTCGTACACCACTCCAACTTTGTCATTTAAGACAGATTACTTGAAATGTTCATATTCTTCTACAAAGTACTCGACTATGTTATAGGAGCTCCTTGTATTGTTATTTAAAACAGAAGAATAAGCCTTTGAATGCTGATTTTTCTTTTGCATTCCTTTGGTTATCTTTCGATTTTTGTTTGTCTTTGTTTGTTTTGACAATTGTTTTCTGTTTTTCTTTCTTGTTTTCTATTTTGATATTTGCTTTTGTTTTCTGTTATTAATTTCCTTATCCGAAGATATAGAACATCACCATTTGGTTTCTTTCTTTGGTGCCTTTTGTTTTTGTATTAAACAATCCTTATGAGTGAAAAACTTCATATAGTTCAATTTTGTATCATTTAATGAAAAGAGATGTAAATTTACTTATCAAACAATGTTGGTTCTATTTTTGAGGAAAACTTCGGAGCACTTGAATTATCCTGTGTAGTTTTGAGGCTACATGATCCGTTTGAAGTTGAAGCGAGTCAAGTTTCGAAGGGTGGTTAGGAATAGACAATATGTTAAGGTTATTGAAATCAAACAAGACTTTAATTTGTAAAATAGCCTTGACCTCACTTCGAAGTCTGTTTTCTTACCGATGTTTCAAGTCGATTCCCAAATACCTTTTAGTGCAATATGGTATGATTTTAAGAATCTAAAATCAAAGTTTTGTCCTTTAATTGGTTAATTCATGAGAGAAAAGTTAAACTTTGTCAGTGTGCATCAGAATTTTCCTTTTGTTTGGTATGAATTTTCTTGTTTTTGTATTTCCTTTGACTTAAATAAATCTTAATATTTATCCTTAAAGGATGAAGTCAACATTTGTTCAAATAGTTTTCAAATTTGAAGATTTTATTCTGAAGAAAAGTTTGTTCCGCAGACCTCCGAAGTGATATTTTACTTCGGAGTGCTGCGGTGCAGTTCCAAGTGTTTTTCTCCGATGAGCTCCGAAGACAAAATCGACTTCGGGGGTCTGCGGAGATTATTCTTTTTATAAATTTTGTGAACAAAGTAAGAGTGAACAAATCTGGAATTTATTGAAGAGTTGATCCATCTATCATTCCAAGTCCTCGAACAATTCTTGTGAATGCTTCTTCATTTAGAGCCTTTGTGAAGATATCTGCCAATTGTTCTGTAGTGTGAACAAAGTGCACCTCAATATTCCCCTCCTCAACATGAATTTTGATGAAGTGATAGCGAAGTGCTATATGCTTCGTCTTGGAATGTTGAACTGGATTGTGGCATATACGAATTGCACTTTGAGAGTCACAGAACAAAGGAATTTTTCTCATATTAATGGCATAGTCTTTCAATTGACTTTGAATCCAAATGATCTGCGAAGTGCATGCTGCAGCTGCTACATATTCAGCCTCTGCGGTGGAGATAGAGACACAAGTTTGTTTCTTGGATTTCCAGCTGATCAGTTTTCCATCTAAGAATTGACAACCTCCTGAGGTACTCTTGCGATCAATAGAGCATCCACCAAGATCAGAGTCTGAGTATGCTTGAATGTAGAAACCAGAGTTTACTGGATACCATAGACCATAAGCAGTAGTTCCATGAAGATATCGGAATATTGTCTTAACAGCAGCCAGGTGAGGTTCCCTTGGATCAGCCTGATATCTTGCACAATTGCATACTGCAAACATGATGTCAGGACGACCGGCTGTAAGATAGAGTAGTGATCCAATCATGCTTCGGTATTGTTGTATGTCGGTTTTTGGTTTGTCTAATGATGGATTTAACCTTGTACCTGCAGGCAGAGGAACTTTTGCTTTGGAGCAGTTAGTCATTCCGAATCGTTCAAGCAAACTCTTCGTATATTTTTGTTGATTGATGAATATCCCCTCCTTAGATTGTTTGATTTGTAAACCAAGAAAGAAGTTTATTTTTCCCATCATACTCATTTGAAATTTGCTTTTCATCAGTTTTTCAAAGTCTTTTGACAAATTGGGGTCAGTAGATCCAAAGATTATGTCATCCACATAAATTTGGGCTAACATCAAGTGAGATCCAACTTTCTTTCTAAAAAGTGTTGGATCTACTGATCCCTGTTTGAAGTTTGATTCTTTTAAAAATTTGGTCAAGGTTTCATACCAAGCTCTTGGAGCTTGTTTTAAACCATAGACTGCTTTGTCTAGCACATAACAATAATTCGGATGAGTTTTACTTTCAAAACCAGGTGGTTGTTCAACAAAAACGGTTTCCTCAAGATCACCATTCAGAAAAGCACATTTAGCGTCCATTTGATAGACATTAAAATTTTTGTGTGCAGCATAAGCTAAAAATATCAGAACTGATTCGAGTCTGGCAACAGGAGCGAAGGTTTCTTCATAATCAATCCCCTCCTGTTGACAGTAACCCTTGACAACCAACCTAGCTTTGTTCCGAACTACGTTGCCTTCGGTGTCTAGCTTGTTACGATACACCCATTTGAGACCGACAATTGAGGCATTTGCAGGTTTTGGAATTAGTCTCCAGACTTTGTTTCTTTCAAATTCTTCTAATTCCAATTGCATTGCTTCAATCCAGTCTGAGTGATCAAATGCATCTTTGATGTTCTTAGGTTCTACCTTAGAGATAAAGACATTGAACATGCACAACTCTGAATTTTTGTTGAGATCTAATTGCTTTTGGTGAAGTTGTGCACGAGTCAGTACTTTATCTCGAACATCACCAATGACAAGTGATGGAGGATGATTTTTCGTCCATTTGTCCAAAGGAGGATAGTTTGGATCAAAATCAGGAGGTCCTTCAGCATCGATGTCCTCAATGTCTGAGGGATATCCCGAAGTGGAGGGAAAATCATCCATTAGCAAGTGATTATTCGAGTTTGTGTTGTTTTGTGGTGTGTGTATTTGTGAGGTTGATATGTGTTCCCCCTGGATGTTTGTTGGAGTTAAAGAAGTGGTAGCTTTATCCGAAGCGATTGTTGTGGCTGAATTCGGAGTTGCAATCTCTGGCTCCCCCTGGATTGTTGGATGCATGAATATGATATTTGAAATTGACTGGGGAGTGGAGACACTTGCATTTTCCATACTCTGGTTGGATGGCTCCCCCTCAACAGAAGATGGTCTTTGTATGCTGCTTGTAGAAGAGTCATCGGGTCCGTCTGTGAGCTTGGAGAGTTCGGACTCATGGTTGTCTGGTGCTCTGACTTCGGAGTACATAGCTCTCTCAGGTTGATCAAATAAAAGTGAGAAGTCTGTGTCAAATGTTGTGATTTGAGTAGCTTCTACTGCAGGGTTTGGAAAGATTGAAGACATAGGAAATGGATGCAGAGACTTCTTGATGTAGTAGTCATCAAACCTTAGATTAAAGGTTTCTTCTATTTTGCGAGTTTTCTTATTCATGACTCTGTAGCCTTTTGAGTCATGAGAGTAACCAAGAAAGATGCCTTCTTCTGATTTGTTATCGAACTTGGTTAAATGATCCTTCATGTTTAAGATAAAACACCTACAACCAAAAATGTGAAAGAATTTGACATTTGGCTTTCTTCGGTTGAGCACTTCGTAAGGTGTAATATGGAATCTTTTGTGAATATAGGATCTGTTTTGAGTAAAGCATGCAGTAGAAATTGCTTCGGCCCAGAAGTACATGGGAAAATTTGCAAAGTTGAGCATTGTTCTTGCCGCTTCACACAGGGAGCGATTTCTTCTTTCTACAACACCGTTTTGTTGAGGAGTGTAAGGTGCTGAGAAGTTATGGTTAATTCCCTTCAACTTCAAGAATCCATCAAGAGTCTGATTTTTGAACTCCGAACCGTTGTCACTGTGCACAGTTCGGACTTTCTTGTTTAGCATTAATTCCATTTTCTTTATAAAGTTGATGATTTCTTCAGCTGCATCGGACTTGTTTCTGAGAAATATCACCCAAGTAAACCTTGAATAATCATCAACAATAACCAGAATGTACTTCTTCTTTCCTATTGACTCTATAGCAGATGGTCCACACAAATCTATGTATAGAACGGAAAGTGGTTCGGTGATTTTGGGGTTGATCACTGTAGGATGTCTTTGTTTTGTCTGCTTGCCATGTTCACATGCAGAGCAGAGAGAATCATTGTCAAATTTAAGAGCAGGCATTCCTCGAACCAAATCCATGGCCACCAATTTGTTCAGATCTTTGAAGTTCAGGTGGGCAAGTCTTCGGTGCCATAACCAGCTGACATCTGAGTTGGCTTTGGAGAGAAGACATAAAGATTGCCCACCGGTCACTGGCTTTAGATTTAAGGGAAACATAGATCCCTTCCTTTCTGATTTCAGTAAGACTTCGTTTGTTGCTTCTTTGGTGATTACACTCCCTTGGTTGTTGAAAGTTACAGCATTTCCCGTTCCAACCACCAATTGAGATATACTCACAAGATTATGTTTTAATCCTTCAACAAATGCCACTCGGTTGATAGTGAATTGGCCATTTGTTATTTTTCCATATCCCCGAATTGGACATGTTTCATTATTACCAAAGCGTACGTTTCCAGCATCATTCAAATTCCTGTAATCCCTGATATATTCCTTTCTCCCCGTCATATGTCTTGAGCAGCCACTGTCCATGTACCATTTTGAATCATACCGCTCATCAGACATAACCTGCAATCAATCAAGAAGGAGTTGGTACCCAATCAATCTTGGGTCCTCAGGGTAAGCAAAGGATTCTTGAATCCATATTTCTACGGCCTCTTCAGAGATTTCATTTGCATTTAAATTAATCAAATTCTCACAAGCCTCATGCAGTGAGCATGATTCTGAAATGTTTGAGCAGGATTCAGAGAAATTTGTATTTGAGATCAATGAGTCCGAAGTGACTGACAGAGTGACAGACTTCGGAACCCATTTTTGAATGGAAATTTTTTATTTTGAGGAGTTTGAAGATTTTGAGGTCTTTGTTTTAGCAGTCAGGTTTTCTTTGAGATCATTTCTTTTCCAATGTCGTTTTGGTTTATCTATTTTTGACTTTGTTGAAATTAAACTGCACGACGTAGAGGTAACAAGATACTCTTCGTATGCCAATTTGAAGTCATTTAATGAGAGATCCTTATCCTTGAACATTTCCAAATTGTTGTCCAGCCATTTGTGGAATGTATCTATCAGATTGTTTCCTTTTGAAAATGTTTTCTTCGTCGGTTTTTGAAATTTAGGATTTGGAAAGTTAGGTTTCGTCGGTGTAAAAGACGGTTTTTCATTTTGACTTTTAACTTCTGAGATTTTTGTGCAAACAGGTTTTGTACCAGAAGTGGAAGCAATTGCTTCATTTTGTTTCAAGTTTCTAAGAGAAGTTTTTCTTTTCACAAGATTTAGGGTTTGCTTGGATTTCGAGTCTTCAACAGTGGGTTTTTGAGTAGGTTTTGAAATCACCACTGCTGATTTTGGTTTTTGTAGAACTTGTGGTCTTTTCAGAATTTGGGGTTTTTGTGTCAAAGTTTTGAAATATGAAACTTCTGATTTTGAAATTTCATTTTCAGGATTAAGTGAAAAAGGAACACTTTCACAAGATTCCATTAATTCCAATACATCCATCTTCGGAACTGTGGGTTTTTCCACAACTTGAATTTGTTTGTAGTTTCGATTAACGTAAATGTGATCGTCATTTTTGAGGTTTAGCAAGTGTGACAAATTTTTAGGCACTTTCTCCTTTTCAAAACAAAGACGATTATATACGTTGTGGCCGTATAGTTATTGTTTTCTTATATTTACTTTTACTTCCATTTTCTCATTTATTTCATTCTCAACCATTTTGGATGATGAGAAAAATCCTTCATTTGTAACTGTGGAGTTATCCTTTTCAAGAAGTTTTTGCAATTCATTATCAATTAAGGATAATCCATCGGGTTTTACGAAGATTGAGTTTTTGAAGTACGAAACCTTGGGATAGATACATGCCAAATGGACTAGCCTTTTTGAATTATCCTTGAGATATTGATCGTAAGAGACAGATTCATCAGTGATTTGAAGTTTAAAATTTGAAGTTTCTTTGGTTTCAAGAATTTTTGATTCACAACTCATTTTTGTTTTTCCTTTGTCCACCGAAGACATTTGTGAGATGTCTTCGGAGGTCGATTCGGATATGGAGGATGACTTTAACAAAATCAAAGAGGAATAATCAATCTCCTCCATGTCCGAGTCACTTTCAGAATCCTTTTCAGACAAATCATTGACAATTCCTTTTTCATTTGTTTCAATTTGAGGTACAAGCTTATTCAGGATTGGAATTTCTTGAGGCAATATTTTCAACAATTTATCAGCAGTTAGATGTTTTTCCACAGATATCAGGCCATGTTTATATGATGGATTAGTAACTTCAGAGCCTGATACTATAGATTCGCATTCATAAGATATACTATCGACTTCTTTTAATTTAAACTCAATGAAAGGCAATAGTTGTATATGCTGGACATTACAAACATCGGCTGAATGATAAATTCTTGTAATATGGGCATATAGTCGTTTGGCTGTTTCACAAAATATGTTTCTCTGTCTTAAGATTACATCATGATTGTTTAAAATTTTTTCTCTATTTTCTTCTAACAAGGAGATTCTAAGATTAGATTTCTCTAATGCTAGCTTCAGGTTCTCTACTCTCCCCCTCAAGCTTAGAAGCTCCTGCTCACTGAGTATTTCCCTATTTTTAGCATCAATGAGTAATTTATGCATGACAGAGCAATCACGTGTTATTTCATTTATAATGGGAGCAGATTGAGAAGTAGGAATTTTAAAAGATGAAAGAAGTTTTGATACCTGTTCTGGGATTGTCAACCGGTTGTCATTAGCCATCAAGCACACTTCCTCATCATCATCAGAGGAATCTTCATCCCAAGTCTTCGGAGTATCAGTAGCAGTTATATCCAGATCCTCCGAAGTCACAAACCCAAGACCCGCAGTTGCTTCAATCATCAACCATTTCTCTTCATTCAACTTCTCCGAAGTGTCTTGTAGAAAGCTCTTATCGACATCATAGGCCATGAAAGCACTATGAGATGGCTTTCTTACTTCGTCATCATCTGAATCCGAAGACCAAACTTGATATGATCCTTGTCGTTCATCAGCAGCCATTAAGGCTAGGTCTTTGGTCCTTACTCTAGCTTCCTCCATTTTTCTTGCGTAGTAGGCTTCATCCTTCACTTGTGGTTTCTTTTCATTTTGCTTTCGAAGCATGCAGTCTTTTGCAAAATGATTCTTGCCATGACAATAATTACAATCATAGCCAGAATCTCCTGAGATTTTCTTCTCTTCGGACTTTTCTTTGGATGACTCCGAAGCCGATTTTTCAGATGGCTTCGGGGTTGACAGTTTCAAGTTATCTTCCTTTGAAGTGAGTATTTCAGGTTTGGGCTTAGAGTTGAAGTTTGATTTGTTAAAGTTTTTCACAAATGGTTTTCCAGAGTTATTTTTGAAGAATGGTTTCTTGAATCTTCGATTGTTGGCGGCATAGAGAGCAACAGTGTCTCCATTATCATCTACCATGTAGGCAGCAACATCTTCATCACTTGATTCTTCTTCTTCTTTTGACATGAGAGCTAGTGGTCCAGAACTAGCCATTTCACTCCTTCGACCTACCACATCGGGTTCATGTGATTTTAATAGATTGTATAGAGCAGCCAGCTTGTATTTCTCAATATTCTCATAGGATTTGACCATAAGCATGATTGGTCTCCATTCCTTACGAAGACTGTAGAGAAATTTGATATTTATCTATTGTTGGCTTCTTGTTTCCCCATACTTAACGAGTGTGTAAATCATGTTGCTCAAACGTTCATAACAGGCTTCTAAGGACTCGTTTTCTTCTTGCTTAAAGTTCCCGAAGTCTGCAAGGATTTCTTGAACTTTGCTGGTGTGAAGAATTTTATCTCCTCCGAAACGAAGTTCGAGATTGTCCCACATCTCTTTAGCAGATTTTTCATCGGCAATGTGGTGACTGACATCGGGACCTAAGCCACTTCTCAGTTCGCGCATGGCTCTCTCGTCATTTTCAAGCTTTTTCATATCTGCAGCATTAAGAACAACAGCTTCTTCACCGTCAGGAACAACGAATCGACCGGCAATGTCTGTGTGGGGACCATCAGTCACAGACCTCCATAGATCTTTGTCCAGTCCTATAAGGTAATCCTTCATTCGACCAGCCCAATAATCGTAGTAAGAAGTTACTAGAACAGGGGCCTTTGTTGCTGAACCGATGAGGTTGGCATAGTTAAGCATATTAGCATAAGTTGCTGTGGAATCAGTCATCTTGATGTATTTCAACGGGATCTTTTCAGTAAAACGGGTGGTAGAGATTTGCAACAGATGCGGAAGACTAAATCTGAGAATCGATTCAGATTTAGAACTGAAGCAAACGAATTTGAACTCTATCAACAGGTTTTTAAGCTGACCCTCTCTGATACCACTTGTTGGGTGTTGAAATATGAGAATATAAGAGCAGATATAGATATTGAATCAATTACACAATAATAATGCAACTAAGTTAATTGAACAATGAGATATGAATAACATGTGCCGAATGATTTGATTATAACTTGGTTTTACAATTGGGTTTTCTATGTTGAAGATATACGATTCTCGTAAGTTAATCTCGTAATCTCTCACTCTCGACACGGTATGGTATCACTGATATTTATACTGAATCAGAGATACCAATAGTACACCTATTACAGAGAATATCCTATCAGTGTACTAGCCAATAGGATACAAGATTCATGCAACACGTATTGTACTATACGCGTGCACACAAAAGACAAAATGACAGACTGTCAAGTCTTCGGATCCTCTATGCATTGCACTTCGGAGTCTTTAGACTTCGGTGTCTTCTCCTGTTTATTCACTTCGGTGTTCACTTCGGAGTTTTCTTCATGGGTTGGACTTCGGATATGTCAACACTTCATCACAAAATTTCTCAACACCAGCACTAGGTATCTCTACCATGTATAGAGTGCCTTTCTTCTTTCCTTTGGCAATCACCAAGTTGCCTTTGATCACTTTCCATTGTCCACCCCCAAAGTGAACATCAAACCCTTCATCATCCAACTTACCAACTGAAATCAACTTTCTCCTTAAGTTTGGGATAACCCTGACATCTTTCAATGTCCACATGGTTCCTAAGGAGGTATTCAAATCTATGTCTCCAATGCCCGTAATATCAAGCACTTGATCATCGGCTAAACGAACTTTGCCAAGAGCACCTGTTTGTATGTTCTTGACCATATCTGGGCATGAGACGGCATGGAAAGAAGCACCTGAATCCATAATCCAGGATTCTGCTGAATTCTCAACACAACATATGAGAAAATCTCCCGATTCTTCAGAGGATACATTATTTACTTCTTTCTTTTCAGCTTGTGGTTTTGGGCATTGGCTTCTAAAGTGACCTTTTTCTTTGCAATTCCAGCAATCAATGTCTTTTCTGGTTTTTGACTGTCCTCTTTTTCTGGACTTTGATCTGCCTCGACCACGTCCTATTTCGTTTTTTCTTCCTCTACTTTCTGTATACAATATAGAACTAGAACTAGAAGTCTCACCATTGCTTCTCTGTTTGATATCTTCATTTACAATTAAGTCACGAATACTCTCGAAAGTGAGTTTGGTAGTGCCAGATGCACTACTAACAGCTGTGACTGTGCCTGACCAACTGTCAGGCAAAGATGATAAAAGGAGGAGCGCTTGTACTTCATCTTCAAACTTTATTGCAACTGAGGCTAAACGAGAAATAATCGAGTTAAACTCGTTTATGTGAGCGGTAACCGACATGCCTTCCTTCATCTTGGTGTTAACCAACTGTTTGATGAGGAACACTTTGTTTGAAGCGGACGGCTTCTCGTACATGTTGGACAAAGCCTTAAATACTCCATAAGTAGTTGTTTCATTGACAATGTTATAGGCAACACTCTTTGCCAATCAAAGCCTAACTACACCCAAGGCTTGTCGATCCAACAACTTCCAATATTCATCATACATGTCATCCGGTTGTTCGCCCAACATAGGCAAATGCAAACTTTTTGATACAGCATATCTTCAATTTGCATCTTCCAAAATCCATAATCGGTACCATCAAACTTCTCATTTTTAATTTTACCGTCTTCTGCTGTAGGGGTAAAAAAGTCTTTTATCTGTTAGGACCGAGTCACACACACACAACACTAATCACACACACGTGCGTCTCTCTCTCTCTCAAGAACACAAAGATGAACACTAGAGATTTAACGTGTGTGTGATTAGTGTTGTGTGTGTGTGACTCGGTCCTAACAGATAAATGACTTTTTTACCCCTACGGCGAGCTCCAAGATTCTAACAAGTGTGTTCATGTCTAAATTTTTTTGTCATGAGTAAAGATCAATAGATGCTCTAATTGCTGCCTACATCCAAAACCAAAAATGTCACTGTAATCATTCACATACAAAAAGAACTTGCCTTTAATCAATTTTATCGGAGAAAACCCTTCAATTGCTAGTACTTTCAAAAGACGCACCTACCTTTAATTAATGCATGTGGGAGTAAAATGCATGATGTGGAATCGAACTCACCTCGGGTCAACATAAACATTACAAGCGAATGTCGGATCAACATAAACTTTACTGGAAATAACCAAGTATACCGATTACAAGTATACGCAAGTAAAAATTCCTCTCCCGCCCTTGGAATTGAAAGCACGGTACCGATCCTTCGATTTGGATCCGCATCTCTTAGAATTAAGCCGTTTAAAACATTATAGTCCTGGCCATTGAATCATAAAAACTGAAATTGAGGCACAATACGAAAAAGGTTGAATGAGAATCATGGATTGAATCCGAATAGCGGAGTAATTAGGGTTCCGATTAAACATACCTTGTAAAACCATAGGTTCCATCGAAAGCCACCTCACCTTATTTACCTTTTGATGGCGTCGTCAAGGAATTGAAACACCCAAAAAACCTGCAAAAACCAAGAGGATTTATTTAAAACAATCATGAAATGTACTAAAGATGTCAAATTATCGAGTGGACCTATAACTGCCGCTTCGATGAATATATGAAACTGAACGAACCATAGTCGGTTTCCTAGATCTTTCTTTATGACATAGAAGTTTTTTTTTCCATTGTTTCATTTGCATCTCTTTATGACATTTTCTATTGTTGAATAGCAGGGTTCCTGGGAATTGACACCAAGCCATATACATTCGGTTATGGAGAATTGAGAGTTGAAACAGATGATTTTAGTCCTGCAAATAAGCTTGGCGAGGGTAGTTTTGGACCTGTTTACAGCTAGTTTTTTTTTTTGTGATTTTAGTGTCACCGACCAGTTATTGTCATTTTTATCCATTTTCGGATAGATGAGTATAAAACTCATACTTCGCCTACTTGAGACCTACACTTACGAAAACTAACAATCCATATACTCTCTAGAAATGTTGATCTCGTTTATTTAATTGCCTAAAATTTGGTGTGTTCTTCACAGATTATCCTATGTTAGATTTCGTAGTAACTTAGGAATAGTAGGGGTGAAATATCAACTCGGAGATTCATGAACCTGCACGATCTGTGAAGCAATCCACATTTCTTACTCTCTTTATATCAAGAATCCATTTTTTCTGCTTAAAGTTGAATGAATCTCTTCATGACAAAGAGGGAACAATTGATGATGGGAGAGCAATAGATGTTAAACAACTATCTACAGCCTCCCACCACGGTAGGAGTCAATTCGTGGCAGAAATTGCTACACTAACTGCTGTCCAACACTGAAACCTTGTGAATTTTTACGGATGTTGCATTGATGGAGAACAACGTCTTCTTGTATATGAGTATCTCGTAAACAAGAGTCTCGATCGAGCATTATTCGGTAAAAAAACAAAATTAATATTTAGCATCAAGTGTAAAGTACCAAAGTACAATGTTCTGCATGAGGAATCTCTCATACGGATTATACATCGAGATGTGAAATCCAGCAATGTTTTGCTTGATTCTGATTTGAACCCTAAGATATCGGATTTTGGTCTGGCCAAGCTTTACGATGACAAGAAAACACACTTGAGTACTCGTGTCACAGGCACATTGTAAGATTAATTACTTGACATTTGAACTTGTGTTCTCATTTAAGTAAAAGTAAGTTGACTAAGTCTTAGTGTCTTACTGATTCACTGTATTGTGGGTATCTTGCACCAGAGTATGTAACTGATGGACACCTTACGGAAAGGGATGATGTGTTTGCGTTTGGAATCATAGCTCTAGAGATAATCGGTGGAAGGCCCAATTCTGATTCAAGTTTGGAAGATGAGAAAATATATATATTCTTGGATGGGTATTGACAACGCCATCGTCACACGCGTCAAAAATAATTTATAACCCACTATTACTACGTAGATAGGGCAAGCGGGGTCGAGTCCACAGGGATTTAGTGGTTAATCTTTAACGAGTTGTAAAGTAAATATTGATTGCGATGGTAAAAATGTTGAACTAGTAATTTGAAAATAGAGAAAGAATTACTTCCGGTTTAGTTATCAACAATTAGGTTTACATGTTTTACTATAATGATTCCGATATAATTACTTTGACATAATTATAGTTTACTAGTATTTGCTATTACATGGGTAAATACATAACATGTTGAATCAATTATTTGTCTTTGTCTAACAATTTTATTAGATTAGGTACAAACAATGATTTGGCAATATTATGTTTTATCTAAGTAATAGTAACATTACAACTTATTAACATATTAATTGGGCACAAAGTATATTAAGCAATTATTCGTCTTAACTCGTTATTTAGAGGAGATAGGCACGAATAATAAGTTGATAATACTATGTCTTGAAAATATGATAACAAGTAGAAGTAGACACAAATGATTCACTAGTTGCATTCAATGATATGAGACTTTAATAGTTACAATAGTAAAACATTTGTTCGGAATCAAAGTAAAAACATGTTACACTAAAGGTATGATAACATTACCGGAAGTAATATGAAGAGATTAGCCTTCCATTCGAGTGCTGATCGTAGCGATGGTCTTGGTGTTCCTCGGCATGTAGCTTGGTGCTTTTACCCTTCGGATTATCTTGAATTACTACTAGAATTACCACCGAAATGGAGAATCTACTGTTTCTAAACAACTAACTAAGAGAAATTTCGGAATATTACAACTGATTGAGAGTGTTCTTGTGTGAATTGGTAAATTGGTGTCTAAAACCGTGCATAGAAGGCTTCTATTTATACTTGCTGAAACAAAGTGCTCACGTCGCGACCTAAGGCTCGTCGCGTTGCGAGGGTGCGTCGTGGTGTTGCTTTTGGTCGGCCATTTGTCTGGTTAGTGCGTCTTGTTGGTAGTCTTGCGATCAAAGTTTGTATTGTCGCGTTTGGTATCTTCGCGTCGCGACCATGGTCACCGTCGCGTCGCGATTGCTGTAGCTGGGTGAAATCTTGGGCTTTGTTCTTCTTTGCGTCGCGACACATGGGTCTGTCGTGTCGCGATTGCTGTAGCTTTTATGAGTTTTTCGTATTTTTGCTCTTTGGCTCGGAGCATCACTTCCTCAGGTTTGGTTGTTTTCTCAGAGTTTCTTGGGTCTTGATTCATTCTTGTTCCTGAAATAAAGCCATAAAAGTTAGCACACAAATCCCTCGTGTTTTCCTCACACCAGTGGTGACCCGACATTAGATCTATTATCACCGCCATTAGATCTATTATCACCGGGAAAACAAATGGCTGGCTTGGGCTAGTGGTGACCCGACATTAGATCTATTATCACCGCCATACTTTTGGGAGTCTGTGGTGTGCATCAGGAGCTGCCGTTGGAATGTGAGCTTTTGTCTGGATGTTAGAAAAACATGCATTCTTATATGAAATACGATCTATTTGGTTAACAGACGAGGTAGGTTAGACGGGTCTGTCTGAACCATATCTGTTATAGAGAAGCATTTTGCATGTTTTAAGGCAGTTTTTGAGTTCCTTCGTGTTACACAAAAATACGGTTTTCGTGTGCCTCTGAGCGTCTTTATGTGATAAAACGGTCTTTTAATGATAGTGTTTTATTGTAAAAATAAAGCACTATCAAAATACTACACACTTGAGGTTTGCTTGTCCTCAAGCAAAATGGAGTTTTTCACAACTGATTTCTTTTTTGGAAAATTTTATTCTTTTTATTTTTTTATTTTTTTATTTTTATTTTTTTATAACGGCGGGATCAATTGATACGTTTGGGCGCTGAACTGACTGCCAGCATGTTAGATCACCTTCTGTAGTATAATAAAACAAACAAAACGTCATTATGAACAAACATCAAATAAACTTAAAAAAAATCACACCATGCAATATTTAAAAATTCACACCATTCAGTATTAAAAAACACACAAATTTTAAAACAAAAGATAGAAATCACTCATCCTCGTCGTCGTCGTACTGAGTACCTGATGGGCCACCCCCTTCTCCCGGCGGTTATCTACCTGTGTACCAATCAGGTACAGGTGGAACAATACCTGGATATGGGTGTCTGGGCTGAAATCCCTGCTGCTCGAAGATGTCGGTCATCGAGTCGGCCATCCACTGATGCTGGACTTGATTGGCCAAGTGCCAATCCTGCATCTGTCGGTACTGTGTCTGACTCTCTAGATGCCATGACTGCATCTGCTGGTAAATGGTCCCGAGATTAATCTCGGGCTCGGGATCCTGTGGCTGAGCAAGAGATCTCTAGCGCTGGCGCTGACGTCGCCTAGGAGGTGCGGGTGGTGCTTGAGCAGCATCAGGTGCCTGCTCGTCCAGCTCTGGCTCGGCAATCTCATATCCACCCGGTCCACCTGACTGTCTGATCACCCTCATGGCCTCCAAGTACTGGCGCGCTATGGCTCTGGGCTCGCTCGCGGTCATGACTCGAATCTCTGGTAATGCTAAGAGGCTGTATGATTGGGCCAGGCGCGTGATCAAGTGGCCACCACAGAGGGGGCTAGAGGACCTGGCCCCTGTGGCCTTGCGGGCCAAGAAATATGCCAGAGAGTAAGGGAGGTTGCAGTGCCTCCCAGGTGTCAAAAGACACCATAAGTAGAAGAGATCTGCAGCTGGGACCTTCTCGCTGCCTTTTCGCTGATTGACGGAAGTGGCAACAAGTCGGTGTAATAACCTATGAATAGGATAGCGGATCGCACTCTCCACTGCAGTCTCGGGGAGATACAGGGTGTCAGCAATCTCTCCACAGAAGTCGGTGTTGCTGAGTTCTTGAGTCGGTCCGATGAGACATTGAGATAAGTACTGTCTGAATGCGGGTGTACGGGACTCACCGTGTGGGTAAAGACCCAATCTCCATCCCAGCTCTGCAACACTACACTGTCTGCTTTCCCCTCCAAGTCGGAAGGAAATGGCCGCCCGCTGATACATATCCTCCTCAGTCGGGTCGAAGGATACCGTGGAAAAGAACTCCAGCATCAGTTCCTTATAACTGGGCTCTCGGATCTGTAGCAGGTTTCTCCATGCATAACAAGTGTAAGTACCATCGGTCTTGATCAGGTACTGATCAAGTGCTGCTGTGATCCCCACATTATTGGCAAAATTCCAATCCAGTATTGGGGCTGCCTCGACGTCGCGTCGTCTAAGTTTTTGTAAATTTGACTCATACAAGTTCTTCCTGACAGAAGGGAGAGTCTGTGGAAATTGCAACCATGTGTGCATAGGGAGATCGTCCCTTTGTACCGCCTGTTGTCTTTGCTCTCTTTGTGGCGCCATATCTGCAATTTTTCCAAGTTATACAAATCATCAATCAGGTTTTACATGCAAGAAAATAGCAAAAATGAACACAAAAATCAGCTCCTACCCAGCCTTCGCGACCTGTCATGTTCAAACCTCGCGACGCGAGGGTGGTGTTTGTCGCGATCGCGAGCGGCGATCGGTCGAGCGGGAGGGCCGATTTCTTATGTTTAGCTCGGTTTTAATTTATTGCATTAAGCCATAAAGGTTCCTAGGTGCTAGATCTAACATGTATAGGTATCAATTTAACCAAATAACCGCATTCAAAGCCATCCGATCGCAATCATCGGTTTCGGCCCGAATCCTTGCGATTTTGCTATGTTTTTACATTTATAATCACTAATCAAGAGTAGAGGAATGTTATATGTACCTTGTATGATGATTTGCACAAGAAAAAATGAAGAAAATCGAGTGTTTGGTCGGATTTTTGCTTTGGCCGTGAGAGAGAGTCGCGAGGAGAGGATATGGGTAAAATGCGGCGGACCTTAAGAGCTAGGGTTTACACCTGGTCCACGCTCCTTCGCATCGCGACGGAGGGCGTGGTCGCGTCGCGAAGCCTGTAAGATCTGAATGTTCTGGTCGCATTTTTGTTGGGTGTTGAAATATGAGAATAGATGAGCTGATATAGATATTGAATCAATTACACAATCAATCACACAATGATAATGCAACTAAGTTAATTGAACAATGAGATATGAATAACATGTGCCGAATGATTTGATTATAACTTGGTTTTACAATTGGTTTTTCCATGTTGAAGATATACGATTCTCGTAAGTTAATCTCGTAATCTCTCACCTTCGACACGGTATGGTATCACTGATATTTATACTGAATCAGAGATACCAATAGTACACCTATTACAGAGAATATCCTATCAGTGTACTAGCCAATAGGATACAAGATTCATGCAACACGTATTGTACTATACGCGTGCACACAAAAGACAAAATGACAGACTGTCAAGTCTTCGGATCCTCTATGCATTGCACTTCGGAGTCTTTAGACTTCGGTGTCTTCTCCTGTTTATTCACTTCGGTGTTCACTTCGGAGTTTTCTTCATGGGTTGGACTTCGGATATGTCAATACTTCATCACAAAATTTCTCAACAATCTCCCCCTTTGTGTGAAGTGTATCCGAAGTCTATACTTGAAAGTTTCTTTTGTAAGCTCGCTTCAGAGTCTTTCTCAAAGCCAGATACCAGTTCATATGGTCAATGAACTTCTTCTTCTTTTCAGTTGAATTTGCATGGCAGGCGTTCACGTGAGAAATCATTCCTGAAATGAAGGAGGAGGGATGGAGGCCTATGTAGTCAATATCAAAGAACTTGATTGTGACTTCGGTTTCATTTCGAAGTCCTTTGAAAACTACGCCATAAGGTTCGTCTAAGATCTCTCCATTTTTGAATCTAGCAATGTTCCGAACTACAACAGGAGGAGTATTCAAGGGATGTCTGTAGTAGGAACATAGCTCCAGGTCATGCTTTGCAAAACGGTGAAGATAATTGTTGAGGAAGCCCAAAAGGTGATTTTTGATAGCAAAGGTAGACATTTCAGCATGAGCAGGACCGCCGGTTCGCAGAAGATCAAGAATCTGGATGAAGTCCATAGGATTCATGATGGGAAAGTCTGCTATTGAAAACCTGGATTCAACTTCGTCTGCCCCCCTAAGCACAAGAAAATCATAATTTCTGAAGCCCAAATAATTTTCAGCTTCTTTTATTGAAATGATTTTCTTGATCTTGTTTAGGCTCCAAACATAGTTTTTCCTTTGAATGTATTTGGCATGAAAGTTTATTTTATTCGTCCAAAAACTTGCTTTCTGATCCTCTGGCACCGAAGTAACGAATTGAAGGAAAGCAAAAGTCTTCGGATTGAATGGAATATCAAGCTGGATGTCTTCGGAGTCAACAATTGCAAAACTCCGAAGAGGGAGTCTATTAAGTACATTTGGATTTTGAAATCCAAACAGCTTGATTGCTTCAACAGTCCATTCACCATCATTTCGAGCAAATTCATTTATTTTGATCATCAATTCGTAGTCTGCTCTTCTGGCCTTGTATATCTCTTCCATGTGTGGAGCAATGATGTTTTCTAGTGATCGGTCTGTTGAACTTCCAGCACCAGCCGATCCACTAGCACCCATGCCAGTGGTTGTTATAATTGAGGTTGTAGGACCTGCAGTGGCTGCAGGGATCTGTCTAGGCATGCCCTGTGGCCTAGACAATCTGTCAGAGAAATTTATCAGAGGCTGAAGTGCAACTCTCAGTTTTGTAATCAAATCTTGAGTGAGAGCTGCATTTGTTCGTTGTAATTCCTCTGTAAATTTGGTGACATCCGAAGAGGTTTGGGCGGCAGTGAGCTCGTCAATTTTTGCTCTGGCCTCATCAAGCTGTTTTTCAAGCTTGGTACTTTGCTGGATTTCACTCCGAAGTCCTTGCAAGGTTTTCATGACTTCGGAGTTTGTTTTATCGGTTTTCTCAATGAAAGCATCAACCTTCTTGTTGATGGAGGTAACAGCTGATTTCAGCTTCTTTTCGAAGGAAGATTGGATCTTATTTTGTTCATCCAAGAGCTTCTTCTCAAGACTATTGACAGACTCCTTTATTCCTTTGGATAGAGTGAACTCCAAAGACTCTATCTCATCGGAGATATCACCAATGGTCGGCTTTGTGGGGTCGAATCCTGTTTGAGCTTGAATGAGCGTGTCAAGCTTGGAATTGAGGACTTTGTACTGTTTCATTAGTACAAAGCCTTCATCTGGCAGGTCTTCTTCTGATGCTCCTTCAACATTCAACGGAGCCATGTGAAAAGCCTCGAAGAGTGCTGCTGAAGTGGGATTTTGTCTTGGTGGTGAAATGTGTAATTCAAACTCAGGTAATGAAAAATCAATACCAGAGATGGGTACTTCAGAAGTTGGAGGAGCAGTTGTTGGTGGAGGTGGAGGAGGAATTGTATGTGGAGGTGTTTCAGGTCTGGTTGTTTTTGGTGGTGAAGTAGGGACAGTTGTTTGTGGTGGTGTAGGTGGTTTAGTTGTTCTAGGTGGTGATGTAGGAGAAGAAGGTTGTTCATCAAGCATTTCTTCTTCTTGTTCTTCTTCATGGACTGTGGATGGAGTCCTTTCTGAGTCCGAAGACTCATCCACAACCATGATCTTTCTTTGCCTCTTCGGCTGTTTCCTCTTCGGTGTGGTTTTCACCGAAGTTTTTCTTTTCTTCTCTTCCTTTTTAGAACCACTGGGTCCACCCGCCATTTTCCTCTTCCCTTTTCCTTTAGGGATTTCTTTCACAGATGTCTCCTTTCTTAGCTCACGTGTGGGATAAGGAATCACCAAGGTGTTGCGGTAAGAGCTCACTTCAATACATTCCATGGGAACCTTGGAGAGCATGGCAATAGGAATTTGCGCATAGTAGACTGCGGGTTCATCATCCAATGGCGATACAGTGATTGGAGTATACCTCATTTCGGGGAGATGGGGATCTGCAACATATCCAACCTTTTGATAATGGGCATGAACAACAATTGCCCAGAACCTCGCACTTGAAATTTCAGTCCCCTTCAGACTGTGATTGATGTGTGAACAGAAGTCGGCCCACAGAATAGAGGCGTAATCAACTTTGACATCGTAGTAGATTCCGAAGAGCAGGCTCTGAAACGCCACACTTGCAGAATCTAATCCTAAAGTTCTTCCAGACAGACATCTGAGGAAGATACTAAAGAAGTATCTCCACAGATCGGGCAGTTGGTTCTTTTTAAACAGGCTGATCTTCTCGAGTGGAGGAAAGTAACCCATTTCATTGAACATATCGACGAGTTGCTCAGCAGAAGGAGTCACAATCTCCTTAGGATCGTAGATAGGAAGATGAAGAGCCTCAGCAAATTTTTCTTTGGTCAGTTGCACTTTCTTAGTCTTTCCCTTTGCATCTATGGTTTCGAAAAACACAGCTTTTACATGATTGTTCGTGTCGAACAGGGCATTAGAGGTGTAATGTACCCTGTGAACAAGTGCTGCTGGCATCGATGGTGTGCAGGTTAGGGCATAGCCAAGAATCGATCTCTTCAGACATTCAACAAGAGCATCGAAGGGCTTAGGGTAGAGTTGAAGGTTGGTGCGTAGTACTAGATTTGCTGATTGGCTTTTAAGAACAGGAACTGAAATAGCTTCAGTGGTTTGAGAAGATCCTTCAGCGGCCATTGTTGGTCAAATGGAGAAGATGAAGAAGATGAGAAGTTTGTGAATTTCTTTGAGAGTAATTTTGTAGGGAGAGATGAGCTTTGTGTTCGCGTAAAGAATGTAATTGAAGGGGTGAGAAGTTTATATAGTATTTGTGGTCCCTAGGTCATTAAATGCACGTTTGAAGTGGTCCAGTAGAAACAGGACACCTCAGCAGCTGCTCGTCCCACTTTCTCCGCAAAAAGGAGAAATACACGGCTGTCAGTTATAATGATTCAAAATTTGAACCGTTACCTTTTTGAGACGTCATTATGATTAATGGTTTTCATTTAATTTTTATTGACAGCTGTACGCAGACAGTTAAGACTCAGGGAATGTTTGACTCTGTTGTTTATCATAAATGTGGAAATCATTTGAACATTTAATTGACTTCGCAGTTATGAAAAATTATGACCGTTGAGGTTACGCTTTGGAGCATAGAGTTCATCACTTCGGTGATTTTACTATTGACTCCGAAGAGTATTCTGTCACTTCGGTGATTGACAAATGATTGCAAAGTGTTCATCAATGCACCGAAGTCCATGTGTTTTTCTCTTTGTTTTTCTATTCGTTTTTGATTTTACTTTTGACTGATGCAATATGTCGTTTAACCTTAACTTCCATAAATATTATGAAAAGATGATTTCACGAGTTAATGTTCATAATCATTCGAATCATGTTGGAAGTCCATTTTTCATTTGGAAGTCTGTTTGATTGGTTAATTCATGAGAGAAAAGTTAAACTTTGTCAGTGTGCATCAGAATTTTCCTTTTGTTTGGTATGAATTTTCTTGTTTTTGAATTTCCTTTGACTTAAACAAATCTTAATATTTATCCTTAAAGGTCGAAGTCAACATTTGTTCAAATAGTTTTCAAATTTGAAGAGTTTATTCTGAAGAAAAGTTTGTTCCGCAGACCTCCGAAGTGATATTTTACTTCGGAGTGCTGCGGTGCTGTTCCAAGTGTTTTTGCTTGTTTTTCTCCGAAGAGCTCCGAAGTTAAAATTGACTTCGGGGGTCTGTGGAGATTTGTGTTTTTGTAATTTTTGAGTTCCAAGTGTTTTTGCTCGTTTTTCTCCGATGAGCTCCGAAGTCAAAATTGACTTCGGGGTTCTGCGGAGTTTATTCTTTTTACAAATTTTCTGAACAGAGTAAGAGTGAACAAATCTGGAATTTATTGAAGAGTTGATCCATCTATCATTCCAAGTCCCCGAACGATTCATGTGAATGCTTCTTCATTTAGAGCCTTTGTGAAGATATCTACCAATTGTTCTGTAGTGTGAACAAAGTGCACCTCAATATTCCCCTCCTCAACATGACTTTTGATGAAGTGATAGCGAAGTGCTATATGCTTCGTCTTGGAATGTTGAACTGGATTGTGGCATATACGAATTGCACTTTGAGAGTCACAGAACAAAGGAATTTTTTCTCATATTAATGGCATAGTCTTTCAATTGACTTTGAATCCAAATGATCTGCGAAGTGCATGCTGCAGCTGCTACATATTCAGCCTCTGCGATGGAGATAGAGACACAAGTTTGTTTTTTGGATTGCCAGCTGATAAGTTTTCCATCTAAGAATTGACAACCCCCCGAAGTACTCTTGCGATCAATTGAGCATCCACCAAGATCTGAGTCTGAGTATGCTTGAATGTAGAAACCAGAGTTTGCTGGATACCATAGACCATAAGCAGTAGTTCCGTGAAGATATCAGAATATTGTCTTAACAGCAGCCAAATGAGGTTCCCTTGGATCAGCTTGATATCTTGCACAATTGCAAACTGCAAACATGATGTCAGGACGACTGGCTGTAAGATAGAGTAGTGATCCAATCATGCTTCGGTATTGTTGTATGTCGGTCTTTGGTTTGTCCAATGATGGATTTAACATTGTACCTGCAGGCAGAGGAACTTTTGCTTTGGAGCAGTTAGTCATTCCGAATCGTTCAAGCAAACTCTTCGTATATTTTTGTTGATTGATGAATATCCCCTCCTTAGATTGTTTGATTTGTAATCCAAGAGAGAAGTTTATTTTTCCCATCATACTCATTTGAAATTTGCTTTTCATCAGTTTTTCAAAGTCTTTTGACAAATTGGGGTCAGTAGATCCAAAGATTATGTCATCCACATAAATTTGGACTAACATCAAGTGAGATCCAACTTTTTTTTGTAAATAGAGTTGGATCTACTGATCCCTGTTTGAAGTTTGATTCTTTTAAAAATCTGGTCAAGGTTTCATACCAAGCTCTTGGAGCTTGTTTTAAACCATAGACTGCTTTGTCTAGTACATAACAATAATTCGGATGAGTTTTACTTTCAAAACCGGGTGGTTGTTCAACAAAACGGTTTCCTCGAGATCACCATTCAGAAAAGCACATTTAACGTCCATTTGATAGACTTCAAAATTTTTGTGTGCAGCATAAGCCAAAAATATCCGAACTGATTCGAGTCTGGCAACAGGAGCAAAAGTTTCTTCATAATCAATCCCCTCCTGTTGACAGTAACCCTTGACAACCAACCTAGCTTTGTTCCGAACTACATTGCCTTCGGTGTCCAGCTTGTTACGGTACACCCATTTCAGACCGACAATTGAGGCATTTGCAGGTTTTGGAATTAGCCTCCAGACTTTGTTTCTTTTAAATTCTTCTAATTCCAATTGCATTGCTTCAATCCAGTCTGAGTGATCAAATGCATCTTTGACGTTCTTAGGTTCTACCTTAGAGATAAAGACATTGAACATGCACAACTCTGAATTTTTGTTGAGATCTAATTGCTTTTGGTGAAGTTGTGCACGAGTCGGTACTTTATCTCGAACATCACCAATGACAAGTGATGGAGGATGATTTTTCGTCCATTTGTCCAAAGGAGGATAGTTTGGATCAAAATCAGGAGGTCCTTCAGCATCGATGTCCTCAATGTCTGAGGGATATCCCGAAGTGGAGGGAAAATCATCCATTAGCAAGTGATTATTCGAGTTTGTGTTGTTTTGTGGTGTGTGTATTTGTGAGGTTGATATGTGTTCCCCCTGGATGTTTGTTGGAGTTGAAGAAGTGGTAGCTTTATCCGAAGCGATTGTTGTGGCTGAATTCGGAGTTGCAATCTCTGGCTCCCCCTGGATTGTTGGATACATGGGTATGATATTTGAAATTGACTGGGGAGTGGAGACACTTGCATTTTCCATACTCTGGTTGGATGGCTCCCCCTCAACAGAAGATGGTCTTTGTATGCTGCTTGTAGAAGAGTCATCGGGTCCGTCTGTGAGCTTGGAGAGTTCGGACTCATGGTTGTCTGGTGCTCTGACTTCGGAGTCCACAGCTCTCTCAGGTTGATCAAATAAAAGTGAGAAGTCTGTGTCAAATGTTGTGATTTGAGTAGCTTCTACTGCAGGGTTTGGAAAGATTGAAGACATAGGAAATGGATGCAGAGACTTCTTGATGTAGTAGTCATCAAACCTTAGATTAAAGGTTTCTTTGATTTTGCGAGTTTTCTTATTCATGACTCTGTAGGCTTTTGAGTCATGAGAGTAACCAAGAAAGATGCCTTCTTCTGATTTGTTATCGAACTTGGTTAAATGATCCTTTATGTTTAAGATAAAACACCTACAACCAAAAATGTGAAAGAATTTGACATTTGGCTTTCTTCGGTTGAGTACTTCGTAAGGTGTAATATGGAATCTTTTGTGAATATAGGATCTGTTTTGAGTAAAGCAAGCAGTAGAAATTGCTTCGGCCCAGAAGTACATGGGCAAATTTGCAAAGTTGAGCATTGTTCTTGCAGCTTCACATAGGGAGCGATTTCTTCTTTCTACAACACCGTTTTGTTGAGGAGTGTAAGGTGCTGAGAAGTTATGGTTAATTCCCTTCAACTTCAAGAATCCATCAAGAGTCTGATTTTTGAACTCCGAACCATTGTCACTGTGCACAGTTCGGACTTTCTTGTTTAGCATTAATTCCATTTTCTTTATAAAGTTGATGATTTCTTCAGCTGCATCGGACTTGTTTCTGAGAAATATCACCCAAGTAAACCTTGAATAATCATCAACAATAACCAGAATGTACTTCTTCTTTCCTATTGACTCTATAGCAGATGGTCCACACAAATCTATGTATAGAACGGAAAGTGGTTCGGTGATTTTGGGGTTGATCACTGTAGGATGTCTTTGTTTTGTCTGCTTGCCATGTTCACATGCAGAGCAGAGAGAATCATTGTCAAATTTAAGAGCAGGCATTCCTCGAACCAAATCCATGGCCACCAATTTGTTCAGATCTTTGAAGTTCAGGTGGGCAAGTCTTCGGTGCCATAACCAGCTGACATCTGAGTTGGCTTTGGAGAGAAGACATAAAGATTGCCCACCGGTCACTGGCTTTAGATTTAAGGGAAACAGAGATCCCTTCCTTTCTGATTTCAGTAAGACTTCGTTTGTTGCTTCTTTGGTGATTACACTCCCTTGGTTGTTGAAAGTTACAGCATTTCCCGTTCCAACCACCAATTGAGATATACTCACAAGATTATGTTTTAATCCTTCAACAAATGCCAGTCGGTTGATAGTGAATTGGCCATTTATTATTTTTCCATATCCCCAAATTGGACATGTTTCATTATTACCAAAGTGTACGTTTCCAGCATCATCCAAATTCCTGTAATCCCTGAAATATTCCTTTCTCCCCGTCATATGTCTTGAGCAGCCACTGTCCATGTACCATTTTGAATCATACCGCTCATCAGACATAACCTGCAATCAATCAAGAAGGAGTTGGTACCCAATCAATCTTGGGTCCTCAGGGTAAGCAAAGGATTCTTGAATCCATATTTCTACGGCCTCTTCAGAGATTTCATTTGCATTTAAATTAATCAAATTCTCACAAGCCTCATGCAGTGAGCATGATTCTGAAATGTTTGAGCAGGATTCAGAGAAATTTGTATTTGAGATTAATGAGTCCGAAGTGACTGACAGAGTGACAGACTTCGGAACCCATTTTTGAATGGAAGTTTTTTATTTTGAGGAGTTTGAAGATTTTGAGGTCTTTGTTTTAGCAGTCAGGTTTTCTTTGAGATCATTTCTTTTCCAATGTCGTTTTGGTTTATCTATTTTTGACTTTGTTGAAATTAAACTGCACGACGTAGAGGTAACAAGATACTCTTCGTATGCCAATTTGAAGTCATTTAATGAGAGATCATTATCCTTGAACATTTCCAAATTGTTGTCCAGCCATTTGTGGAATGTATCTATCAGATTGTTTCCTTTTGAAAATGTTTTCTTCGTCTGTTTTTGAAATTTAGGATTTGGAAAGTTAGGTATCGTCGGTGTAAAAGACGGTTTTTCATTTTGACTTTTAACTTCTGAGATTTTTGTGCAAACAGGTTTTGTACCAGAAGTGGAAGCAATTGCTTCATTTTGTTTCAAGTTTCTAAGAGAAGTTTTTCTTTTCACAAGATTTAGGGTTTGCTTGGATTTCGAGTCTTCAACAGTGGGTTTTTGAGTTGGTTTTGAAATCACCACTGCTGATTTTGGTTTTTGTAGAACTTGTGGTCTTTTCAAAATTTGGGATTTTTGTGTCAAAGTTTTGAAATATGAAACTTCTGATTTTGAAATTTCATTTTCAGGATTAAGTGAAAAAGGAACACTTTCACAAGATTCCATTAATTCCAATACATCCATCTTCGGAACTGTGGGTTTTTTCACAACTTGAATTTGTTTGTAGTTTCGATTAACGTAAATGTGATCGTCATTTTTGAGGTTTAGCAAGTGTGACAAATTTTCAGGCACTTTCTCCTTTTCAAAACAAAGACGATTATATACGTTGTGGCCGTATAGTTCTTGTTTTCTTATATTTACTTTTACTTCCATTTTCTCATTTATTTCATTCTCAACCATTTTGGATGATGAGAAAAATCCTTCATTTGTAATTGTGGAGTTATCCTTTTCAAGAAGTTTTTGCAATTCATTATCAATTAAGGATAATCCACCGGGTTTTACGAAGATTGAGTTTTTGAAGTAAGAAACCTTGGGATAGATACATGCCAAATGGACTAGCCTTTTTGAATTATCCTTGAGATATTGATCGTAAGAGACAGATTCATCAGTGATTTGAAGTTTAAAATTTGAAGTTTCTTTGGTTTCAAGAATTTTTGATTCACAACTCATTTTTGTTTTTCCTTTGTCCACCGAAGACATTTGTGAGATGTCTTCGGAGGTCGATTCGGATATAGAGGATGAATTTAAGAAAATCAAAGAGGAACAATCAATCTCCTCCATATCCGAGTCACTTTCAGAATCCTTTTCAGACAAATCATTGACAATTCCTTTTTCATTTGTTTCAATTTGAGGTACAGGCTTATTCAGGATTGGAATTTCTTGAGGCAATATTTTCAACAATTTATCAGCAGTTAGATGTTTTTCCACAGATATCAGGCCATGTTTATATGATGGATTAGTAACTTCGGAGCCTGATACTATAGATTCGCATTCATAAGATATACTATCGACTTCTTTTAATTTAAACTCAATGAAAGGCAATAGTTGTCTATGCTGGACATTACAAACATCGGCTGAATGATAAATTCTTGTAATATGAGCATATAGTCGTTTGGCTGTTTCACAAAATATGTTTCTCTGTCTTAAGATTACATCATGATTGTTTAAAAATTTTTCTCTATTTTCTTCCAACAAGGAGATTCTAAGATTAGATTTCTCTAATGCTAGCTTCAGGTTCTCTACTCTCCCCCTTAAGCTTAGAAGCTCATGTTCACTGAGTATTTCCTTATTTTTGGCATCAATGAGTAATTTATGCATGACAGAACAATCACGAGTTATTTCATTTATAATGAGAGCGGATTGAGAAGTAGGAATTTTAAAAGATGAAAGAAGTTTTGATACCTGTTCTGGGATTGTCAACCGGTTGTCATTAGCCATCAAGCACACTTCCTCATCATCATCAGAGGAATCTTCATCCCAAGTCTTCGGAGTATCAGTAGCAGTTATATCCAGATCCTCCGAAGTCACAAACCCAAGACCCGCAGTTGCTTCAATCATCAACCATTTCTTTTCATTCAACTTCTCTGAAGTGTCTTGTAGAAAGCTCTTATCGACATCATAGGCCATGAAAGCACTATGAGATGGCTTTCTTACTTCGTCATCATCTGAATCCGAAGACCAAACTTGATATGATCCTTGTCGTTCATCAGCAGCCATTAAGGCTAGGTCTTTGGTCCTTACTCTAGCTTCCTCCATTTTTCTTGCGTAGTAGGCTTCATCCTTCACTTGTGGTTTCTTTTCATTTTGCTTTCGAAGCATGCAGTCTTTTGCAAAATGATTCTTGCCATCACAATAATTACAATCATAGCCAGAATCTCCTGAGATTTTCTTCTCTTCGGACTTTTCTTTGGATGACTCCGAAGCCGATTTTTCAGATGGCTTCGGGGTTGACAGTTTCAAGTTATCTTCCTTTGAAGTGAGTATTTCAGGTTTGGGCTTAGAGTTGAAGTTTGATTTGTTAAAGTTTTTCACAAATGGTTTTCCAGAGTTATTTTTGAAGAATGGTTTCTTGAATCTTCGATTGTTGGCGGCATAGAGAGCAACAGTGTCTACATTATCATCTACCATGTAGGCAGCAACATCTTCATCACTTGATTCTTCTTCTTCTTTTGACATGAGAGCTAGTGGTCCAGAACTAGCCATTTCACTTCTTCGACCTACCACATCGGGTTCATGTGATTTTAATAGATTGTATAGAGCAGCCAGCTTGTATTTCTCAATATTCTCATAAGATTTGACCATGAGCATGATTGGTCTCCATTCCTTACGAAGACTGTAGAGAAATTTGATATTTATCTCTTGTTGGCTTCTTGTTTCCCCATACTTATCGAGTGTGTAAATCATGTTGCTCAAACGTTCATAACAGGCTTCTAAGGACTCATTTTCTTCTTGCTTAAAGTTCCCGAAGTCTACAAGGATTTCTTGAACTTTGCTGGTATGAAGAATTTTATCTCCTCCGAAACGAAGTTCGAGATTATCCCACATCTCTTTAGTAGATTTTGCATCGGCAATGTGGTGACTGACATCAGGACCTAAGCCACTTCTCAGTTCGCACATGGCTCTCTTGTCGTTTTCAAGCTTTTTCATATCTGCAGCATTAAGAACAACAGCTTCTTCACCGTCAGGAACAACGAATCGACCGGCAATGTCTGTGTGGGGACCATCAGTCACAGACCTCCATAGATCTTTGTCCAGTCCTATAAGGTAATCCTTCATTCGACCAGCCCAATAATCGTAGTAAGAAGTTACTAGAACAGGGGCCTTTGTTGCTGAACCGATGAGGTTGGCATTGTTAAGCATATTAGCATAAGTTGCTGTAGAATCAGTCATCTTGATGTATTTCAACGGGATCTTTTCAGTAAAACGGGTGGTAGAGATTTGTAACAGATGCGGAAGACTAAATCTGAGAATCGATTCAGATTTAGAACTGAAGCAAACGAATTTGAACTCTATCAACAGGTTTTTAAGCTGACCCGCTCTGATACCACTTGTTGGGTGTTGAAATATGAGAATACATGAGCTGATATAGATATTGAATCAATTACACAATCAATCACACAATGATAATGCAACTAAGTTAATTGAACAATGAGATATGAATAACATGTGCCGAATGATTTGATTATAACTTGGTTTTACAATTGGGTTTTCTATATTGAAGATATACGATTCTCGTAAGTTAATCTCGTAATCTCTCACCTTCGACACGGTATGGTATCACTGATATTTATACTGAATCAGAGATACCAATAGTACACCTATTACAGAGAATATCCTATCAGTGTACTAGCCAATAGGATACAAGATTCATGCAACACATATTGTACTATACGCGTGCACACAAAAGACAAAATGACAGACTGTCAAGTCTTCGGATCCTCTATGCATTGCACTTCGGAGTCTTTAGACTTCGGTGTCTTCTCCTGTTTATTCACTTCGGTGTTCACTTCGGAGTTTTCTTCATGGGTTGGACTTCGGATATGTCAATACTTCATCACAAAATTTCTCAACAATTTTTACCTGCTCTCGCGGTCGCGAGGAATTGTTTTCACGTCGCGAGGGGCTTCAGAGGGCTATTTTTTTTCTTTTTTTAAACTTCGTTTTTACCCCCTCTTTTCACCTGTGTGTCCGTACATTTAATAAACACAATTTTTATATGTTTTTTATGTTTTTATGAAATAAAACAAAACAAAAACAAACAAATCAACACACTATACACTTATGCTTTGCATAAGTGTAAATGAGGGTTTGCAATGAACACACCCACAAAGTTCTCGGGTTGCCTCCCGAAAAGCGCTAAGTTTAACGTCTTCAGCCGGACGCAGTGCCTTATGTTCAATTGGTTAGATTTTTGGATTAGTTAAAGCAATTTTTTCAAACACTGCTTGTGAGTTATCCACCAATTGAACGTAAGACTTTAACCATTGTCCATTTACTTTAAACGGTTCTCCTCCTTTTTCTGGTTGAATTTCTATCGCACCATGTAGTGCAACATCTGTTACTACATACGGACCAGTCCATTTGCTTTTCAATTTGCCAGGAAAGAGTTTGAGACGTGAATCAAATAGCCACACCAATTGTCCTTTATGAAATTGTTTTCGGACAATATGGCGGTCATGAAAGTCTTTTGTTTTTTCTTTATAAATTTTTGCACTCTCATATGCCTCCTTCCTTATCTCCTCTAGTTCTGATAACTGTAATTTTCTCTCTTCTCCTGCATCAGTTAAATTAATATTAGCGTTTTTGATTGCCCACATGGCATGGTGTTCTATCTCCACAGGTAGATGGCATGGTTTGCCATACACAAGTCTATACGGGGACATTCCGATGGGGGTTTTATATGCCGTCCGATAGGCCCATAAGGCATCATCTCATCGAATTGACCAGTCCTTTCGGTCTGGTCTAACTGTCTTTTCCAGAATTCTTTTAATTTCTCGATTAGAAACCTCCGCTTGTCCACTTGTCTGTGGATGATATGGGGTACCAATTTTGTGGGTAACGCCATAGTGTTTTTAAACTTTTGCAAAATGTTTATTTTTGAAGTGGGAACCCCCGTCACTTATGATGGTTCGATGGATTCCGTGTCTTGAGAAAATGTTCTTTTTTACAAATTTGCATACGACACTGTGGTCTTTACAAATTCAGCTTCTACCCATTTGGATACATAGTCAACCGCTAATAAAATATATAAATTTCCAAATGATGTGGGGAATGGACCCATGAAGTCAATGCCCCAAACGTCAAAGATTTCGACAATTAGTATTGGGGACATCGGCATCATGTCTCGCCTTGAGATTCCCCCCATCTGTTGACATCTATCACAAGCTTTAACATAAGTGTAAGCATCTTTGAATAGAGAGGGCCAGAAAAAACCGCTTTGGAGAACTCGATGCCCAGTCTTTTGGCACTGAAGTGTCCGCCGCATGCGTATGAGTGACAGTGACGGAGAATGTCTGTCTGTTCAGCGTCTGGCACACATCTTCTGATAACTTAGTCTGCTCCTATTTTGAATAGAATCTGGATCCTCCCACATATATTGCTTAGTTTGGGAGAAAAATATCTCTTTTGTTGTGTGGTCCAGTGTTGCGGTGTTTTTCCTGTTACAAAATAATTAACCAGATTAGCAAACCATGGTAATTTTTGAACAGAAAACAATTGTTCATCAGGAAAATCCTCCAGTATAGTTTCCCCTTGAATTTCATCGGTTTTGATTCTGGAGAGATGATCAGCCACCACATTTTTAGATCCCTTTTTATCTCGGATCTCTATGTCGAATTCCTGCAACAAAAGTACCCACCGAATGAGTCGTGGTTTTGTTTCCTTCTTTTCCATCAGATGGCGGATGGCGCTGTGGTCTGTGTACAAAATAACTTTAGATCCCCAGATGTAAGATCTAAATTTATCTAGAGCGTAAACAACCGCCAAAAGTTCCTTCTCAGTGGTGGTATAATTAAGCTGTGCTTCGGAGAATATTTTGATTGAATAGCAAATAACAACTGGTTTCTTGTCCACTCTTTGTCCCAATACTGCTCCTACAGCATAATCACTAGCATCACACATTATTTCAAAAGGAAGAAGCCAATTAGGTGCTTGCAAAATTGGTGCTTCAGTTAATTTATGTTTCAGAATTGTGAATGCTTCTTGACAGTCGTTATCAAAGACAAATGGTGCATCTTTTAATAACAGTTTACATAGTGGTTTGGAAATGGTGCTGAAATCTTTGATGAATCGTCGGTAAAATTCGGCATGTCCAAGAAAGGAACGAATACCTTTTACCGAGTGTAACACCCGTGTCCGAGATAGAATTTTAGATCAAAAGTAAGAGCGTTATATCATTTGGTGTAACCAGGTAATGATGTTATGGTCATTATAAGCTAAGAAAAACATTAGTTATAAAAATCAGCATTGTATGCCGATCTTAGAAAAATCATAATTAATTCTAGAAAAATCGGATTGACCTGAAACCAGTGCACAAAGTTTGCAAATTGAGTCTAGTTTAAGTGATAAAAATTTAGTAGATCGCGACGCGACGGAGTATGGGATCGCGACGCGATCTTCGTCGGTGGTGTCTCTCAAGTGCGCGATGAAGTAAGCGCTTACGTCAGAGATCGGGTCGCGACCTAGGGCTAGATCGCGTCGCGACGGGGCTCCAGAGGCCTATAAATACGAGGCACAAGCCTCATTTTTGAGGCAGAACAAACACCAAACACATATACGATATAGAGGAGTGTTCTGGTAAGGAAAATACGTTGAGGGAGGATGATGGAAGGTGAGAAACGAGCGGTAGCTAACGACGAGGTGCTCGGGAACTGTCAGCGGTTCGGAACGGGAAATGCGACAGGACTCCGAGAAAACTCCAATCTCAGGTGAGTAATCGCTACCGTATCTCCCTAATAGTTTATATGTGTTAAATTATAAAATACGAGGGATGTAATAAACTATTTCCTATAATTCATAATTCCAAAAGTAATGCAGATTGATTTACTTACGAGGACGGTGTCTAGGCCGATTACTTGGGATCTGGTTGTTGGATTTTCCGAAAGGCTAAAATGCTGAAAGGATCCTGCCACCCCAACTAATCTTCTACCTGGCCGTTCTTTACTTAATAAATCATGGAGCATCATGTTGGAATTATTGAAGGAAAATACAAAACAGTATAATTAAAGTATTATAATAATACTTGGGTGGGAAACAACCATGTTATCGTGAGGATGAGTTCGAGTTATACACTCGAAAGTATCACAAGAGGATACTGAGCAGAGTGAATAAGTAATTATATATAATACATGTCAGGGGACGGCATGATTTACCATATAATAATAAAACACGAGGTAATCATGGATGTACTATGACCATACCTGTATGAGAAAGCCGTTAAGTGAGTGGGTATACCGTGAGACGGTATAAGTATTCGTGAAAACTAATACCAAATAATAAATAAAAAGAGGTTACAGTAGCTAAAGAGGTGAGTCGTGACGATGTAAGATAAGACTGTGTGGGACAGTCTAATAGTGAGTATCAGTGGATGATACTGTATAGCGAGTGACGTCGGGTAATACGGTAGTTTCACAGTGTGAAGTACGAATCGGATAGGACTGTGAAACTGGCAGGAATGGTGATCCTGTAACGTGTGTGACCATATAGGTCATACTGTGATTAGATTACTCACTAAGCTTTATAGCTTACCCTTTATTTTATGTGGTTTTGCAGGATAGGTAACGCTTGGCTTGGATCATGGGACGATCCTTAGTGATATTATCTTGTAAATTCCAGGCTGAAAAACCGGGTGTTACAAGTTGGTATCAGAGCCAAGATTTGAGTGAACTAGGATAAGATCCCTAGACTCAAATTAATAGAATTGAGTGCTAGAATATAAAAATCACAAACATATTGTGATAAAAGTCGAACGTAGATAAAGCAGTTTATTCTAACATGATGTTAGTAAACTCTTTCAGAGATAGAAAGAATCGAAGAAAGTGAGTGAGTTTGTGTAATATTCCCAAATATGGGAAAGGTGTTAAAAGTAAATCCAGATGCAAAATTTTAAATTTTTTTTGAAAGTTGCTTTGAAAGAAAGTTTTTCTTTTTGAAAATGTGAAAGTATGGTATAGCTGAGAAATACGAAAGATTTTGACAATCTGAGCTGATACTGAGTCCAAAATAATTTGGAAGATGTTTTGAAAAAGTATGAGTTGAAATAAATTTTTTTAAAGTACAAGTTGGTGGGTGGATTTATGAAAATATATGGCGACAGCCATAACAAAGAAAAAAAAAATGATAAATAAATGTGATGATTGGATGTAAGATAGTAAAAACTATAAAAAATAAGTTCGTGGGGAGTTATAAAATGAGACTAGTGTTGAGATATGGTGTGTGGTAGTACTAGACGTGTCTAGGTCTAGCATGTGGATAATACGGGGTTGAGGAATTGAGAGATAGAGGGCGGCTCGACGTACTGAGCAACATAGAGATGTCCGCAAGATGCACTAAGCAGATACGCATGATCCTACATATAGGGTATGTGCGGCTCTGAGTGCTGAGCGGTGGAGTATGAGTGATTGAGCAGATACGCATGACTCGACGTACAGAGTATGCGCGGCTCTAAATGCTGAGTGGTTGAGCAGATACGCATGACTCGACGTACAGAGTATGCGCGGCTCTAAATGCTGAGTGGTTGAACAGATACGCATGACTCGACGTACAGAGTATGCGCGGCTCTGAGTGCTGAGTAAGGAGAGTTTATTGAGCAGATACGTATGACTCGACGTACTGAGTATACGCGGCTCAGAATATTAAGCAGGAGAGTATAACTTGAGATACTGGGTAGAGTAGATTATGTGGAAAATTCACCGGAGACATAAAAGAAGTAAAGCTGGTAGATGTCCTGAGTAAACTTAAGGCCAGGATGGATTGATTTATTCCATCCATTCTAGAAGAATTAAGGGTACTATTTTACTTAGTAAATGTCTAAGTACCAGGGACCATCCAATCATCACTAAACAAATAAAGGTGAGGTTATAACCAAAGAATGTAATGGGGTATTTTTCCAAAACGTAGTTGATTTTTCTACTGATGTAAAGGTTATTTTATGACCATAATTTTACAAGAAGAAAGATATTTCAAAGAAAGAGTTATTTTGCTGAAAAAGTTATAATCCTTTAAAAAGTGTCATTTACGACTAAAGAAGTCATTGTTATAATCAAAAGAGTAAATGTTTTTAAATAAAAAGCATCTGTTTAAAAAGAGAAGTGCGAGTAGTTACTCAGAGAAGTAATTAAGTATATACAAATTTAGTAAGTATTGAGATGACCTAATCGGTCGGCAGTTCTAGGGTGTACGTTGAGTCTTTGGGACTCGATATTGTAGAGGGTTCAGAAGGGGACGAATACGTGAGTATTAAGTGGTGATAACTATGGATATGGTATCATATTGTGGGTGGAGACTTTGTAGTAGTATGTGGAGGATGAGCTGATATGAGGATTATTGTTGTCATGAGGTTGGTTGCAGAGCTGTGCAGTTGTGTGTGTTAGCTGTTAAGCCTTTAGAGCGAAAAGCTGTTTATTCTGTGGGGCCACTTATACTTGTAGTTGGGACCACTTATTAGGTGGGGCTACTAGTATTGTGGTTGGGACCACTTATGATGTGGGGCTACTTGTACTTGTGGTTGGGACCACTTATTCCGTGGGGCTACTGGTACCTGTAGTTGTGACCATTTATTCTGTGGGATTGCTAGTACTTGTGGTTGTGACCACTTATTTAGCGGGGCCACATTACTAGTATATGTGGTGGGACCACATATGTGTTGTGATAATCGTATGAGCAGTAATTGTGGTGGGACCACATACAAGTGTTGTGATGGCTTTATTGGCCGACAGTTCTAACACACATGCAGTTAGGTGTCTGGTGAATTTTTGTGACTCGATACCGTGAAGGGTCGATGAAAGGACGAATAGCTGAGCTGTTGAGGTTGTGAAGAGCAGGGATTGTGATATGATGTGGTGAATATGTGATTATGAGTATACAATGCTTAACGAGTACCTTCCATCTATGATGTCTGTGTTGTGAGTGTATGAGATTACATAACGCGTACTTTGTAGTCTCAATAGGTTGACCTAGTTGATTAGAGGTGGTTAATGTGCCAGTATTGTGGTGATACCCCTTTGAGTTTACTAATACAACCGTATTGCGTTGAAATAGGGGGTGGTTGAGAGAAAGAAACAAAATATAGTCGATGCTGGAGATTTCGGGGACGAAATCTTTTTAAGGGGGAGAGAATTGTAACACCCGTGTCCGAGATAGAATTTTAGATCAAAAGTAAGAGCGTTATATCATTTGGTGTAACCAGGTAATGATGTTATGGTCATTATAAGCTAAGAAAAACATTAGTTATAAAAATCAGCATTGTATGCCGATCTTAGAAAAATCATAATTAATTCTAGAAAAATCGGATTGACCTGAAACCAGTGCACAAAGTTTGCAAATTGAGTCTAGTTTAAGTGATAAAAATTTAGTAGATCGCGACGCGACGGAGTATGGGATCGCGACGCGATCTTCGTCGGTGGTGTCTCTCAAGTGCGCGATGAAGTAAGCGCTTACGTCAGAGATCGGGTCGCGACCTAGGGCTAGATCGCGTCGCGACGGGGCTCCAGAGGCCTATAAATACGAGGCACAAGCCTCATTTTTGAGGCAGAACAAACACCAAACACATATACGATATAGAGGAGTGTTCTGGTAAGGAAAATACGTTGAGGGAGGATGATGGAAGGTGAGAAACGAGCGGTAGCTAACGACGAGGTGCTCGGGAACTGTCAGCGGTTCGGAACGGGAAATGCGACAGGACTCCGAGAAAACTCCAATCTCAGGTGAGTAATCGCTACCGTATCTCCCTAATAGTTTATATGTGTTAAATTATAAAATACGAGGGATGTAATAAACTATTTCCTATAATTCATAATTCCAAAAGTAATGCAGATTGATTTACTTACGAGGACGGTGTCTAGGCCGATTACTTGGGATCTGGTTGTTGGATTTTCCGAAAGGCTAAAATGCTGAAAGGATCCTGCCACCCCAACTAATCTTCTACCTGGCCGTTCTTTACTTAATAAATCATGGAGCATCATGTTGGAATTATTGAAGGAAAATACAAAACAGTATAATTAAAGTATTATAATAATACTTGGGTGGGAAACAACCATGTTATCGTGAGGATGAGTTCGAGTTATACACTCGAAAGTATCACAAGAGGATACTGAGCAGAGTGAATAAGTAATTATATATAATACATGTCAGGGGACGGCATGATTTACCATATAATAATAAAACACGAGGTAATCATGGATGTACTATGACCATACCTGTATGAGAAAGCCGTTAAGTGAGTGGGTATACCGTGAGACGGTATAAGTATTCGTGAAAACTAATACCAAATAATAAATAAAAAGAGGTTACAGTAGCTAAAGAGGTGAGTCGTGACGATGTAAGATAAGACTGTGTGGGACAGTCTAATAGTGAGTATCAGTGGATGATACTGTATAGCGAGTGACGTCGGGTAATACGGTAGTTTCACAGTGTGAAGTACGAATCGGATAGGACTGTGAAACTGGCAGGAATGGTGATCCTGTAACGTGTGTGACCATATAGGTCATACTGTGATTAGATTACTCACTAAGCTTTATAGCTTACCCTTTATTTTATGTGGTTTTGCAGGATAGGTAACGCTTGGCTTGGATCATGGGACGATCCTTAGTGATATTATCTTGTAAATTCCAGGCTGAAAAACCGGGTGTTACACCGAGCTTGGTGGGGGAAGTGTGGAAATGATTTGTACTTTGGCTCTGTCAACTTCAAAACCGCGTTCTGAAACGACATGCCCAAGTACAATTCCTTCCTTGACCATGAAATGGCTCTTTTCCCAGCTTAAAATTAAATTAGATTCCATGCATCTTTTTAGTACCTTTTCCAGTTGTTTTAAACAATTTTCAAAAGAGGAGCCAAATATTGAAAAATCATCCATGAAGATTTCTAGTGATTCTCCCACCATATCTGAAAAGATAGCCATCATGCAACGTTGAAACGTGGCGGGAAAGTTGTTCAGCGAGCTGTGCTATTTGTTTCTCCATCGCTGCAATTGTTTTGGTGTTGGTATCAGTCTTTTGATACGTCTGTGTGATGAATTCCATTATCTTGTCTAGCTTTGTTCCCTCAGTTTCTGGTTCTTTTCTGCTTGAACTTCCTTCTCTTCCATTGTGGTTGGGTTGAAATGTCCTCTGTTGGTTTTGATGCTGGTTTTGATGCGGTCCTCTCTGATTGTTATTGTGAAAATTTCCTTGATTGTTGTTGTGAAAATTTCCCTGATTGTTGGGTCTGAAAGGTCTTTGTGGATTATGGTATTGACCATATCCACTTAAGTGGTTGAGTTCTTTATGAGTCTTTGTGCAATTGTGCGCATTGTGTCCAGTGTTTCCACAATTTGTACATGGCTTTTGTCCCTGCAAAACATTAGCACCTTTCTCTTTTCCAAGGCTTGTAAGCAATAAGTCAACCTTTTTGCTTAAAGACATGATGTCAGATTTTACTCCATTTTTCCATGTTTTATCTAGTGCTATTGTTGCAACAGTTTGATTTGGGTTTTCTTGTTTTCTTGTTGAATAATTAGCTTTTGAAACATTACTCAATTGTTCAAAAAATCTCCAAGCATTTTCACTATCTTGCAACATAAACGTTCCACTCGAGGCAGCATTTATCATGGATTGATTCATGTTGTCTACTCCATCAAAGAAATACCTTACAAGTTGCCAACGAGGGAATTCATGATGCGGACAAGATCGTAGTAATTCCTTAAGACGATCAAAAGCATCAAAAGCATCATGAAATTCTTCATTGGGTTTTTGAGAAAAATCTTGTATTGCCTTTCTTATTTCCGTTGTTTTACTTGCTGGGTAAAATTCTTGTAAAACATTAGTTCTCAATTGATCCCAAGTATTAATACTTCCAGGAGCAAGTGATGTAAACCAATATTTTGCTTTTTCTTTTAAAGTAAACGGAAATAAATGTAATTTAAAAGTATCTCTATTAGTTTCTCTCGGTGTGTTTGCGTTAGCTATTGCAAGAAATTCATACAAGTGATTATAAGGATCCTCATTTTTATAACCTCGAAAAAGTGGAATTACTCCAATTAATTGTGGTCTAATTTCTACAATATGTTCATTTCCATGTGGAAATATTATAGGTGAAGGATCATCATAATCTCCTGGTTGAAAGTGAGATGCTACAGAGTGTCTATTGGGTTGTTCAAAATAACGAGGATGAAATTGGAATTAATTACCTTCATGAAAGCCACCGTTGTGTCGATTTGTGCCGTTCCAATTGTTGGTGTTGTCTCCTTGATATCCACCATTATTGCCATTGTTTCGGAATTGTGGAGGATTTGGTGGATGTGCTTGTGGTATGGGATTATGAGAACCAATTTGTAGAGGTTGTATGTGTGATTCATCGGGAACATCTTCTACTAATACTTCGTCCAAATTCATTGTTCCAAATAAACGTCTTGCAATTCGATTGTTTCTAATAGTTCTTTCAGGCTCCGGATTAAATAACAATGGTGAATTGTTGCTACTATGTCTTGTATGCATAAACAAGTGAGTTTGCACAATAAAAAAATATAATAAAAATAAAAACTTTAAAACAACTCTTTAGAAATTAAGCGCACATAATCCCCGGCAACGGCGCCATTTTGACAACGCCATCGTCACACGCGTCAAAAATAATTTATAACTCACTATTACTACGTAGATAGGGCAAGCGGGGTCGAGTCCACAGGGATTTAGTGGTTAATCTTTAACGAGTTGTAAAGTAAATATTGATTGCGATGGTAAAAATGTTGAACTAGTAATTTGAAAATAGATAAAGAATTACTTCCGGTTTAGTTATCAACAATTAGGTTCGCATGTTTTACTATAATGATTCTGATATAATTACTTTGACATAATTATAGTTTACTAGTATTTGCTATTACATGCGTAAATACATAACATGTTGAATCAATTATTTGTCTTTGTCTAACAATTTTATTAGATTAGGTACAAACAATGATTTGGCAATATTATGTTTTATCTAAGTAATAGTAACATTACAACTTATTAACATATTAATTGGGCACAAAGTATATTAAGCGATTATTCGTCTTAACTCGTTATTTAGAGGAGATAGGCACGAATAATAAGTTGATAATACTATGTCTTGAAAATATGATAACAAGTAGAAGTAGACACAAATGATTCACTAGTTGCATTCAATGATATGAGAGTTTAATAGTTACAATAGTAAAATATTTGTTCGGAATCAAAGTAAAAACATGTTACACTAAAGGTATGATAACATTACCGGAAGTAATCTGAAGAGATTAGCCTTCCATTCGAGTGCTGATCGTAGCGATGGTCTTGGTGTTCCTCGGCATGTAGCTTGGTGCTTTTACCCTTCGGATTATCTTGAATTACTACTAGAATTACCACCGAAATGGAGAATCTACTGTTTCTAAACAACTAACTAAGAGAAATTTCGTAATATTACAACTGATTGAGAGTGTTCTTGTGTGAATTGGTAAATTGGTGTCTAAAACCGTGCATAGAAGGCTTCTATTTATACTTGCTGAAACAAAGTGCTCGCGTCGCGACCTAAGGCTCATCGCGTAGCGAGGGTGCGTCGTGGTGTTGCTTTTGGTCGGACATTTGTCTGGTTAGTGCATCTTGTTGGTAGTCTCGCGATCAAAGTTGGTATTGTCGCGTTTGGTATCTTCGCGTCGCGACCATGGTCACCGTCGCGTCGTGATTGCTGTAGCTGGGTGAAATCTTGGGCTTTGTTCTTCTTTGCGTCGCGACACATGGGTCTGTCGTGTCGCGATTGCTGTAGCTTTTATGAGTTTTTCGCATTTTTGCTCTTTGGTTCGGAGCATCACTTCCTCGAGTTTGGTTGTTTTCTCAGAGTTTCTTGGGTCTTGATTCATTCTTGTTCCTGAAATAAAGCCATAAAAGTTAGCACACAAATCCCTCGTGTTTTCCTCACACCAGCAGCTCCGGAGAACTCTGTTCAAGTTAAACATGAATCGTAATTCATGTTTAGCCACTTGTTAATATAAGCCTGTTTTGATGTTGAGCTTATCATGATTTCCTATGGTAATTACCATAGTTCTGGCAGATTTGCATCTGCAACACAGCAGTGGGCCGTGATGTGCAGTGTATGAACAAATGAGATATTCTCTCGTTAGCTTGCAATTTTAGTGAGGATGTCTGGGGACGAAAGACAAATTAATCATAATTCTTTTGAGAGAATAATGACATTATAATAGGCTTTCCCCGTGATTTGTGAGATGTTTTCTATGCGAAAAAAATGGCTGGCTTGGGCTAGTGGTGACCCGACATTAGATCTATTATCACCGCCAGACTTTTGGGAGTCTGTGGTGTGCATCAGGAGCTGCCGTTGGAATGTGAGCTTTTGCCTGGATGTTAGAAAAACATGCATTCTTATATGAAATACGATCTATTTGGTTAACAGACGAGGTAGGTTAGACGGGTCTGTCTGAACCATATCTGTTATAGAGAAGCATTTTGCATGTTTTAAGGCAGTTTTTTGAGTTCCTTCGTGTTGCACAAAAATACGGTTTTCGTGTGCCTCTGAGCGTCTTTATGCGATAAAACGGTCTTTTAATGATAGTGTTTTATTGTAAAAATAAAGCACTATCAGCCTGATAGTATCAGGTATGTTTAAATTCATCCTCTTTGATGCACGCCAAAATCTGTACAAATGAGTTTATACACTCCACCTACTTTTACCAAGCAAAAAGAAGGATCTATAGTAAAGGGCAAATTTCAAAATTAGGTAATCTAGCTTTGGTCATTTTTTCCGTTGAAGCTAACTAACTTTTTTTTGACGGAACTGGACTAAACTTTCAAAAAAGCTTCTATTTAAGGCATCTCCAACCCATACAACCCTCATATGGCTCCACTCACCATTCCATTTTTATACAACTTACCCTTTAACCCCGTCCAATGCATACAACCAGGGGCGGACCTATGTAGGAGCCCGGGTGGGCACGTGTCCCCCCTGAAATTTTACCCCGTAGTGTAAAAAAAAATTATATATAAGTGTCCCCCGTCTAAAAAAATGTGCCCCTCATTGCCCCTCGTGTCCATTTTCCTGGGTCAGTGCCCCCCGTGTCCATTTATCCTAGGTCCGCCCCTGCATACAACCCTGATACTACTCCACCTCACCCCCATATTTATCACGTTATATATTTTTCACAAAAAAAGGAAATTAATTTCCATACTATGATTGTATGGCCCACCACTCCACATCATCACTCTACAAGCCATACAACCCCCATTGGAGATGCTTTAATGCACAAACTTCAAAAGTTTTCTCATTAAAGGCAACAAACCTTCATGTTTTTCTATTGGGGTTGGTGACACTGTCAGAAAAGGTTGTTCCAAAGTCAATTTTTAATCGATCGATTATGTGACTCAACTAGTCACTATTTACTCAAAACATAAAAAGGTAAATTGCATAAAAGTCACTAAGTTTTTCAATTTTTTCGATTATGACACTGTATTTTTAGTTTTTGCAATTAAGTCATTATGTTTTCAGAAAAATTGCAATTAAGTCGTTATGTTTTCCAAAAAGTTGCGAAAATGACCATATGACAGGATGGCAACAGGTTACGAGGTCATATGGTCAGATTTGCAATTTTTCAGAAAAAATAATGACTTAATAACAAAAATAAAAAACATAGTGTCAAAATCTAGAAATCTATAAAAGTTGGCGACTTTTATGCAATTTACCATATGCAATTTATACGACTTAATAACTTTACATGCCTCATACATGTCCAAAAAGGTAATTCTGTTGTTACCTTGGATAGTTTACCCTAACATCCCGAAAAAACAAAAAATAATAAAATAAAATCAAAGTTCAATGCTACTTGTGACAAAATTGCTTTTTGTCACAAGTAGCATTGAACTTTAATTTTTTTATGTTCTTTTTTGAGGCTGTTAGGATAAACTATCCTACGTAACAACAAATTTACTTTTTTCGACACGTATGAGGCATGTAAAGTGATTAAGTTGTATAAATTGCATAGGATAAATTGCATAAAAGTCGCTAACTTTTTCAAATTTCTAGATTTTGACACTATGTTTTTTATTTTTGCTATTAAGTCATTAGGTTTTCTGAAAAATTGCAAATCTGACCATATGACCTGGTAACCTGTTGTCATCCTGTCATATGGTCATTTTCGCAACTTTTTGGAAAACATAATGACTTAATTGCAACTTAATAACTTAATTGCAAAAACTAAAAATACAGTGTCAAAATCGAGAAAATTGGAAAAGTTGGTGAATTTTATGCAATTTATCCAACATAAAAAAAATAAAAGTTCACTACTTTGAATTTTAGTTTTGAGGTTTGTGACCTCCAACAAGAAAATGGCTAAACCAGACTTTTATACTATTTGACCTCAATTAAAATCCAAACTACAAAATGTTCTTCTAGTCCATACCCCTTGAGCATTTGTTATAGTAGTTTATACCCTAATTGGAAAACTTGGAATCAGCCACACGCTAAGATGTCCAAGACTAACTTAAACACGCGTTCGGTTGGTACCATGTTTATGGAACTGATGGAATCGGTAAGATAAATTGAAATCCCAAGCAATAAGAATCTGAAGGAATTGTAATTTGCTAGATATTTGGGTTGCAGGAAATGAGATGGAATTTAGTTATAATTTATTGCTTTTTAAAATTTTATTTATTAAACATTATTTCTTTATAGTGTGTGTATGTGTGTATGTGTGTGTGTGTGTGTGTATATATATATATATATATATATATATATATATATATATATATATATATATATATATATATATATATATATATATATATATATATATATATATATATATATATATAGATGTAGGTTCAAATACAAATCATAAATATTGTGTGAATGTAAGACCAATTGTGGTCCAATCATTCATAAAGTATAAGAATGTAAATTATCACAACAACCAATTAATTATTATTTTAATTTCTCCATTAATTTAGGTAATTGATCATTATCTCCACATTTATATCATTCTTTCTCTTCTTATACAGAACGAAACATCAAAACCCTACAAAAAATATAAAGACGGCGGTTGAACGGGAAAATCACCATCGTTAGCGGCAACTTTTCTTTTGCTCCAAAATTCTACTAATTCTTCATTCTTCCAATTTTGTTCGATATATGTACAGAATTTTGTTTAATATGCTCCAAATTTTTTGAAGCAATTCTTCCTATTTTTGGAAGAAGTAAAAATCACTTTCGGCATTGCATACTTCGTGCCAAATTGGTTGAAATGTAAATTTCCATGGGTATGTTTTTTTCGGTGATTTTGATGGTAAATTTCTATGGCTATTCAACATTCGAAATTTTAACCCTAAAATTATATCAAAAGCATGAAAAAATAGATTGAGAAAGTCAATTTGGAAATATTACGAAAAGTCTTATGATTTGTGTTTTGATATAAAATTTTCTCGTTGTTTTCGGAAACGACGTTTTTCTATATGTGAATATCGCTTTTGAGTTTTCAAAAATCTTAGATTAATTTATCGAATTGCATGCTTGATATTATATAGAAGAATTATTCATGTTTTTCATGTTTAATTGTATATGTCGTATAATAACTTGGTGTGGTGGGTTTTGAATTTTTTTTTTCTATATTTGCTGTGGAAGAACACATACTCGAATTCTTCAAGAATGTTTTCATTCTTTAACAATTGTTTAGTTGCGTACCTAATATATGTTGTAAATTCTCCCAATTTATTTTAGGATTTTGCGTACCTGATATATGTTGTAAATTCTCCCAATTCCTGGTCCTTTTTCTTTGCTTAGGGTTGGATTGAGGCACGATGGAAGGGAGGTGAAAACAGAAGAAAGGGGAATTCAATTGATGGAGGACTTTGTCAACATATGAGGAATTCGAAGAGTACAGAAACAAGCAAAGTAAAGAGCCATTCTCTGAGAATGCTGTCAAAGTTCATATTCTCCGAGAATGCTGTCAAATTTCATATTCTCCGAGAATGCTGGATTACGAGTATGCAGAACAGTTCGTATTCTCCGAAAATGATGGTTTACGAGTACACGCAGAACTTGAAAAATGCTGTCAAAATTCATATTCTCTGAGAATGCTGTCAAAATTCATATTCTTCGAGAATGGAACACATCATCAAACTTGATTGTTGAAGGTTAGTATGTGTTATTCTCTAAAAATGGAACACATAAATTGAACCTATTCTTGAAGAATGGAATGCAGAAAATACAATTTTATTGAATGGAAAACATCATGAAAGTTGATTCTTGAAGAATGGAATGCAGAATTGAAGAATGGAATGAAAAAGAATGTAATACAGAAGAATGGAAAACAGCATCGAAGTTGATTCTTTAAGAATGTTCATTCTTTTTTAATTCTTACTCTTTTATAATAGTATTACTTTGATGTAATTTTTTTCAGTGACTCATCATTCTTTAAGAATGTTTTGGTGTTATGTTAAATATCATCTACTGCAACTTACGACAGTATCATTTTTTTACTTCGAGATTTGTTGAAAAACTCATTTAAAAGTCAAATTTGATTAAAAACACGTTAAATTAAAATTGAAAAATTAAACCTGATAAAGGAAATGTTCAAACTCGCCTCCTGAAAATCCGCCACTTCCTAATTTATTAAAACCAAAAAGTCCTATTTACCCTTCTGGAGGTTTTAATATAGAAAATAATTAATTTTTTTCTTTTAATTACCATCATGCCATTATGATCATAACCCTCCATTTTTTTGATCTAATGGCCACAAATTGGTCTTACAGTCTCACAATACTTAGAAAAGTCTCACAATACTTAGAAAATGTATTTAATACTATATATATATATATATATATATATATATATATATATATATATATATATATATATATATATATATATATATATATATATATATATATATATATATATATATATATATATATATATATATAGGGTCCCGATCAGGTGAGGACTCCAATTTTGGTGAAGACGATGAGGACAATTATCGTCCAATCATTTCGTCAATGACAATAACGTCAAACACAATTATTGTATTTGACGTAATCGCATACGGCGCTCGTCCACGGAATCTAATATGGACCCGAGGATATAATCACATGTTACGCACGTCCGTACAACATACTTTAGCAGGGTTTTTATTATTTTTTATTTTTTATTTGTTTTTAATTATTTTTATTTTTTATTTTTTAAAATATTTTTTTAGTTTTTAATAAACTCGATTTTTAGTTTTTATTGTTATTTTTTTCAGATTTTATTATTTGTTTTTTCAGTTTTTTTTGTTTTTTTTTTTTTTGAGTTTTTTGTCCTTTTTCATTTATTTTTATGCTTTTTTAATATTTTTTTCGTTTAAAATTCGTTTTTGTCTTTTTTTAACTCGTTTTGGATTATTAGACATAAGATTCATAACATGTTTTGGATTTTGGATCATGACAAATTTTGGATATTGGTTTATAACAAGTTTTGAATCGTGGATCGTTATACTTAAGAATAATAATATTTAGGACATAATAAGTTTTGATTCATAGCACTTTTGAATCATTATAAGTTTTGAATATTAAAAGTTTCTTATATAATATTTTGATTCATAACATATGTGTATGTTGAAATGATCTTAATAAGTTTGAATCATAATATTTTTGGATCATTTTAAAATATGAATCATTATAAGTTTGATTCATAACATTTTTAGATTATAATAATTTTTAATTCATAAAAAGTAGAGTTAATAATCGTTTGAATAATAAAACATATTTTGATTCTTAATATTTTTGGATCATTGACATTTTTTTGCTAATTTGATAAGTTTTTTGCTTAAAAATAAAAAAAATGTACACTTAGAAACCTTATTTTAAGAAACTTCTTTTTACAAACTTTATGATGAAATAAAAGTGTAAACTAGGTTTGGACATGACGGTATAGATGGCATACCATAGAATGGATTGATTTTTGAAATAATCATTTGACCAACCATTATGATCAAAATTAATATTTTAAGGTCAGATACCCTAAACAAAATTCTACTAGGCCCTTGATGACATACCATATATACATCTATTCATGTATATAAATATATATTACAATGTATATTCTTCTCTACATATATATACACACATACATACACACATATATATATATATATATATATATATATATATATATATATATATATATATATATATATATATATATATATACATATGCATATGCATATGCATATACATATAGCATACACATATGTTAATTTTTGGATCATTGACATTTTTTTGCTAATTTCATAAGATTTTTTCTTAAAAATAAAAAAAAATGTACACTTAGAAACCTTATTTTAAAAAACTTCTTTTTACAAACTTTATGATGAAGTAAAAGTGTAAACTAGGTTTGGACATGACGGTATAGATGGCATACCATAGAATGGATTGATTTTTGAAATAATTATTTGACCAACCATTATGATCAAAATTAATATTTTAAGGTCAGATAACCTAAACAAAATTCTACTAGGCCCTTGATGACATACCATATATACATTTATTCATGTATATAAATATATACTACAATGTATATTCTTCTATATATATATATATATATATATATATATATATATATATATATATATATATATATATATATATATATATATATATATATATATATATATATATATATACATACATACACACACACACACATATATATATATATATATATATATATATATATATATATATATATATATATATATATATACATATGCATATGCATATGCATATGCATATACATATACATATACATATAGCATATATATCCGGAAGCGAGTCTATCTTGAATTTAGAGAAATCTTTATTCAAATTCAAATAGCATATTTCAAGGAATCATTATATTGATACAAAAGGTAATTCTTTCCTATAAATAAAGAAAGAAATATGTAAAATACGTTAGGTTCTCATTCCTAAACTCTCTAATTGGTCTTGATTAAGTGTATTGACTTAATCGTCAGAGTGTATTCTTGGGGTTTGGCCCAAGATACGACTAACTGATTCATTTAAGTATTAATGGAATAAAGATCAAGATCTTTTGTCAGTTGCAAACTTCATCAATGATCCAAGTATTCGCCGGTCCTTATAATAAGCTAGATTGATATCATTAATTAAGGGAGGTCCTCTCGACAATCAGTACCATCACATCTAGCATCATCATTATTACGTGTAGTAACGCCATCATCACCAACATACTTATAAGTTTCGAGATTTACATAGTTAATAGGTGATTATAGTATTTTTTTTTTCAAGAAAACCGCGAGAGATATAAATACCTACTTGATTTTTGCTTCCCTCTAGTGATAAATTTCCTCCGGATACTCTTCCGCTAGATTCATTTTCGCTAGATACTCATCCACCATATTGGTTTATACCAATAACTAATCGGTTCACTGTATTATATTAATAGCCAGAGCCTCTTCCACCAAAGCATCACCACCATCTATCGTATAGACGTTAACAATATTTAAAGCATTACACAAAACATTTTCAAGTGTTTGACATCACACTCATCAATTATCTCCATAACATAGTACAACCCAAGATATTGGAAAGACAACCCAATATCATATTTATCTCACAAATCTTTCTTTAATTTAAACAAATTTAATAAATTAGGAAAGTTCATATTTATAGGAAATGCTAGACCATAGTTCTTAACAAAGTGTCTAGCATATTCAGTTTGGCCATTTACAATCTATCATGACCCACCAATACAAGCAAGAACAAAAACATCAGTTGGACAGGAGTTTATAATTTTCATTAGAGATTTTTTTTTTCATATTATCTAGCTAAGGAAATGGGGCAGTTTATAAAAAATTGATGATTTTCATCTTAAGTTCATGGTATGATTGTCAGAACACACAATACGTATATCTCAGTAATGACAAGCTTTTTCCAGAATAAACATAATTGTGTGAATTACCCAATTTTTCAAAGGTTACCTTGGAGATGGGATTTTGCATATCTATCTTGCGAAATGGTTTTTCGTATGTCATTCCTAAGAATTTCACAAGTGTGAACTGCGAAATTCCAACATTGATAAAAGGCTTGCCAAATTTTTGCTTAAATAAGCTACCCATTTCGCAGGCCAAAAATCATTTCAAAGAATATCATAAAACTTTATTTTTACACATTATATTATTAACCTTACTAAACTGTTCAAAAAACTACTATTACCGATAATAAGAGGTTTGATGCTGATTTGGCACTTTTTGGATGACATAGATATTACGTGCTAGGGAGAATGTCTTATGAGGGTAATAAATTTTTCTGCTTGTTCACTAAAAATATCATTTAACTTAATTGACTGCATAAAAATACCTTTTTTTAATTTGTCTCTAAAGTTGGTTTCTCAAGTATTAATTAAAAAGTTTTTAAGAGCAAAAGTCTAAGCATTTTTATGGGTTGGGCGCTACGCAATGCTATCATTGTGGTGATAGAGACGCATGAGAGGGTTTAAGTTCACATGTGGAGTACGGCTAATAGCAACGCTATCAGGCATGCTTAGCGGTACGATGCCTCGAAATGCTTAAACCCTAATTTTTGGGCCATGGGCTTAATTTAAATACACTAAACCCTAGACCAGCCTCTTTTATCAGCCTACATACTCCAAACAGACCCTAACTTGAAACCTTAGCTTTCCATTGGTGACTCTAGCTCCATTTCTAGCTTTGGGGTATGGTTTAAAGAAGAAGAAGAGAATATGTGGTGTAAGCAAGCATTCTCCACAACATTCTTTTCACATTCTGGACCATTATAAGTAAGAAAGTTCCCTATTGATGTTTTCTTTGCATAGATCTAGGAGTTAAAGGAGTTTTATGGCATGTTATGGTACACTCTTGTTTTGTTCTTGGAGTTAGGAAGCTCCAGGTTTCTTACTCGTTTTCTGGACCATTTATAGAGTCTTTGAGTCAGAAAAGAGAGCATGTTCAAGCTCTCTGGAAGCCATGCAAGGTTTGTTGTGGTTTTGGACCTCTTTTGACCTAGGGTTTGGGTTGGACATGTGTTGGACATGCATGTCCATAAAGTTTACATTTTTATCAATTAATAGCTTAAACGGAGCCATTGGCTTAATAGATTAAGCACTTAACAAAGAAGTTAGAATGTTCAGAGATAGCGCCGCTAACACCAAGGGATAGCGACACTATCTCTGGAGGAAACCCATTACTAATCTCGTCTCATAGCAACACTATGAGCCATAGGACGTGACGTAATGTGCGTGTGTTAATTTCGATTATTGACCATTGACTTCGACCATTGACTGTTGACTTTGACTAGTTGACTATGGACTTTGACCAATTAACTCTTGGTCAAACTTTGATGGATTTAAGATAATGGTTAACGGGTTGACCTTTGAATGGTTTGGGTCACTAAGTGATGTCCAATGATGATTTAGGAGGTTCATGTTGTTGAGCACTAGTTGACGTGTATGTGTGTATTTGTGTGTTTACTTCAGCTCTACGATTCAAGTGAGTTTCCTCACTATACTATGTATGACGTTGCATGCGTATGTAGGTTGATACTTGTTAGGGTAGAATTGTGTGCTTAGACTAGTATATTCTTGCTTGTTGATTGCTTAGTTGTAGGATTTGCTCTTATAACTCTGTCAAATGGGGTAGAACGGGGTTAGCTTGTGAGCCGGACGGGTCAGAGTTAGTCCGAGAGTCCCCGGATATTGGCAGAATAGGTCAGCCTATGAGTCAGACGGGTCGGAGTTAGTCTCAGAGTCCTTTGAGGCGGAACAGTGTTAGACTATGAGCATGGCGGTTCAGAGCTAGTCTGAGAACCATTATATGGTGTGCTTGTTATGTGGTGGAACATGTGGCATTTTGGGGAACTACTAAACTTTGAGCGTACTCTTTTAAGTTAAATGTTTTTAGGTACGTCTTCTGATAATGGGAAGAGCGCGGCATGATTATACTGCATCTGGCACATTGTTTTGAGACTTCCGTTGTTATATGTTCGTACCAGATTTGTAATTGTGGATTTTGGACAATGTGTTTTCTGAAACTAAACGAATGTTTTTTGGTATTTAAAATGGTTTCTACGTTGATACTCTAACTTTAAAATGATAATTTTACTCTTAAAATTTGCGATGTTACATTGTCCATTAGACTTTTTAGCTGAAATGGACCTCTCTCTCTCTTTATATATATATATATATATATATATATATATATATATATATATATATATATATATATATATATATATATATATATATATATATATATATATATATATATATATATCTCAACATTGCTTTGCTATATTGTTTTTTCCTTAAAACTATGCATACTCATACATCTACAAAGACCACCACAGTTAAACACATCACAGTTAAACACACACAAACAACCACCACTCTCATTGCATGTGTATGTGTTTTCTTTATTTGTTTTAGTTATGGGTGCGTGTCTCCTTTAATTTTCAATGGGTGTGTGTGTTTCCTTTAATTTTTCAATGTGTGTGTATGTGTTTTCAATATAGAGACGGAGACCGAGAGAGAGGGAGGGAGAGAAGTCTAACCATTAGGCTATGAGGTGTGCAAGACTCCCATGACTTCCCAAGACACCCGCCATGTCAGCGCCATGTCATCAGGACTCCACGACTTCCGCCATGGGGTGTGCAAGACTCACATGACTTCCGTTTTCTTTTCCACGTCATATTTTTGTTTTACGTTTTTTGTAATTAAATCAAACATTAAAATTTAATTAAAACCCATAATATTCAAATTAAAATTAAAAGACATTACATTAAAATTTAAAAAAACGACATTACATTAAATTAAAGAAAAACATTAAATAAAAAGGAAAAATTACACTGTAGCCCCATGAATTCTTGGTAGTTGGTCGATTTGATCCCTAAAGTTTTTTTCTTGCGTTTTAAGGGTATGAAGTTTTATTTGACCTGTCTTTAAAGTCCCCCTCTCCATTTTAACCGGTTGCTGGATCCTTAGGTAGCAAAAAATAACACATGTGAAGTGACGTGGCGGGGAATAGTCCTAAATTTAGGGACCAAACTTGCCAAGATGGCAATTGGTCAAACACTTTGAACTCCAAATTTTCCCTATGAAAACCATGATCAAATTTCCCTATGAAAAACATTACGCACAAGTTGTCTCCAATTTCTTCTGGTTAACTTCTCTCTCTCTCTCTCTCTCTCTCTCTCTCTCTCTCGCCGGAACAAGTTACCGATTTCCATTTATTAGACGTTGGGAACAAAAGGGTTTCGCAATCACAGGGGAACTTCAAGCCCTCGCCCCACGACGTCGGGCCTTTCAGCTTTTCCGGCTCGTATATCACCGTCTGCTTCGGTGTCACAAACGAAGCCGACTCACCGTCTTTGACCTCCACCGCCTCAATCTCTGAAACCACTTCGAGCATCGAAATCCGGTTATGCAACCGCTGGATAGCATCAGGGGAGTCGATTATGTAAGCGCTAGGTTTACACACGAAGTACTCCTTGAGCTGTTTCCACCGGTCTTCGTCGTTCAATTTGTGAAGCACACAATCGAAAGGACCTTGATCCATTAGCGGCTTGTCGGTGTCGATCCTCATGAGATCAATACCTCGTTCTTTGGCTAATTTCAACAAAGAACTCTGAACGAAGTTGCGCTGTTTCTTCTGTAACAGTGCGTAACCCACGCTGAATCGCTTCGTCGTCACTTCCGCCATTTTCGCAATTTTGAGACAATTCTATTCTCTACAAATTCCACAAATGCAATCACAACGCTCATAACAAAAACTTCAATAGAGAGTAAGTGCTTTAATTCTTTGAATTTGCAGTGATAAAAAGGAATTTGAATAAGAGAGAAGACATCGTTCACGTGTTATATATATATATATATATATATATATATATATATATATATATATATATATATATATATATATATATATATATATATATATATATATATATATATATATATATATATATATATATATATATATATATATATATATATATATATATATATATATATATATATATATATATATATATATATATATATATATATATATATATATATATATATATATATATATATATATATATATATATATATATATATATATATATATATATATATATATCAGTAATGTGTATGTATTGGGAATGAGAGTGCCGTTAGGTGAAAGCTGCTAGTTGAAGTCCATTTGTATTTGATGTGAGGAAGATACGTAAGTTGGATTTGAAATTAGGGTTCCGACGTGGCATTTAATTGCTGACTAAGCAAAGGGGTAACCGGTTTACCCCTTCCAATTCAATTGAGTGACTATTTTAACGCACAGAATATGAGTTTGTTCCCTTAGAAAGCAAAAAAAAATAGCTTAGGGATCAAATCGACCAACTACCAAGAATTCATGCGGCTACAGTGTAATTTTGCCAAATAAAAACGACATTTCCTAAATTTAAAAAAAAACTACTTCCGCATCGGTCCCGGATCGGCTCAACAACACATAATCCAACCGCGAATCTTGAATTTCGTTGTGGCGGTTGAATTGTTCAACGAGACGGTCGACCTTCTCGACGACATCGTCTTTCGAAGACGAGTCGGAGGCCGCTCGATTCGCTCGGTCGCGACCAATAGGGAGGTTAGGCGGAGGCATCTCGGCTTTCGATTCGTCGTCATCAAGATCGATCAGGTCTCGAGCGTCGGAAAGGTCGTCATCCGGGGTCCTCCCACGTTTGGAACCCGAGCTCGAACAGGGGGAATCGGTAGTTAGTAGCCATTTTGGACCGGTACGCATCAACTCCCAAGTTTTCAAATGCTTAAACGCTTTTCCAACTACTCGAGCGTATTGTTCCATTGCCGTTTTGAAAAGCCCGAAACCGTTTTCGCCACTTCGGCGCATGTTGACCAAGTTGTTGAAAATGCCTTTGAACTTGGTACATTCGCGACGAAGTTTCCGCCACTTTCCCCGTAATACCGTTGTTATTACGGTACACCCCACGACTCATCGCCTCGTGATAGTCTTCTAAAACGTGTTCCCACAAACCTTTGGAACTTTGGCTATTTTCTTTTGACGAATCCTCAGAAATAGCGAGCCACGATTTGACCAATTGAACCTTTTCGTCGGGCGTCCACGGAACCTTCGTATCTTGCGCGTTTCGTGTTTTGTTACGTGAACTATTATTTTTCTTTTTTTTTTTTGAGGAAGACGCAGGCGCTTGTGTTTCCATCATGACCTCTTCGGGTGATGCTTGTGGCGGTGGTGATGCAATCAGTGGCGATTGTGATAGAAACGGTTGATGGAAGGGTGCGTATGGGTAAGGTTGTTGCGGGTATTGATATTGGTTCGGTGGTGGTGGATATGGAAACGGGTATTGCGGGTGTTGAGACGAACCCGAAAGCATGCTCGTAAAAGTGCAATTCGGCGAAAAATTGAAATTATATTCGCCACGGCACACCCCATGTCAATTTTTCTAATGGACAGTAAAAAATGGTATTTTCTATGAAGATTACCCTAGTACTAATACATTCCGCTTGACCACGTAATATCCATGTCAATTTTTCTATTTTCATTTTACTCACAAAAATACCAATAATATAATGTACAAAAATAATATTATTGGTATTTTTGTGAGTAAAATGAAAAGTTTGTTACCCTCAAACAATCATTTTTACATTTGGCAATTCTAGCCTGCAAAATTGATGGCTATTTTCCAAAATTGACAAATGTTCGTTTATATCTTGAAAAAAAACTTAACTAGAGTAGTCAATTTTGTATTTTTCTCTAATTATCAACCACCGTTCAATACTACAACCTCCTAGCCGTTTTAATTGGTAATTAAAAAAATTAGCCGTTTATTTCCAATCTAATCTATTGGATAGAACCATGTTGTGATTGTTGACACCTCTCGAGTTCCTGTAAAATTGAAGGATCCTTAACTTCAACCAATGAATACAAGATTCCTGAAATATTATCAATCACTATGAAAACAAACATACAAACACCGTCGTCCTAAAATCATTAACTTCAAACTTGGACTGCAATAACCAGCATATGAAATCAAAACATTCCATTATTATTATGTCTGATACTCTGATTCTTAGTATTTTGGTACCATAGAGAAGAATTATGCAATGTCAAACCAGAAACCAACAGTTTCCGTCAACACCACCATCAAAAATCAAACATTTGTAAACCCCTGATCTACTTATAAAAAGATCCCAACCCCCCCCCTGAAGTAATTAAAGAAAAAAAATTAAAACCCCTATCACCATTTTTGGATCAATTGCACAGAATAACCCTGGTAAGAGCAAGAACCAAACAAGAAACAGTGAAGAAGAACAGAGTAACAAAGTCTCTTGTTGACCATTTTTTCACAGCTTTACCTTCAACCCTCAAACTCTTAGCCCTTCGAAGTGCATCAACTTCCTTCAGTAAATCAAACTCCAAACCCTTCTTCTTCAACTCCTCCACACACTTCCCCAATAATTTCCCGTCTTCTTTCTCCCTCTCCAGTAATTTCTCCAGATGCGATTCTGTGTCTGTCTTGTAACGAACGGCCCAGATCAGTCCGAGAGAACAGAGGAGGGAAGAGAGCGATGGGATCCATGATCGGCTGCATGATCCACCCATGGAAGATGACGAAGACGCACTGCTGAACAGCAGCACCAGTGAAATCGAATGAAACAGGAAGAAGAAACAGTAGATGTGCGTGATTTCCTTTCGAACAGCATCAATCTGGGTTTCTTTGAGAGCGATTCGATTCAGGATCAGCTCTTCCTCTTTCAGCCATTGCTTTAACAGAAGCTTGTGGGTTGGAGTCATGGCGATTTCATGAAGTGGGTGGAGAGATGATTTTGATGATGGCTCCATTATCGCTGTAATAGTAGCAGTATCTTTGCTCTCATCCGCCATTAAATCGATTTCTATAGAGATAGAGGAAGAGAGAGAGAGAGATGGTATTGATTAAGGGGAATGATTATAACGGTGAACAGAACAGGAGCGTCGCTTGGGTATTTGAATTTTTCTCCCAACGGTCAAGTCCCCAAAAGTTTCACATCTTACCCTTTTGACACTGTTAAGTTAGCCACAATGTTCCTATAGGATACAAAAATGACAACTTGACCCCTTGACTTTGCTTTTTCTTACAAAAGACGGTGTTTTGGAAACAAATATCAGGCGAAGGCAAGGCAAGGCCCCTTGGGTGCGTATTCAAATATTTAAAACCTTTTTTCAAAAACAAATATATTTTTTGAGTTTTACCACAAAAATAAAATATTTCATAAATATGTTATAGATGTATAAGAAAGATAGTGTTATTAGAATATATATTTAGGATCATTCATTAAAATGATTAAGACATAAGGTGTTCATCACCAAATAACTATATTGTTAAAAAGATGTCATCAAATGACCAGTTATGAAACTGTTTTACTGATAATTTCAATTATTCATAATTGTTCTTTTGTAATTATCAAAATTGTTCTTATTTTTGCAAATTAGCCATATAAAAGAGCAAATGAAAAAAATACATAGTGAAGTTCATCAAAAAAATCATGTTGCAAAGCCAAAGTTTATTTTGGAAAATCCGTTATACAAAATGTTTTGTAATAGTTACTTAAAATTGGTCATTTCATGATACGATGCATCCAATATTGGTCATCTTAGGGATTATTCTATTTATTTATATAAGATAGCTACACCTATGTTTGATGTCATTTACAACGAGTTAAATGGATAGAATATAAACATATTGAAATGCTTATATTTCTTTCTCAGTGTTTTTTACTTCAAAACTTAGATTAGTGTTTTTATCACGTTTGATGATTTTATTACCTATGAGTAATGAACCAAGCAGAGTATCGTGATGATCAAGCAGAGTATCGTGATGATCAATATTAACTTATAATCTGTATTGTACAAAGTATGGCATTTGGAGCAAATTTGGAGACTGGTTAATTATTAAGGATGCGTTTGGTTGCAGAAAACTGCTCTGTTTTCTGAAAAAAATTTCCAAGAAAAATGAGAATTTGGAAAACGTATTTAGTTCGTTAATTTTTCCAAAGTTTTCCAAGAAAATGAATTTTTTTTTCATTTTTCCAAAATTACAAAGAATTTGGAAAATTTTGGAAAACTCAAAATTATTGTTTTCTAAATTTTTCTATTTCCAAAATTTTTCTAAAACATATAAAAACAAAAACACACACTCATTCTTACCTACACCCCACAATTACACCTACTCCCACCCTACCCTCTACCCACCCCCACCCCCACCCACCCAACCTTCACTCACCACCACCCACCCCCACCTCACTCCACCTCCACCTCCACCTACCCCTACCCCACCCCACAACCATACACCCACCCACCTTACCCACCACCACACACTCACCCCACCCTACCCCTACCCCCAACTCCATCCCACCCACACCCCCACCTCCACCTACTCGCACCCCACCCCACCCCATCCCCGCCCCCGCCCCCCCCCCTCCCCCACCTCCACCTACCTGCACCGCACCGCATCCCACCCACCCCAAATCAAAAATTGGAAAATGAAAATTGATAGAAAATAGATATCTAAACACGTTTTCTGTTTTTCTAAAATAGAAAATGAAAACAGAATCGGTTTTATCTAAATGCGTTTTCTAAATTTTCAATAGAATACTGAAAATGAAAACTCATTTCGTTTTTCTGAAAATGAAAAATGGAAAACGGAAAACAGTTTTCTGCAACTAAACGCAACCTAAGATTTTCCAATCCCGATCTTACGACCGCGATCTTACAAAACATAAAACGATCTTGAGTAAGATCTCGATCTTAACAACTTTGATTTGAATGAACCATTTTGCAAGGTTATAAATGTTGGTGATAGTGACTTATTTGTGTTATAAATCTAAAAGACTTGTATGTTTTTATTTATTCACATTTTATACGATAAAATCAATTATATTATTGTTCAATACCATTTAAAAATCAATTATAACGTGATATGTCGAATCGGTAAGACCGAACACGCAAATGCCAGGAGGCAATCTAGGGTTAATGTAGTTGAGAAATTTCCCAAAATAAGTGCCAAATCAAGACGTTGGCCGCCATTAACGATCATCTCCTTAGCAAAATTCAAACTCAATTCTTCCTATATACCTGTAACTTATTATTTCTGTCTTCATCCACGGCTGTTTTAATTCTGTCTTCCTCGTTTCCAATTCCTCATCAGCTCAGATAAATTAAATTATGGATCATCTTCGCTTCGATTTTGATTGGTGATAGATATGCAACGCTCATAAAGCCAGACATACAAGGAGATCGAAGAACTAATTAAGGAATCAATAAGCAATGAACAAGATAGAAAGAGCGCATCAGATGTACAGAGATGGTAAGTACGAAGAAGCGCTTGAATTTTATACAGAAGCTCTTTCGCTTGCCAAGACCAACCCTCAGAAGATCGCCCTTCATAGCAATCGAGCCGCCTGTTTCCTGAAACTCCACCACTTTAAAAAGGTACTTTTATGCTTTTTGGTATGAAACATTTAGCATCAAAAGCTAGCATTTTCCAGTGTTAAATTGAATTCCAAGACACCTCTATCAACATCGAGTTGCTGATTGACTTTAAGAGCAGGATCTTGGCCACTTCAATTGCTGCTTAGGGAGGTGTTTGAATTTCAAAATTAGCAACTGTTAAGCCAAAGTTGCATAACCCTAGTCGTCATTACAAATTAACAATCATACATCCGTATTGAACCATGGTAAAATAACAAGTAATCATGCATTTGTAGCTCTAAAATATCATTCAATAATTGATGAGTGATCATACATTATCAATTGAGTTATTGATGACCAATCATACATTTTTCCTAGCATCAATAGTTGGTGCATATTCATACAATAATTATTGAAGTTTTGGTTATTATTTTAGGCAGCAGAAGAATGTACTTCAGTGCTTGAGCTTGATCATGAACATACAGGAGCCTTAATGTTGCGTGCTCAAACTTTGGTCACCCTCAAGGAATACCACTCTGCACTTTTTGATGTAAACAGACTCCTTGAGTTAAATCCTTCATCAGAAGTGTATCAAAATCTTGAAGCCCGCTTAAAGACACAATTGGTACTCCCTCTATACCACATTTCGTAATCATTTTCTCATCTTTTTTAGAATTTTGTCGGCAGAAATTTCACCGATTTATTTAAAACGGGTCTGTTTAGGTTGTATCTTAGGGTAAAATACAAAAAAGCGCTTGTACCTTCACTTTGTTTATATAGGCACTTAACTATTTTATCTTTTATGTAGTAATTAAACCATTATACTCTTTCTGAGACTTTAAAAATACCATTTTTTCGATTACACGGATTCGAAGGCAAAATACAGAAAAGCAAATCAATTTTGCCACCGAACTATTATTTTAAAGATTTAGCCACTCAACTTTCATTAATAATAATCGTCATAAAAAATATAGTTGGCTAAATTGTTAAAATGGTGAAGTACGCTTTGCTTTTTTGTATCGGGCAAATTGCAGAAAGTAGCAACGTACTTTAGTCTTGCTACTAATTTAAGCAATGTACTTTGTCTTTTACCCATAATAGATACATACTTACATTTTTGTACTCATAATAGAAATGTACTTGCACTTTTTACCAATAATAGCAAAAGCAAATAGGTAATCTGAAACTTGTAATATGCTTTTTATTTATTACTTATAATAACAACATATTTGCATCTCTTTACCCGTAATAGCAATGTATCAAATTTCTTTACCGATAGTAGCACAATGTAATGTAACACTTGTAACCATTTTAGAAGTTTCATGTTATAGTTTTTGTTTTGGTAATTCACCTTTTTGTATTTTTGTTATATTTTTGGTCAAGGAAAGTCTCTTGCTCCAATACCCGAGCTAGAAGAGGAAAATGAAGAAGAAGAAGAAGAAGATGATGATGATGATGATGATGATGATGATGATGATGATCATCATCATCATCATGATGAGGATGATAATGATGATGAGGAAGATGAACAATCTACTTCAGTAGGACTAACAGAAAAGGATAATGATGACACAAAGGGACCCGAGTCCAATACTGTGGTCAGCAATCTTGAAAGTGTTGAAATTACTGTTACGCCCCCGCAAATGCAAACCCCAAAGGAGGCAATTCCAAAGCCGAAAGGGCATTCACGTCTTGATTATTCAAGATGGGATAAAGTTGAAGATGATAGCAGTGACGAGGATGATGGTGATGATGATGAAGATTCTCAACCTCAGTATCGCTTCCGTGTAAAAAATATCGGTGTAAGATCAGTAAAGTAGAGAAAATTCGTGAGGGAGCATTGTTTATTACTATTATACCCCCAGGCCGTGGCCCATGTTTATATGGAAATGAAGAATGAAAGGGGTAGGAGATGTTACTTTGTACAGTTTGGTTGGAGATAAAAGAGTTGCTGGGTCATTATACAACCGGGCCTCTTTACCTTGAAATTTGTTTTGTTTTTTTTATTATTTATTTTTGAAATCTTGTGTTCTGTTGATGGATAATTTAGTGTACTTGTGGACAATGATGTGGAAAGAATATACTTATGAAATAGAAAATGGAAAAAAGAAAATGAAACGAGTTCTTCTATGAGAATAGAATTTATCGGTAGTATTTTTTTTTTTTTTTCTTATATGAAGGCATTTCTTATTGTGTATATGTTTTGGTGTGCATTAAAATGGGACTAGACCATAAGACCACATTGGATCGAACCGGAAAAGAACCAAGTTAATCTGAACCCGTTTGATTCCGAAAATATAAGGGTTAATTTTGAATTTTTAAAAACTTAAAAATTGTGGTGGCGTAAGGTGGGTGATGGTGTGGTTTAATTAGATAGAGTGGATCGATATCACAATTGACCATGACATTTTTCCTTGCGAATTTTCTAAAGGGGTATTCAACCGAATTTTCTAAAGGGGTATTCAACCGGTGAATTGTGTGATGTTTTTTTATGGGTTTTATGCAAACAATGAGCTCAAAATTTTAAGTTCACATGCACCCTAATAAAGGATCTATGTTTTCTCAATTGAATCTATAACTAAGAACATAAGGTATATAATTAAAATTATATTCTAAAACAATTTAGAATTTCATACATTCAAAGCTTTGAAAGCAAGCACTACAAGTGTCGTGCCTCTAATGGTTCACACTCATACATTCAAAGCTTTGGAACCAAGCAACCAAGAAACTAGAGAGGAAGGAGAGAACTCCTTATGAATAACGAGATTATAAGGGCTATGGGAGCCTCTATTTATAGCCCAAAACTGAGAAGTCAAATGACATATAACTGTCATAATTGAACCCTTGATATTATAAATCTTTTATCATACAAGTCAACTTACTTATCATTGCCATAAGTAGTCAAAACTCCCATATATGTATATATATACATATATTTCGATATATATATATATATATATATATATATATATATATATATATATATATATATATATATATATATATATATATATATATATATATATATATATATATATATATATATATATATATATATATATATATATATATATATATATATATATATATATATATATATATATATATATATATATATGGTCCCATTCCGGTGAGGACTCATAAGGACACCTTAAAAAATTGAAAAAAATATAAAAAATATACAAATCATAAAATCAAGAATAGTACTATATCATTATAAAAAAAATATGGATCATTGAAAAACAGTAATGGTCCATTTTTTTTTATTTTTTTTTGGATCATTAGTTCATTATAAAAAAAATAATGATCCAAAAGTTTTTTTTTGAATTTTTTTCTCCAATATAGTACTATGATCCAATTTTATTATTTATATTTTTTTCAATTTTTTAAGGTGTCCTCACAAGTCCTCATTTTAAGAAGATTCCTCACCCGATCGCTTATATATATATATATATATATATATATATATATATATATATATATATATATATATATATATATATATATATATATATATATATATATATATATATATATATATATATGTGTGTGTGTGTGTGTGTATATATATATATATATATATATATATATATATATATATATGTGTGTGTGTGTGTGTGTGTGTATATATATATATATATATATATATATATATATATATATGTGTGTGTGTGTGTGTATATATATATATATACATATATATATATATATATATATATATATATATATATATATATATATATATATATATATATATATATATATATATATATATCCATTGTTCAACTATTGAACAATTATAATTCAACCCCTTATTCTTTTAATTAATCCAATTAATCCCAAAATTAATTCTAAATTAATTTCTGATTAATCATTAATTAAATATCATGATTTCTAATTAATATATTATTCTCATAATATATTAACAAATCAATTTCTCTCTCTGTTTAAGTTATATTGTCCTCTGTTGGTTTTCAGGGCAAGTGATCATATGATCCTTCATTCTACAAGATATCATTCGGACTAGAGACATGGATTAGGATCAATCTCAGTCTGATACTATGTTTCTCGATTTCTAATTTGTGATGATATAGGACTTCTAATTGAACACATCAATTCAGTCATGGCTAGATCTAGCACTCTAAGTCATCACCAAATCATCGAGTGGCCCACAGATATCGCTTTTCCCGTTAGGGCAAAAGGAACGATTAAACTTCGACTCATATGCTTGTGTCTTTTACTCATCAAATCGCGCACAAAAATATGTTTTATAACATCGAGTTACCGATGCGTTTACGCATTATCAATGCACAACCGACTTGTAAATTTCAAGTCATATGTCTCTGTTTGAAGACCATAACATATTATCGCCTTAGAATTACTCGTGATATAATCCATGAAGTAATTCTCTGAGCACGGGTTGGTCCAATACTCACATCTCCATTTCTAAGTACTTATGAACATTGCAGCAATTCTATTGATATGTCTAACTTCTTAGACAATCTACGATTCAATTCATGACAGTATTAATTCACTACTTACTTCCGAAAGTATGAGCGACTGTGGACTTTTGAACAATCAAATTATTCGAGAAGTAAAACATGCAAAAGTGAAACATAAAGGATCTGACTGGCAGCTACTCCTCCTTATTACCAAGTCTCCACGAGGTAATCACCAAGTCAGATTTATCATAATGTTGTTATGTGTTTCTTGGTTTCTATTAAACTTTCAATTAAGATTTATATGTCCATTTACTCACAATGACCTTCACTCTTTCTATGTATCTACATTGATACACATCATTGCAGATAATCTGATCGGACACTTTTTCCGACAATATCTCAATGTGTCATCTTGTATTTCTTTCTCCTAATTCCATTCCGGAAATGGTGGTGTGTACTGTGACTTTCATGGTTCTCGGGATCTTTAGTCCAAATGACTGCACCCTAACACGATTTCTAGGTGTTATGATGTGTCGGTGAACCACATGCGCTCCATCAATTCACCAATGAAACTCTTTAACCATGAAGTCCTTTAGCACCACATATTGATGTAAATAATTACAGATTTGAAACTCTTTTCAAATTATTATTACATTCACCCTAATCATTTCTCAATGATTTCTCACGTGTGCTCAAATAATCTATCCAGTATACTCAGCCAGATTGTATCCTGAATCCAACTTACTATGCTCTAAGCATCAAGTCATCAGGACAAGTTCATGACATTTGTGATCGATCCAAGAAGCTCGTTGGATCGGATCTATTTTATTCCAAACCTTTTCAGAATCTGAGGATTATTTATAATCCTTGTGTCATGACTTTCGGAGACTCTTTCCGATGCATCTTGAATCTTATCAAGATCATACTCGTAATGGCTAGGTCTATACTGACGGTTTTTATCATTTATCTAATAGATGTTTGTAACTACGTGAATATCTTGTATATCTTTTAGATCATTCCAAGTCATTACACTTTGTAATGATGCAAAATTCCTTTCATGAAGTTATGCATCTTGAATCTTATCAAGATCACACTTACATTGGCAGGGTCTATACTGATGATGTCATCTATCTGATAGATGATTGTGACCACCTGAGTATGTTGTATTTGTTCTAGACTTTTCATAGCAAATCATCTCTTAATGCCAAGTCATTACACTTTGTAATGATAAGAGACGTTTCCTAGAAATGGTATGTAACTAACATACATTGATAGACAGATGACAACGACACTCCCACATGCTTTGACATGGTTATAAGACTCTTTTAGACTATCATAAAATCCAAACCTTCCTGACATTGTTAGAGGACTCCTTTACGCTGTGTTCCCGAGTCTCATTTAAGGAGAGAATGGGTGGGAAGTAGATGGAAGTGAAAGGAAAAAGATTTTTTTATGTTCCTGAGTTTTTTTACGGGAGGAAGTAGAAAGAAAAGAAGGGAAGAGGAAGGATAATATTCCCTCCTAACTTTCCTTCCGATTTGGAAGGATTCGGAGAAAATGGAAATGATAATTAAAAATAACACTTAATTTTATATTTCTTTTCTCTTCCTTTCCACTCGGGAACGCAAAAACATATTTCTTTCCTTTATTTTTCTTTCGACTCGGGAGCACGAAAATATAATTTTTTTTCCTTTCTCTTCCCTTCTTTTCTCTCATTATTTTCTTTCTCTTCTTTTCTCTCCGTACTAAAACTCGGGAACTAAACGTTAGGCTATTCACAAAATCCAAACATTTGGCAAATATTGAGAATCCAAATATCCTTTCTTGTGAGGTGCCCGTGAGATGAATCTCGAGGCTATGTACCTTCTGTATTTGCATGCTCTTTACGAGTCCCTATTAGTGTGTCGGTAAATCACACACGTTCCACTAACGGTTCTTAGGCCAGGTGTAAAATCAGTCAAATTATCACATAGACAGAGTCTTGCCTTTGTGTTCTCTTAGCATTTATTTTTAGGAGAATAATGCTTATAAGTGAATTTGGTTAAAATATTTATAACCCGTAGCTGTTTATGTAGTCATGTGTGGCATAAATTCGATATATGAGGATTAAGGAAGAACAAATAACCTGTTTTTCAATATAATTGAGTTAAGTTTTGTGAATTAAGCTTTTATTAGGGTTTTAATTATAAACCCTAAGTTTACAACTGATGTTATTGGAGTTATTATCTGTTTAATGTCAAAAATAAGCTTAAAGAAGCTAGAAATTTGCCTTGAAGTGGTAAGAAACGATACAGTCGAGGGTCTAGTCGTTCGTGAAGGACGCGATGTGTAGACGCTTAAGATTCATATGGGTTGCATGGAATTACACGGGACACGACGCATCGAGGACTGGGGCACGACGCGTAATCATTTCAAAGAACATTTTCTTTGTTCTCTTGAAGTTCCATTCGACTAGTAAAGTTATGTTAAGATCTGTATCAGGTGCAAAATGGTATATAAGGGTATAAATGGTCTATTGATGCTTATATATGCATCAAAACACAATGTCAAAATAGGACTTCTGTGAAAACTTAGTTCTTTTGTTCAAATTTCCCTAAAATCTATCATGTGGCAATTTCAATTCTGAAGCATACAAGTGACCATTTCATTCTTGCGACACAATCAAACAAGTGTTCCACATGAATACTATTTTCAATTATCTAAAACAGAATTAGTTTTGATACAAATAAGGTGATATAGAATGCACGTACCACTTATTATTCTTTTGAAAAGCTTGAAACTCAATTTCCAAATCAAGTTTAGCAGTTTTGTGTTGTTTGTTTGTCATTATTGTAATTCCAAGTCTATAGTACTTAACATGTTAAATTGTTATAATTTTTAAAGTAGTTGCGTTGCCAAATCTTTTTAAAGATTACAATAATTTCATTGGTTTGTTATGAGGTCATGTGTGTTGTAGTGGCTCGAGGACATGGTGGAGGATTTTGTAGTGGTGGTCATCATCATTATTAGGGTCAATGGTGTGAGAATTGTGAGATACTAGTCCAATTATATGTTTTTATCTTTTGAATATATTGTTATTTTTCGTATTAATGTAGCAAAATGCAAAAGCAAGTGATCAAGTCTATTAGAGGGAAAGAATTTAGAGGTGACTTTTAATGCCATGAGTTCGAATATCTTATTTGTACTCCTTAATTGAAAAGAAAATACATATGTATGTACTGAAATAATTTGAAGGTGGCTTTCAATGTCATGAGTTCGAATCCTTTACTTGTACTCCTTATTATACATCATTTTAGATATACTTATAATGGTATTTTGTAGTCTTATTTTGATATCGGTTGCAACATGCATCATAGCTCCAAGACATTCTAAAAAGACACTGCCCAAATATGCGAAAATTTGTGAAAATGTTGACTAATTCGTTGGAGCTCCGAAGGTTCCTCTCTTCACTCTTCTCGCCAATCGAAAGGGGAATCCCCCTTGGTCCGCATGGAAGATATAAAATTTGGCATTGATTTACATTAGCATACTGATAGTCTAATAGTAAAAATAAACAATGTGTTCCTTTTAATAAACATAGAAGCGATGATGATTTGCATAACAAAAGACTATATCAAACATAATGATTGAAATCTAAAGTACGAAATAAATTGATAAATTATCTTTTTTGGTATCTATATTGACATAAGCAATCCCAAACAATTCTGCAAATCAGAAAGTCATTTTTTATGGAACTAAATATTACATTGATCAGTGATTTTTGAAGATAAAATGCTTGAAATTTTTGTATTTTTACATTATTAATGGTTTTCAATTAAGAATATGTATTCTATTAACGGATAAATTAAAAAAAAAAAAGAGTAAAGAATACCAAACTCTAATAGATATTTCCATGACATCAATTATAAGTCGAATAATGTATGATAATAGAAAATGAGAAACCTGATTATGTAATTAATTATTTATTGTAGGACAAATTGCACAAAACACACTACGTTTTTTTTAATTAAGTCATTATGTATTAGTATCTTTTTCAATTTTGACACCTGGAAAATGATATCATCAAAAGTGTCACGTAATCATATCATGTTAGCGTCACATCATCGAAGACTGATACATCATCATACAACGTCAGTTGATAACTGAGTTGACTTATCAAATGGTTAAAATTTAAACAAATTGAAAAACAAGTGTCAAAATCAAACTTTTTTGGAAACACAATGTCTTAATTGAAGAAAAAGAATAACACATTGTCAAAATTAAATTTTTGTAAAACTTAATGTGATTTTTTTTTGAATTTTCGCTATGTTTAACTATCAATTCTATAGGAGACTTTTTTTCATTAGAATTTTCCCTATTTGAAAAAAAAAAATTAGTGGTCTGGCCGTATTTCAGCCCCCATTCTTTTATTGGCTGTGCTACGCTCCTGCACAGTTACATGGCAAAATATGTTACAAATTTTATATAGAACGTTCAAAAACATTTGCAGGGACAAAATCCAAAAAATAACCAAGCGACATAGACGAAATCTGTAACTTAGTCTTTATTTATTTATCAATTTATAAAATAAATTTGACGTGTTACTAGTTTATGTGTCAAAACCATTTTGTCATACAATTATAAAAACTTAAAATGTTACTACAGAAATATAGATATTTAAGTGTTAACTTATGCATCTAGCTTTGAGTTAATATAATTTTTTATTCTTGAAATTTATCTACATACGAATAGTATGCCAAGCGAACAATTCAAGTATCATAAATAGGCTAGGATTTCGTAGTGGTTAAATACAATCATTTTGTTCTATTATAAATTTAACATTATACAAAACTTTTGGAGGGAATGAAAGAAATTCGAAAAAAAACAAATTTCAATAAAATGTTCTAGAATTAATATAGATTGCATGAATACTCCCTGAAGTATTTCATAAATTGTAGTTTTAGTTTCATAACTATCTATTGTACATGTTTGGTCCCATAAACATTTTTGACGGAACAATCTAACCCTACAACTAACATCTATGTTTATCTTTTTCAACTTTTGTAAGAAATCTTGTGCTATGTATTTCACCGCGTCGAGGGATGACAATACTTTAGATATCTTGGCTTCGTATTCTTGATTTTTGATTTTTAACTTTTAAAAACATAGAATTTATAAATTTAAATCCAAAATAAAACATATTCAAAATAACCTAGCAACGAAATTTGTTTCCCATAAGATTGAAGTAAGGAGAAGGTAATTAAATGCAAGTTTCTTCCAAAAATGACCCCACATTAAATAATACCAATAATTTGTTTCCCATAATAATAATGTAAAATCTCTTCTATAGACACCTGATATAATAATAATAATAATAATAATAATAATAATAATAATAATATTGATAATAATAGTAATAATGGCCCACGATGATCTCCTTCGTAATCAAAAATATCAACGCACATTGGTTGGATGATCTATTGAATATGAAATATAAAAACGTGTAACATGTTAGTCCACAGTCAATAAATAGATGTGTTATTAAACTAATACAAACAAATACAAGCAATAGGTAATAAACAACAACGTTGCAAGTAAACGGCGAGCTATGGTAAACGAGTTAATATTGTATGAATAAACAAACAGTGTAAAAGCAAGATGTAGATATTAGCAATATATGTTGTAAGTAAATGGGAAACAAGAGTAACACGATAAAAGCTGAATAGTAAACACAAAAGGTAGAAATCTAATATATAAGTTATTCATATAATACTCCTCTATCTGAATTATAATACACCATTATCTAAGACCATACAACATGTGAGAGCCAAACCCTGTAAGATGTAACCTTGCATTATCTTCCCATTTCCTTTTTGGACATCCTATTTTTCTCACATCAAGATAAAAAATATGTTTGTCTTTTTCTATACATTCTTCATTTTATTATCCTCTCACATCGATTTCGTCATTATTTTTCTCTGGATTTTTAAACTATTATTTGCAAAACTGGAGATATTCTAATAGACATTCTACTATGTCTAATAAACATTAATCATACATCATTGTTGCTCACAACTTTATAGTTGATTTATTCATGCCACAACTATTGTGGATCTTATTAGTTAAAGTGTTTGTTCTTGTTATTGCATTAAAGTTTTCATACCATGGACTATGAACAAAATGCGTATCAGAGATAAATAAACCATTGTACTATAACAACGAAAAACCCCACAAATCTTATTAGAATGAGATAGGGGGAGACCGGTGTCGATAATCATGCTCCCATTAAAGGTAATAAAATAAGCCTTTGTACTATAACACCAAAATATATTTGATGAGTTGCAACCTTGAAAAAATAGGTTCTCAATATAAAAATAAGTCATGAGCCATGAAGTGATGTTAGATTTGTCACCAACATGGAGGATTGAAATCTTAATAATGGGTTTATGTTTATGTTCATTAGAAATAAACATACAATGCATATTATTTCTTAAAGATATAGATGATTTAAACAAAACAAAGTTTATTAGATGTTATTTTATTTTACTTAAGTGATTTATAATCGAGTTTGATACTATATATGATGTTATGAAAAACTATTTAATAGATAAAAGTCTAGGAAAGAAGAAACTCGTCACACTTGATACAATCAAGAGTTAATAGAAAGTTATTCATTGTTATTGCTTATACTTGATATAAAACATTAAGAAAATGTCTTTGATCTTTCTCGTAAAATCTTAAAAAACTTAGTTTAGAACGACGATGTTTGTTTATAAAGTCACCTATGTAGTAAATATCATACCAAAGAAAACCAAACTAACGTTAACAAAAGACCATCTTGTTTATAGGCTTTTGCTTTAAACCAAAACATGAAAATTATATAGTTTTTGGACTGAAACTGTACATTAACATCTAGTTGGAGGACCATTTATGTAATATATTCATATTATATTCTCCATAGTTTTGTCCGAAGTAGTTGTTGGGCATCTTTCAACTGCGACCTAATTCAATTCGTACCAGAATACGCACAGGCTGCTGTCAGAATCTTACAGCCAATAGTTCGGATTCAGGTCTATCGAGAGAGAAGATCAGAGAAAAAAATTTAGGGCTTTGATCGGAGAGTTGATGTCGGAGAACGGCAGCACAGTTAGTACGGCAAGCGGGCCGGATTTTAACCTACCGAATGAAATATTAGCGGTGATGCCCACGGATCCCTACGACCAGTTAGATCTTGCTCGGAAGATCACTTCAATGGCGCTTGCATCACGCGTTTCTAAACTGGAGTCGGAAGCAGGGCGGCTGAGGAATAAGCTGAACGAGAAAGACCGTGTTATAATGGAACTCGAAGATAAAGTCTCCGAACTTCATCAAACATGTCATAATATTCAGCTACGGTTGCAGATGACACTTGAAGATAATGTACTTCTAATTTTAGATTATTACTCCTATCGGTTGATTTTAAGTTTTTGTAATTTTGCTCGGAGTTGTGGTTGACATTTTGTTTCTATTTGATGAATGAAGACGAAACTTGCGGAGGAGAGAGATTCGTTAGCTGCAACTACTAAGAAATTAGGGCGCGATTTAGCTAAGGTTTGAATTTTGCTTTCTTTTCCTGTAATTTATAATGGTAAATTTTCATTTCTAACAAAATCTAGTTTCTTAATGCACCTGATCATAAATTCTGTTAGGCGTCGCTTTTTCTGACCTAAATCCTGATATTGGTGGTGGAGTTATGTGATAATGTAGTTTGTTTATATGCACCGAAGTTTTAGTTATCTATCTGTTTCTTGTAGTGTTATTTGTATTTGTTTTCTGGTTTGATCTTGCATCAATAAGTGTTCCAGAAAACTTAATTGCTCACCATAACTATAGATGATAAAACATTGCAATTTATCCATGGATGAATTTTGCTCTCATGTAGACTTCTAGATAACACCTTCATTTGTTCAAGCATCCATATATATGTACTTCCTCATGATAAGTTGATTAAGCCTTAATATCTCATAAACACATTTCACTTGTTCTTTCTCCATTTCTCTTTGATTTATTTGTTCGAATGAATCAAACTGAAGGCTTGATGGTCTACGTGACATCCACCATTGAAACCAGTATAAGAGCTTATATAAACTCCAAACCCTAAGTCTCAAGAAATTTGTTTTGTAAAATGGATTTTAATTTTCAATTTTCTTTGACAGCTGGAGACATTCAAGAGACAGTTAATGCAGTCATTGAAGGACAATGATTCAACTGTAAGATCATTGTTGTACCATTTTCTATTTCATTGTTCTGATTATGCTAACCTAATCTGACACTAAACTCTGATTTATGCTTTTAACGAAATGTAACCTTTTAATAATTTGTATCATCAGCAAGCACAAACTGTGGATATAGGTACATATGACCAAACTGCCCCTAGAGCTTATCCGTCTAAAGAAGAGACAAATGGCTATAGAAAGCACCACTCTTTTAGTGGCTCTATAGATGGTGGAAACATCCCTGATGATGGTATGAAAACTAGTTTTATTTTTGGGATTGCTTATTCTTTTTTACTTAATCTAGATATAATGACTCAATGAGTTAAGGCAAAAAGCATGATATAATGTATCAAGAAAAACCCTTTACCTATTTGTCCTTTTTTCCTCCCAACTCTTGTGAAATTTAATGAATTTTGTTTTTCTGAATGTAAGGGTAAAATGGTAATTTGGTCTCATTCAGACGGTTTATTTAGTCTTGAAAAGAAACAGACCTTACACATACAACAATTTATCAAGACAAACATCATTTCCCATTCAGACAACCCCTTTGTATACTTTAATTCCAATTGACATATACGCCCTTTCCATTTACAGCCTCGAAGCATGCTGGTCAAAGGTTTTCTGTCACACCGTATATGAGCTCACGTGTAACGCCAGCTGGCACTCCTCAAAACATCTCTACAAGTGTGTCTCCAAGAAGGTATTCTGCTTCTGGTACTACTTCACCAACAAAGATTCAATACGAAGGGCGTAATGGTACAATGTCATCATGGTACTCATCAAGCCAGCAATCTTCAGCTGGAAACTCCCCTCCTCGTGGGCCCCCATTACCAGGTTCTTTAAGGATTTTTTTACCTTAACAAAATGTTGTCAACTCTCACAGGTGTCAAATTCTGATTGGTTTATTGATCTAATACGGATTTTCTTTTTTGAAGGCCGTGCCCCTAAAATTGATGGAAAGGAGGTCTTTCGTCAAGCAAGGTGAGTTCCTTTCCACGCTTTAAACATTTTATTTGATCATTCAAAAATAAAAAATAGTCGTAATGAGATTTTTAGAGGTATTTTTTGTGATAAGGACTATAAGGGCATTTACGTCTTTTTTTTTTTTATGTCTCTACACAGGAGTCGTTTATCTTATGAGCAATTCAGTGCTTTCTTAGCAAACATAAAAGAGTTAAATGCTCAAAAGCAATCGCGTGAGGTGAGTTAAAAAAACTATTTCTATTTCCATATTAATTGGTCTTTTCCGAAACTACCCTTTACCTTCCTCTTTGTACTTTCAGGAGACTTTGAGGAAAGCAGAAGAAATATTTGGCATAGATAACAAGGATCTTTATCTATCGTTTCAAGCTCTATTAAATCGCAACAAACAATAAATATATCATTGGAGATAAATAAATATAAATTGTTAATAGGCTTAAATTGCCTTAATTTTATGCACGTTATTTTACCCTAAATATGCAAAACACTTGCTGTTTATGTTCATGTATAATTTTTGTCTTTCTAACATAAGTCGTAGTCGCATAAATAATTACTGTTTCGCTTTTGAAAAATTTTCCCAAAAAAAGTGAAGACAAATAAAGAGATGCTAATTTATCCCTCATCACTCGTATACTGTATGCCCCATTTTTTGACGACTTTTTTTTTATGTTAAGATACGATGAGATATTCTCTGAGTTACAATCTTTGAATTGATCATGTTGCTTTAAATGGAATAATCGTTGTTGTCTTTTAGACAAACTCACTGTTTTTCAAAACAAGTTGGTTTCTATAATAATTGGAGCTTTTTTTTTTTTTTTTTTTTGCATGGTAATTTTCCATTTATCCGTGCCGTCTTTTGTTTATTGTCTTTTGGAATCTTTATTCATTATTTGTATTATTGTGGTTAGAATATCCCTGAAATTAACGTGATTAGTGACCAGAAGAGGGATTTAGGAGAGAGGATTAGGATTTAAAGTAGAATAAAGGTGTTAAATCCCCAAAGTATCATTGGTCTACGATAAACATAGGTGTTAAATTCCTAAATTATGATTGGTGTTCGATAAACATAGGACTACCAGTGGTACTTTGTGTCCATTCACGTTATATAATTCGTTATTATGAATTGGAGCGAGAACAATAAAGAAAAAGTTAAAGAAAAAAATTTTAAATTTTTATCTGCCCCAAAAGGTGGATAAAGAACTTGGATGATGTCGATGGTAAAAAAAATGTACTTTTCTACACCACACTATAATGTGGAACATGAAATTCGAGTGGTTTCAAATTGCAATATAAAAATTGTAAAGTTGGACTTGTATTGATGTTAATTAGATAAAAATTATATTTTTTTATCTCATCCAAAAAGATAGAATAGAATTTTGGACTTTGATATATGAGCGGAGACATAAATTTCAATTTTTTTGTTCCATCCAAAAAAGAAATTGTGAAACATCAGATAAGACAAAAAAATATATCTTTTGTACCATCAAAACAATAGAAAAAGATATGGACTTGGACCGAATCAATGAGACAATAATTACAATTTTTTGTCACGAGTTTGAGTGATGTAACTAAGACCAAAATTGTATTTGTTTTTGTCCTATTAAAAAAGGTGAAACAGTGACTTGGATCGATGTCAATGAGACCAAAATTACTACTTTTTATCACATTAAAGAAATGGAACAAGGTAAGACACAACATGAACTTAGATAGATGTAAGACAAAACTTTATAAATGGTCCCTGTGGTTTTATAGAATATTAACTTTTGCCCTAACTTTTTTCTATCTCAAGAATAGTCATTGTGGTTTCATTTTCTATCATGGCTGGTCCCTGATCCATATGAAATGATTAATTTACCATTTTTAGTTTCTTTTATATTTTATTAAATTAAAATTATTTAAAAAAAGAAAAATAATAAATAATACCCCACCCCTTCTCTTCTTTCCCACCACAAGTTCCAGTAAAGTCTCTCCACCCATTTCTCTTTTTTTCTCTCCCTCTCTTTCTCTCTTTGTCATATCCCATTCCAGGCAAAAAACTGCCCGCTGGAAATGGTTCCCAGTCTAGATGGCTATCGGAGGCACATCCCTCAAGAAATCCCACAATTAGGTTTGCAAGGACTGCAAGGAGATTAAACTCACATTCTTCATCATGATCTTTGCTTCTGTCCATTTCGTTCTGTCACATCTCCCTAATTTCAATTCCATTTCTGGTGTTTCACTGGTAGCAGCAGTCATGTCCCTCAGGTGTGCACACAACTTGTTCGTCAAAATGTCAAGTCAGAACTGAAATCCAACTATAACAATCTAGGTCGGGATTGAGTGCGATGAAAGTGGGAGAAATCTTGCAAACAATCTGCAACCATCAACACTGTGCCCACCGCTAACGTTCTTTCTCGATCTTTCTGTCTCTTGGTTAAAATCATGGACATGCATACACAAGTACTCATTAACTCTCGTTCTCATTGATTCTCCAGGCTTTTGAATCGCAAGAACTACCACCAAAATTCTCACTTTTTCTTCCCTAAATCTGCTACAATGGGGAAGTGATGGAACCCCTAATCATACCAGATTAAAAGAGACGGAGAAGAAGGGGGGAGAAAGAGAGAGATAGAGAGAATTAAGTAGGGGTAAGGGTGGGGATTAGGGTGGTAATTCTTTTCTTTTTCTTTTTATTTTTCTTTCTTAAAAATAAGTTTTAGTTTAAGTAAATGTAAAAGAAATTAAAAAGGATAGATTATCCATTTCATATGGCTCAAGGACAATCTATAAAAAGTTTTCAAACCATAGGACCATCATTGAGATAAAAAAAAAGTTAAGGATAAAAGTTGATATTCGGTGAAATCACAGGGACCATTTATGAAGTTTTGTCTAGATATAATGGAACAAAAAACGCAATTTTGTCCAATTAATAAACATGGGACTTTATTTAATGTCGATGTTTTTATGCTTAACCAAAAAGGTGGAACCACTTGGGACAGAGACTTGATATCAACGAGACAATAATTGTAATTTTTATTCACATCTAAAAAAATTGGACTAAGATCCACTCTCGATCTATGTCTTTGTGAAATATTTGAATGCCCTATTCATCCTAATCATCGAAAATAATTTTAAAAAGTTTGTCCATTCTAATCCAGCACCGTATAACAAATACAACCTACTGTTTTTGAATCTAAACGCCACTTGCGCATAGTGCATAGTGAAATTTTCAATAAGTGGTGGATCTTTCACCTTTGATTTACTCAATATTTTTTGGCTTAAAAAAGAGTGACATAAAATTTCATAGGTTTTGACATTAATATTATTACCCAATAGTTGAAGAAGCATTTGGAAGCCGACCTGATTGTACAGATATATATAGATGTGTTGCATAAAGATAAGCGAATCATAATAAAGCAAGAATAGTGTTGCATTGTACTATGTTGTTGATTGGCAAGAATATATGTATTAATATGTAGAATTATAACTCTAATAGATAAAATGTTAGTATTTTTCTGCTTGTCCTTTTGTGTATATGTTTAATAATTTGGTAACTTTAGTTTGCATATGTATGAACAAAATCTGGCAGGTTTGGATTTGATGCTCATTCCAAACTTCACTTTCTCAAGGCAACATGCATCTTACACGAACTACTTGTAAAAGCTATTGCTAACGATTTAAAAGTTAAAACCATCTTAGTTTTTCTTTTGCATTTTTTTCTTGTTGTTTGATTTGATTTAGACAATGGCATATCTCTTTGCAGCCCACTTCACTATTGCTTCTTAGACATGACTCTTTTGTTCTATGAAATCTTGAACCCGATGAGTTGTACTTTGAAACTTTGACCAACTCCAGTTTTTTAGCTAGTGGGGTCATCTTCTTGTTGCTTTTTTACTTTAGGGTTTCCAACATTTTGGTTGGATTATCGGTTAAAACTTAAAACATATCTTAGTACATACGGATAAAATATTTCAAGGTTGGCTAAAACTTGGGGTCAAAACATGTATATTTTAGGTGCCAAAAATGGGTTGTGCTTGGTTGACTCGTCATTATTTTAAACTTAAAAAAATAGACAATATATTAATATTATTTCAAAAAGTATTAGTAAGCTAATTATGCAATTATATCGAGGTTTTAAATATGTTATGCTACGTGCAATTTCAACCGGTTCAAGTACTTGTTTTTAGCTTTTTTGTGTGTGTGTAACTTTTGCTCCTTTACCGTCAAGTGATATTTAGATTTGAACATGAGATCTCATTTATTTATCATTTGTTACATTTTTTTTACCGTTAGGACAATTATGATTGTTAATTAATGAATGGTTCTTGGTAAACTAGATATTATTGGATATACAAAAAAGGGAAGTGATGCTTGTGGGGGCATTGGAGGAATATATACATCTCTCACTTTCTTTTTCTACTGATCGGTGTTCTTTTTGCATGTTTTGTAAAGTAGTCGGGCATAACTTAAGTAATGAGAGTTTTATTTTTTATTTATTTACTTAATATTATTATTATTATTTGCTTCATTGTTGGATTGAAATTCAAACTTGGGTAGCGGGTTTGTTTTATTTTGATGTAATAGAATCAATGTGGATACGACTTAATGCAGTAAACTTTTGAATTAATGCGGAAAAAAGAACTAATGGAGAAAGTTATGAAATAAAGTTCATAACATGAAGTCTTAAGTTTTAATAGCAAGTTTGCTGTCATTTTCTTTTTGTTTCTCCATAGCATTTTATCTAATAAAACAGGGTATTGAGAATAACCAACATCATATCACCCCCCTTTGTGAAATTTTGACCTCAAGTTTAGAGTAAAACACCAAGCCATTTGTTGCTTATATGGTCCAAAAGATAGATTTATGGGCCCTTTTAAACATGCTCAATCTTTTATGAATATCTTTATGAATACTTCGACAAAAGTTCATCCCTATAAAAGAATAATTGTTTAATTTGTTGTGAAACTTTAGTTGGAAAGTTACGTTAAACTATATATGAAATGCAATAAAAAAAAAAGGGTGTTATACCGAGTAAATATGTGTGTAAATATATTTCGGATAACTTTTGCGTGTTCGATCTATTCTAAATTTCTGTTATTTTATGTATCTTATTTCATTTTTTAACTCAATCATTGTTAAAAAGAGAAATAGAAAGTGGGGGTTGGGCAGACATGATGGATAGGGCACGTGCTAGATTCTAGGTCTATGAAATAGGTCAGATATCTTTTCAAATACAAGGGCGGGTAGTGGGGTGCGTGTGGCTCACACTCACAAGACTACCAATAAATAGTCTTACTCTTGTTTCATCGAATCCTATTCACTAATTTCTTTTATAAGACTCCATAGAATTTATATTTCAGGTTTAATTTTATTAGATTACAAAAATATCCCATGCTAGCCTTGATAATAAATATATTTGTGACGTTAAAATAAGGTTGTCTTGGTTTAAACCGGATCGAAATGAACATACAAAAATATCACTGTTGTAAAAATCGGATCATGCACTTAAATCATAGGTGAGTTCAATATAAAAGTTGTCAAGCTTAAATAATGTTGTTTTAAGTTTGAGAAACGTAATAAATAATCAAATAATATGTTAGGTTTGTGGAGCCTAATCCAACCGAAGGAGATCGATGGTGCGAAGCCACCAAGAACTGAGGCGAGAAACCCAGTACGGTTGATGGGAAAACTTCGTCCGGATCAACTACCTTCGTCCTCGGATGTGGAGCTCGTCCGCAACATATGTCAACATAACTGAGGAGCAGTCTTTCTCCGGTTCGGACATTATAGAAGGATCTCCACAGGGTCTAATGAAGAAAGTCGAAATGTTGGCACAAGTTCCAAGGTCTGCCTCTGTCAGAGAGTTAGTCTGTCCAGCATGTTGCATACATTGTCACGTCAGACGACCTATTGCTAAAAACAATAAGTCTAGAAGATTTGCAATCATTTCAGAGATTTCCTCTTGCCTAGTATAAAAGTCAATATCCATGTAACTAAAGTGTTTGTTCAATTTATGTAGATTTGAGTGTAGTCATACTTGTAGATTTATATAACATTCATATATATATATATATATATATATATATATATATATATATATATATATATATATATATATATATATATATATATATATATATATATATATATATATATATATATATATATATATATATATATATATATATATATATATATATATATATATATATATATATATATATATATATATATATATATATATATCTAGTTCCACAGTGGATATAACTTGATCTAACGATCAGGTGAACCACTTAATTCTCCGTGTTGATCTTGCTTGTGTGTTAGTTTTTCTTGTATTTCTTGCTGCTCGATTTTGTGGTCTTACGTATTATTTGTCGAAGTATTCGTTTTGCAGTTCTTGATCTTGAGAGGTTAAATATTATCGATCTCGCTTGTTGCTACGTAACAAACTGTTATAAGAGCTATGGCTGAAGAATGGAAGATTAAGATCGAAAAGTTTGATGACCGTGATTTTGGATTCTGAGAATGCAGATATTAAGGCTTTAAGCGAAACTATTATATACATACGGTTAATATAGACAAAATGTTAGTGTAGAAAATTTCAAATTTCCGCTAATAAAAACTCACATCCTTTTAATCTCAGCCCCTTCCTATATGGATACAGTTTTCAAAAATTGAAACCTTAGCAAGTTACCTAAAATATAGATACTCTCACCTACTCTAAAAACTTTAAAGCCGGCTACATTTTTTTCACCGCTGGGCCATATCCTCTACTACTGGACCATCTCATCCATCAACAACTATCGCTCATGTGACAATTGTAAATTTTGGTCAACGAAAGTCAACCATAGTCAAACGAAGCGTACGTTAATCCATATGTTGAAAAGTTATTTTCCATAATTTTTGCGATGTATTATTAAATATTATAATACTACGTATGCTAATTCAAAACAATTATCGAGTAAACGATGAAGATACGGATAATAAACTACTGTAGCGTAAAAATTCGATAATCATACAATTATTATTTTGAGAATAATAATATTCATAAAACGATCTACTCGTAAATACGAACCCGTGGATATATAGAACGTTGAAAACGGAGTTCGTATGTGAACGTTACAACAATTAAACCGCTGTGAACGGATAAATGTACACATCAAAATACAAAATGTGGTGCCTTAAACATCAAATATGGAATAACAAATCATATATTATGAAGCGTAATACTATATAGTATTTAATTTCATAGCTAAATACATTTTCCGGTAAAATGCTGAAAATCGCGTAATTGGAAGAATACTGCGCTTAAACGCGTATTTCATCGTCTAACGAGTTATGATTCTATCTAAATAAATGTTTAGCAATGTTTTTATACATAATATTTATTTAGAACATCATTTCTTCAAAAACTCATGAAATTACGCTAAAACGTTTTACGATTTTATAAAAAACTACTTATTTTTATATAAAATAGTGACATTTTTATAAAACCAACCCACCCCACCCCCACCCCCTCCCTTTGGCCGACCATGAGCCATCATGGGACACCCATGTCTTGCTTTTAAGAGGCATGTCTCCTTATTTAAATCATATTGTACATAAAAAAAAATGAATTTAAAACCCATAAACACCAACTTTTCATCTCATTTGAACTTACACCAACACCCAACATCTTCTCCCATCTCTCTCTCAACTCTCTCCACCCACCACCACCTCTCAAACCCACCACCACCATAAACCACCCATCTCCACCACCATCTTCCACCATTTCAAGTGTAAAACACATCTTTTTGGTAAGATACCACTACTAGAAAAAAGGCCTTTAATGACTGTCAGTCATTAAAGGGTATAGATAACGGACAAATGTCTGTCATTGAAAGCCCAGTCATAAATGAAAGATGACAGACATTTGTCTGTCATAAATTTACGACATACATTTATGACAAACATTTATGACATACAATTATGACAAATATTTACGACTGGCCATTTGTAAGTCGTAAATTTTTTAAAAGTTTTTAAAAATTATTGTTTGACATTTTGTATCTCCAGATTTTGCATTTATATAAAAAATATATATTCTTCCAAATATACTAACATTTAAATAAATCACATTAAATTTCTCATAATAAAAATATGGCATATATACGAAAAAAAATCCATTACAAAAGAGTATAGCTTGTCAATTACATTATAATAATCAGTCAAAATTAAAAGACTAGCAAGATTCATCTTCCATATGTCCACAAGTTTGTTCACTTCAACACCAAAGATTCTTCTCATTGGTGTGAGTTTTACATGAAAACAAAGCTTCCCGGCCACTAACCATTTCTGCAAAAAAAATTACAAACAAGAAACAAGTTAACATGTTGAAAACAAGATAATATTGAACCGTGAAAGAATATATAAATGTGAAAACGATACAGTGATCATTCATGTTCATGACATAGAATCTGCATTAGAATAAATCCGTAATCATTAATAAAGCTATTTGATAGGAACTCAATATCACTACAAAAAATGTGGTGTGCAAATTGACAACCACCAGGATAAGCACAAGAAAGCATATGATGAACTTTTGTAATCAAAGAAAGAAAAAGGAAGAAAATAAGTTAACCGACCAAAAGTGAATTCCAAAAATTAATAAACAAAGATACCATGATAACCTTCAATGAGCCATACTTTCCATCTATAGTAGATGAAGTACGATGCAAACTTTCATTCAATTTTTTCTCCAATGAGACTCATCTGAAGTGCCCTGAAATAACAAAATAAAAAAACAGTTGAAAAACATTAGTTTGACCACGCCTATGTGCTTGACTGCATTAGTTGTAACTGTTGCTAGGTGTTTTTTCTTAGTGTTCCAACTAATCCAACTTTGAATGCTGTTGCAATTAATGAAACTCAAAATCACTATTACGTGAATGATCAAATAATAGAAACATACCTTGCACTAATCCAACTTCGAATGTTGTTATGCACTAATCAGATTCTCTGAGGCATTTCATCGAACATGTAGTAGACGAAACATACCTTGCAACTATTCCTGGTAATTTCCACTATCTATACCAGCTAACACACAAAATCACAATAATATGCAAGTATAAAGACATCAGGTGCGATTTTAAACGAGAATGGCAAGTGCAAGAGCATTAGTGTGATTTTGGTGAGGTAGACGGTTCAGCAAAATCCAAAAATCGCACAACAAGGATATGAGTGTGTACCTGGTGGAATCGCACAACAAGGAATGTCGATGGTGCCCTAGAATCTTACTCTTACGTAGGGAACTGTCAGATCTTTTTGTTGCTGTCGAGGGGTCATGGTCGGAGAAGAAAACACTGGGTAAAAATCGGAGAAGAAAACGGTGGGTCAAAACCGGTCGGTGTTGCCATTTGCGGACTCGTGGCTGCAGGTCACCGGTGACAGTCGGAATAATGTGAGATCAGCCGGTAAAAATTGAGGATGGATGTCGGCTGAGTTGATGTTGGCTCTAAAGAAACGAAAACCCTAAACGTGTATTTGTTTGAGATAAGTAAGAAGGCGGACCTTTTGAAGCTAAACGAAAAAAATTGTATAGCGGGAAATAAGGCATACAATGTTTTTCACAAAATTGAAAATGGTATGCCGCGTCTTTTTATTTTCATTTTATGACGGTAAAAGATGACTTACATTTATATCAGTCATGAATTTTGAAAATTTCACATAATATGACATAATTTTTATGACGGACGTTTTTGTCAGTCATAAAAAAATGTATGTCATCGTTCGTCAGTCATTAAAAGCTGTTTTTCTAGTAGTGTACTCTCATCTAGTGATTTTAAACATTATTACACCACTTTTATCTCATTTACACACACTAACATCTACATAAACCCGTTGGATAATAGCTTTTTCCAAGGGTCATTCGAGCTCCGAAGCTTAGATCTTGTCTTCTACAGTAAATCCCGCAAGAACAACCTTATTTTTAAGTAAAGCACGCATCAAGGGTGAGTTCATACCCCTCATTTTCATCTTTTCTAAACTTTTTGGGGGAGAATACAAGTTTACATGTTAAAAATGATGATTTACACAAGTTTATATGTGTTTATATACTATAAATAATGATTTACACAAGTTTATAAAACTAGTAGTTGTGTAAAAACGTTTTTGACATGACATATGTTTAGATCTATGTATTATGAACATTATGAGGTATTATATTTGTGTAAAAGTTACAAAACTATAAATAAATTATGTAAAAATACTAGATCTTTAATATAAACGTCATGAAAACGAAAACTAGTAAAAACTACGTTTTTGTAACCGAAACACTACTTTCTAACAAAATGGTTATAACCAAGTTATTACACCATTTTTGTGGGAAATATCTTAAAAGATGTTATTTATAATCATCTAAATAAGTTATTTCATTATTGTTCGTAAAAATATGATTATTACAACAGTATACTAAAAATAGACTATTATAGGAATAGTATGTTTTTGTGACCGGAAATACAGCTTTTCTAGTAATTTATAAAAAGAACGTCAATTTGACGTAATAACGACTATTTAGACTTATAACATCATAATAAACTTGGAAAATGATATTTTTACAAGGAAGTTGGTATTTTAAACCAAAAATGACTATATTCGAAATAATGTGTATGAAAAATGACCATTTGGAAAGATTACCATCATTTTGACAAAAAGACAAGATTTAAAAATGTTGTCATCACTCATGTAAGATGACTAAAACAAATTTCTTGCCATGACATGTTGATAAACTTTAAATCTATCTTATTAGAATATTTAGTGCCTTAGATGTAAGAAATTATACTTTTCAACTCATTGACATCTTTTAGGCTTAAATACGTTAACACAACGAAAACATTTATATAAATTATAATGGACATAATTTATGGAACGAACGACAAAGATACGACACAAATACTAAAGATAATTATATAAATATATAATTATTACATACTATAATTATCATGGACAATTTGATAATTACAAACGTAAAGGAGTTTTCAGTATATTTACATACTATAGTTATCATGGACAATTTGATAATTACAAACGTAAATGAGTTTTCAGTATATTTACATACTATAATTATCATGGACATTTTGATAATTACGAATACAAAGGAGTTTTCACTACATTTACAAGCAAGACTTTACACTATAATTATCATGAGTATATCTTGATAATTATAAATACAAAAGGGTTTTCATTTCAATACGAACTAGGATAAAACATCACGTTGGGTGGTTATGTGAGACATTTCTTCACAGTACTGAAAGATGTACGCATTAAGTCTTGGATTATAACCTTAATCATTCATGAGCGAGATAGTTGTGTATAGATCTATACGAGACTGACAATCCTGCACCTAAGCTGCTAGCTACAGCTAGACCGGCAGGTCTGAGGTGACAAATGTCTTAACATTGCGACGCCTGAAGAACGTCGTGGCAGGCCTACATACTAGTCACAGCAAGGTTATAATAACTCACATGAACGACAACGAATATCCTTAGTTTGGGGAAAAACATCTTCAAATGGTTTTATATAAATATAAAACTACATGTTGCTCTACACAAAATATAAGTATGGTTTTTACTTATACATATGGGTTTTATGGGATTAAAACCACATTCTATCAAGGTACAAATATAAGTACGGTTTTACTTATACATACGAGTTTTATGGTATTAAAACTACATTCTAACATGTTACAAATATAAGTATGGTTTTACTTATACCTATGGGTTTTATGGGAATTAAAACTACATTTTATGAAGATATAAATAAAAGTACGATTTTACCTACGTAAAGGTTTCACGGAATTAGATCTACAATTATTCTACGAATAAACATATATTTACATGGTTTCGTACAAAAATAAGACTATGTAATACTAAATTCAAGTATAGAAACATGTATACATTTTCGGTCTTTGGGTTTTAAGACTACGACTCACTTATATGAAAATATTGGATTTTCTGGTTTCAAACACTATCTCTTTACAAGGAAAAAGGGACTATGGATTTTCTCAATACAAACATCTTATGAACTCACCAACGTAATGTTGACACTCTTTCAAATTACTTGTATTCTCAGGTAACAATTAGTCAAGTCCGACTAACATTTTGGAATGGGACGCGAAGACGTCTCTTTTACTTATTTCTTTATCATACTGTAATTGGGTTGAAACAATACCATTTGAACAATGTAACTTTCAAATTATAATGTATGATGGTTGTTATCTACTTATGTTTTCAATGTATGCAATGGTTGTGATGCTATGTCCCGTTCCGCCCTCAGACGATTCCGCCATCGTGGTTTGGGGGTGTGACAGCTCACCTCTTTTAGGATCGTTTCCTCCGCCAACCATGATGCCTCTCCCTCTCTAAATCCTCTCTCTAAGAAACACCTAAACTAACTCGTCATCACCATACGCCACCCATAACAATGACCTTTAATATCGTCACCATGATAGTCACCATGATAGTCACCATGACCATCTTCGTCTCGTCTCTCTCTGACTAAACTCTAGGGAAAAAATGATTCTCAAAAGAAATGGAATAGTTGATCTCTCTCTTAGACATACAAAAATCTTGACCATTGTTTACAGCTTCCACTACACCTATCACTTACGCTATAAATTCATAGCACCTTGATGGAACATTGGTGGGTAAAAATAGTAAAATCGACTTAAAAAAGGTGAAATTGATCAATTTTAGTCTAAACTTCAGGTACATCTTTCGCCCCTCAATTTTTTTAACTTTATTGAATTTTATTGGTTTTTAAATGTAACACCCAAGTTCAGATACCATTGTTTATTAAATTTTAAATAAAGTATTTTTGAGAAAATAGGGAAATAGCGCCGCTATCTTTAGGCAATGATCGTGCATGTGCACGTTGTATAGCGACACTATCTCTATAGATAGTGGCGCTATCCGCCACAATCAGCTTTGAAGCCCTATTTTCGAGATTTGGGCCATATTAAGGCCTAAAGCCCCATAGTAGGATGTTATTTGTCAATCCTAACCTTAGAAAAACCCTAAGAACTCTCTCCCTAGCCCCTTGGTGTTTTTGATTCATCGTGGAGTTTTTGAAGGTTCTTGGAAGGAAAGAAGAAGAGAAGGTTTCTCTTTGAAGGAATCAACTCATCTTTACTTCTAGACCTTTGCAAGTGTCCTCAATCCTTGTTCCTTTGAGTTTCCTTTCTTGAAAAGGGGTTTTGGAGTCATTCTATGGTTTTGTAGGCAATGCTGGCTTTATCTTGTTGAATAGGAGGGGGGATTTGGGAGTTGGAGGATGGATCCTTTCTCCTCCAGAGCTTTTGAATCTTAGATTAGACCCAAGCCTAGCCCTAAAGTTGTTTCACGGATGAAGCAAGTTTGGTTTCTCTCATTCTTGAGCTAAATCTTGGTCATGACCATGCATGGTCATGCGTAATTGATAAAGTTCACATTTTTATGAATCTTGAGGCTGTTTGAGAAGGCCCTAGAAGGTTATAGCTCTTAACTTATCGAACTAAGAACTTTAGGAAAAGTTGACTGAACAGCGGAGATAGCGCCGCTATCTCTGTAGATAGCGACGCTATCTGGGTCAATGGTCGGGACTTTGACTGCTCACTTAACGACGTTATCGATATAGATAGCGGCATTAAGTGACCTGGGTTAACTTTGACATGTTGACTTTGACTTTTTGGAATATTTGACTTTTAGGTCAAACTTTAGAAAATAATGAGTTTTGGTCCTAGGAGGGGCTTGGGTGATTAGGAACCTTAATTGATGCGATGTTCGGAAGTGAGGAAGTTCGTAAGGGTTATTACAGGGACTTTCTTAATTACGTGTAGCTGCTTATCAAGTAAGTCTCCTCACCTTACTGTCGTGATATGTATGTTTATCTTGGATAATGTGTGCTTTTTGCTAGTAATGATAACAGTGGTTGACATGTGATGGCGGATTGGGGAGAGCCCGAAAGCCGGACAGATCAGGGTGAGCCCGAGAGTCCACACATTATGCCGATGACAGGCGGAACGGGGTAAGCCCGTGAGTCTTAGTTGGGGGGGGGGGGATCGGGGTGAGCCTGAGAGCCAGGTTGTTCAGGGCAAGCTCGGAGACCGTCTTATGTTATTGGTTGATTGAATATGCGGTAATCTGGGGAACTCACTAAGCATTGTGCTTATGGTTTTTAGTTTAATTATTGCAGGTACTTCGACGGATGTTGGGAAGGGCCCGACTTGACTACATGGCATTTACACTCGCGTCTAGACTTTTGCTAATTTTCATTACTTATTTATATTGGAACTATATGTTTGGATTAATATGATATTCTAAACGTTTATTTTGGGACATTACAAGTTGGTATCAGAGCGTTGGTTTGAGCCAATTGGTGGAACCTTCGGGAAACATCAAACTCAAACTAAGGACTGAGGGGAAATGATTTAGAAAAAGAAACTATTTTACAAATAAAACAGTAATAAATGAAGTTAATCTTTAACAAAGGAAGGGTGTAATGTGTGTAGCCAAACGAAGGCCCAAGTAAGTACCGTGATTCCCAAGATTACCCGTGTTGTAGAAATTATTATCATTAACAGTGTATGCTAGTTATGGAACTATTCAGGATTGCATTCTAGAAATTACCTGATTAGGGATGCCTTAGACTAGAATAAGTAACACATTTACCGCTTTTGATTGCTAGTATTGTAGGTGGTAGAGTGAATGTTTTATGTTACACGTGAATTAGGGTTTGATAACCTTAGAATCTTAGATCTGACTTTACAGGTTGTTCCTTGTTTGGTTGTGCTTTTAGGGTAGGGTCGCCCAGTCGACCGTCTATCTCACCTACAGTTGCATGTAATTGAGCATTTTAAAGTAAGCCGACAATGTTAGCTATGTCTCAGGCGCGTGTGAGTTGTAACGTTCTTGAGTTAGAAGGAGAGTTAGGTAACCCGGTGCAGGACCGTATGAATGATATGCGAACATCCGTAAAAGTGTGAGGAACGAATTAGGGCTTGAGACTGCCCTCTAGTGACAAGTATGAATAGGTGTGAAAGGTAGTACAGGGCCCGTACTACTGGAAACACATGATACATACCTGAAGCAAGGCCAGTCCAACGAATACTGAGAAGTGCTTAAGCAAAAGTTCGTGTGTGGAATAGATAAGGAACCGTCATAACAAGTTTTTGGCATGTTTCAGGATGGTTATAACGACTAGGTTGGAATATATCAAGAAGGTTCTCTCCCATATCAACATGGATGAATTAAAAGAAATTATCACACCACTTTCGACATATATCAAGCTTTCAAATTCAGATTGTCTTACTGTCGATAAGGACAAATATGGAATGACGAATTTAACAATATATGTGATAGTGTGTACACCAGATTTAGTGCATTCAGTTGGCATGGTTATCTATTACATGTCAAATTTAGGCTACCATATTGGGAAGTTATAAATATTATTTTGGGCTACTTAAATGATACATCAAACGATAGTCTTACTTTTAGGAATTCAACATACTTTTGCTATTTTTAAGGGCTTTAAGTCTCAGACTATGCCAGGGACAATGGTAGGTGGAAATAAACTTTTGGATATGTTTTCAAACTTACACCTACCTCTTTTTTTAGATACACATTACAAACTAGCATTGTAATTCCCTAACTAAAGATGAATTAATTTAATCTATTGAAGCTGCCAAGAAAGCTTTTTTTTTTTATCTAATTTGGCTTTATATGAGGACAAGTGTTAGTGAATTGTGATAGTCAATGTGCCATTCATCTAGCCAAGAATTTGGTGTTTAGTTCATGAACTAAACACATTAAATCCCAAGAAAGTTTCTTTATAACTTTGAATGAAGAAAGAATAATTTCATTGAAGAAAGTTCATACCTCGAATCCTAGTCTAAAAGTAAACCCGAAAATTTCATTTTTATTTCAAAATATCAAAGACATACTGGTGCGATTTTGGACTAGATTTGGGGTGTTATAGACGAAAACCTGAAAGATATGTTCAATAAGGTACTTCTTGTTAGCAAGATCAAGCATTGCTCGAATCTTATTTGCCAACATGCTCGTTAATGTTAATATGACACTTTTAAGAGATGATGATACATATGATATTTTGATTTTCAGTTCGTTTACATTTCTTTCCTAGAAAATTTGTTAAAAATATGATTACAGGTGATGACCCATGCTAAAGCTCATATTCATACTTGTTTTTTGGTCGCATTTTGAAGCAAATTTTCATTTAAAGCCAAACTCAGTTTGTTAAATATTCCGGATGTATATATTCTCTTTTATGTTCAAGGAACTCAAATCAAAGTGAAATGTTGGTTTTTATGATTTTCTTTATTTGGAAATCGACTCTGACATAGAAGCCTCCTTTTATTCCAACCCACCTCCATGAGTCCGAGTTATCGGTGAATGAATATTATTCCAACAATAAAGTTAAGTCACATAGTTCTTGTGTTTCTTAACCTGCATGAACAATCCTCTTCCATCCCATACTAACTTACTCGATGCACTGTTGCCAATCATAACACATTGCTCAATGAGACAATTTTTACTTTCTCTATTGTATATAATTTGGTAGACAAATCGTTTAACGCCTTGTTGTCAATTAACAAGTCTTTCCAAAAAAAAGGTCCTATCACCACTATCCTGTTAGGTGAATATTTGGTTGGTGAATATTTTTCTTTTCAAAGGTTGGTGAAGCAATATTCAAAGGGTTGGTGAATATGTTGAAAAACAACTCCACATTCACATTGATATATGTATATTATATACACACTCAAATGTATATAAATAGGGAGCTTCACTTGAGTTTTAGATGCACCACAACACACAATACATGTAAAGGATTGAGTATGTATCTCTTGTAATCTCCTCAGTCAAATAAAATCTAGTTGTTGCCCGTGGATGTAGGATTGACACCGAATCCGAACCACCTAAAATCCTTGTGTTATCTTTTGCTTTATTTTCGTGAGTTTGTGTGTGTGTGATAGTGTGTTTCCGCTGCGTGTACCCTGTCCGATTCCTAACAACTGGTATCAGAGCTTCGGGTTTCGGAGGAGGTCTCGGTTTTAGAAATTAGAGTATGCTCTGTGGTTGCAGTTTTGTATGATCTTCCACACCAGAAACTAATTTCTATTAATCGTATTGAAGGTGTCTCGGTACTTTGAAGGGTACTGTTCTGTCACACAAAAGTACTATAAAAGATTTGTCTCTTGTTTGTCGTAATGACTGAAGACAAGGTTGTAATCGAGAAGTTCAACGGTTCTGACTTTAGCTGGTGGAAAATGCAATTAGAAGCATTGCTATGTCAGAAAGATTTGGACGTGGTACTTGGAGACAAACCGGAGAAATGGAAAAAGCTGCTGAAGATGCGTGGAACTCAAAGGACAAGAAAGCTAAGGCGGTTATTACATTGTCGTTGGAAAGGAGCGTCGCTTTCAACATCATGAAGGAAACCACGGCGCGTGGTATGATGGATGCTCTGACGAACATGTATGAGAAACCGTCGGCGGCTAACAAGGTGTTCTTGATGAGGGAGCTGTTCACTACAAGGATGAATGAGGAAGGCTCAGTTACTGTTCACATTAACAATCTAAATTCAATTCTGTCCAAATTGTCATCTGTGGGAATTAAATTTGATAACGAGACTCAAGCTTCACTGCTACTAGCTTCACTACCTGATAGCTGGTCTGGAACAGTAACCACTGTTACAAGTTCAGTGGGGACCAGTGGTATGACGTTTGAAGGGGTTCGAGATTTGGTTCTAGGAGAGGATACCAGACACAAGAATCAAGGTGGCTCGTCTTCTTCTGAGTTATTAAATATCGGAAGAGGTAGAGGGAATAACAGGAATAGTGGGAGCAGTGGGAGTCGGGGAAGAAGTTCATCTAGAACTTGGAAGAATGTGAAGTGCTGGAACTGCCAAGAGGTGGAACATGTTAAGAGTCAATGTCCAAAGAAAGAATTGAACATTGCTGGTTTTGAGAGTGTGTCTGAGGATGATGCACTGATACTAAGTATGGAAAGTTCTGTAGACTCTTGGGTCATGGATTCAGGGGCTTCGTTTCACGCCATGGACAACGGAGAAACGATGGTGAATCTAAACGAAGGAGATTTTGGGAAGGTACGATTAGCAAATGACGAGATGCTTCAAGTAACGGGCATGTGAGATATTGATCTGGTTACTTCATTGGGAACTACATGGAACCTGAAGAATGTCATCATTGGGAACTACATGGAACCTGAAGAATGTCAGGGTGATTCCGGAGCTGAAGAAGAAATTGATTTCTGTTGGTCAGCTGGATAAACAAGGACTGGAAGTAAGGTTTGGTGGTGGTACATGGAGGGTGGTCAATGGTAATTCGGTGATTGCTCAAGGTATGAAGCGTGGGTCATTATATATGGTTGAGGTACCTGCTGAGGGAAGTATGACCGTCCCCGTTAAGCATGACAAAATCAGGTTCGCTAAATCTAGTGCTAAGAGAGTTCATTTTGCAAACATGAATTCTGGAGCCAAGGGGATGTTAGCTGAACGAGTCGGAAAGTCTAAACCATTCAGGGGATTTTGTGACAGTGGGAGCACGAGGTGTGTTTCGGGTACAGTTACAAAGAGCCGTTGGGTTTTGAAGACTAAGACTGGAAAATTCTCTCCTGTTGGAAGTTTGCAAAGTTTGGAGAGTGTTAGTGGTCCTCGGTGTATCTCTGGATCCGGTGGAGTGTCCAAGCCGGTTGAGACAGGGGATGAGTCGGTAGTGGTATTGACCACGGCTGAGTCGGTAGCGGGATTGGCTACGACTGAGTTGGAGCTTGTGGGAGCTTCAACTGGCCCTTCTAGTACTTGATAATGAAGGGTGGCTGCAACTAGGAAATTGACTAAGTTTAGCTTGTTCTTGGGAACTGGAAGCTTGGAAGACTTGTTATGTTAGGAGATTGATGAGAGATGTTAAAAATATTCAAGCGGGAGATTGTTAGGTGAATATTTGGTTGGTGAATATTTTTCTTTTCAAAGGTTGGTGAAGCAATATTCAAAGGGTTGGTGAATATGTTGAAAAACAACTCCACATTCACATTGATATATGTATATTATATACACACTCAAATGTATATAAATAGGGAGCTTCACTTGAGTTTTAGATGCACCACAACACACAATACATGTAAAGGATTGAGTGTGTATCTCTTGTAATCTCCTCAGTCAAATAAAATCTAGTTGTTGCCCGTGGATGTAGGATTGACACCGAATCCGAACCACGTAAAATCCTTGTGTTATCTTTTGCTTTATTTTCGTGAGTTTGTGTGTGTGTGATAGTGTGTTTCCGCTGCGTGTACCCTGTCCGATTCCTAACATATCCATTTGACCTATGGAGAAGTCTCTCCAAGGAACACAAACCTCTAAAAAACCCTCATTTACTTTCAAAATTGACGACCGTGAACCTAAGACATACTTCTTTGTAATCGACTGACCATCTTGACAAATAATATCGTTTAATGCCTTCATAAACCTAGCCTAAAGACAGGAAGGATCATATTCCAACATCAACCATTATTTTTACAAGAGTGCCAAGTTTAATGATCTAAGAATACCAACCCCAATACCCCAACAATTCTTGGGATACAAGATTCTGTGCCAAACTATCCAACTAATCGTTTTCTTAATTTGATCACCACCCCAAATGAACCTTTGCTTAATGTTCTCCAATAGATCAATAATTTTTAGAGCTTTAAATAGTGAAAAATAGTACAAAGGAAGACTTCCTAAAATTGACTTGACCAATGTAAGACGCCTACCAAAAGAGAGAAAAATAAGTGTTTGGATAAAAACCTCAAAAAATTAATGCACTCACAATGGTAATAAACTTTTCAAATACTTATTTCAAATGGTAAAAAACATTAAGAAAAATTCCATTAGTGATGCTCTAAATCTAAGCACTGTTACATGACATGGTGACTTCTCTCTTCGTTCACAAGTTTTTTTTATCAATTTATTCTTATCAAACTTTTTAACATAATATATTTGTTAAACAAAATGAGGATAGAATAATGTTTCTTGCATCAAAATAGAATCAAGATCATAATTTACAAGAAAATGATCAATTAAGTTCGGAACATCTACACAAATTCAAATCTGACCATAAAATATCAAACCTACAAAAATAAATTTATCAGAATAATAGAGATGTGATTTCAACTCATTTACTTCTAAAATTTTCAGTTATGGTTTTAAAGGGTTTATATAAAGTTGCCACAAATATATATTTAATACATATTATTTTCTTAATTACTGTATTTATAAAATTAAATTCTAATTAATAAAATTGAACCAATATACCACATTAATAAATATTAAAATTTTACCTTGGGCTATGTTTTGAGTGTCGCAATTAGTTTATAAGCTAGCTTAATTTTCGAGTTATTTAGGGTGTCAGGTTTGACAAGACAAAAAAAATAGTTTATAAGCTAGTTTTTTAAAAAGCTACTTAGATTATATTTGAATGCCACATCTAACTTATTTTTTGAGTTATATTAGGTTGTCATGTTTGACAAGTCAAAAAATACTTTTTATGTCAGTTTTATAAAAAAACTACTTAATAATAACATTTCAACGAGTATTGAAGTTTTTTTTTAGAAATTTTCCAAATATACTCTTAATTAATTATAAGAAAACTATTTGTTACATACCCTTTTTATGTCAATTTAATTTTTTAACTAATTTTTACCAAATGTTATTTTTATCAGCTTGTTTATCGACTGTCAACTAGCTTATGAAATATCAACTAGCTTTTCAACTAATTTGTCAAAAATAGTCTTCGACTAATGTTTCAACTAGCGTATGAAGTGTTTTTTAAATAATTTTTTTTAATATGTCATTAATTAATTATAAAAAACTAATCTTTCGATATACCTTTTATGTTGTTTAAATTTTCTTGCTAGTTTATAAGCTAATATTGTTTACCAAATATTATTTTTTATCAACTAACAGCTAACTTTTCAGTTATCAGTTTGTTTTCCAACTAATTTATCAAATATAGCCTTAAATATTAGGTCAACCTATTGTTTAAAAAATATCATTAAAATTTCTACCGATAATATTATGTATGTGAAACCCAATCCAATCTGTTTCCATCCCATATGATGCTTAATCCGCCAATTTTACAAACGCTCAAATAATCAGATATAGCAAGGAATCAAAACAGTCCCATGTATTAAAGGTGAGGACTTGGGTTTGACTAATATACCCTCTTGGGCAATGTAGGAATATTTAGTCCTAAAATTTGTACAAAGATGGGTCCCTTACAACTTGCATCAAAGCCGCAGGATGTCGTGTACTTTGATACCTTTCCTATAAATACTCCGCCATGCATAACTCTCCCTTAATTAAGGCGCCACCGGTCGGTAAATCACATCCATCCCTTCGATATAATGGCCTTCATCTCCAAGGTTCACAGCTTCTCCGGTGACTTTCAAACTCCGGCGACCACCATTCCAATGTGGTACGATGACACTACTTCACCCAGTTTCTACGATACCTATGGGATGACAATGACACCGGAATATGACATCACGACACCATTATCTCGATCATCGTCATGGAAGGCTTCGTTCCCGGAGAGATTTGGGGTTTCTGAGATGGTGGTTCCAACGTCACCGACTGGATTTAGTTCCATTCCCGCCGGAAGTGATTATCAGAAGGTTGAAAAGGATGACTATTTTTGTAGCAGCGGTGGCTATAGTACCAACTCATGGTCATCTTATCCCACTGCACCCACCAATTGGGTATGATTATTTCTTCAATATTTTATTTGATTTTCGGTTCTATAATCTTGCATGGCACAAATCACGTCTAAGAAGCACGATTAACGATACATTTAGCTGCGCAGTAACCGCCGAGTTCAAAAGTTTCAAATATATATTTAAAGACTTTCTCGTCCCAAAAACGAAAATTATGATCTATTTATAAATTACGCAACTGTGTTGTGTGTTGCCTATCGTTGTTTCACACCTTAATTTCTACAGGAAATGGAAAACCAGAAGACGAGTACAGATATCGAAGAACCGACATTAAAGATCGGTAGGTATTCTGTGGAAGAAAGGAAGGACAAGATCATGAAGTATCTCAAGAAGAGAAATCAAAGGAACTTCAATAAGACGATTAAGGTCACTCTCGATCTTTCTTTATTATTTTCTTGAAAACCTTAAAGTTATCAAACGGATGGATCTATATAAGACACCCTATAAATTCTAGAATCTGTCACTGCTCAAATGATTTTTACTCAAGATATCAAAAACATATACCGATGAAGTTCAGGTTGAATCTTTGTGTAGTATGAATGCCGGAAGACGTTAGCTGACAAGCGAATAAGAGTTCGGGGGAGGTTTGCGAAGAACAAAAACGATCATCATCATCATCTTCATGACCATCATCAACCATGTGAAGATCAAGTGCTTCCCAACATCAATACTAACAATAATCCTTGTGTAGAAGACATTCAGCAACTTTACACCAATGATTTTATGGTATTAATCGTATAATATACTTTTTCTTATTCTATAATTATAGTTGATCATGATAAATTATAAGAACTAATCATTGATTTTAATGTGGTGCATGCAGATGAAGCATGATTATGATGAAGAAGAAGAATGGCTGCAAGAAGCAATGGCAAGTTTAATGTATTCACCATATATAACACAGATTAATTAGTTAATCCGAGTTTCTTCCATACGATCATATCCTCCATGTATATTCCTAACCAGTTTGTAACAATCAACATCGATCCACAAATGTTCTATCATTCTATCACGGCTTTTAATTTGTTGATGTATCTAATGTTTCTTTATATCTGCAGTAATTATGTTGGTAATTCGTGTTTAATCTTTAAGAGTAGTGAAAAATGGAGTAATAAAGAAAATCTTGCATGATTCATTTCTTCATGGATATATAACGTTATATTACATGTCGGCGACAGTTAGGTCATGCTAAGTTGCTAACAAGACGGGACTGACTTGACTGTGTTGGTTGAAGCTCGAATTTTGTTATTAGGTTTCAAACTAAAAAATGAAATACAATATTATATATATATATATATATATATATATATATATATATATATATATATATATATATATATATATATATATATATATATATATATATATATATATATATATATATATATATATATATATATATATATATATATATATATATATATATATATATATATATATAATTATATATATATATCCTATCCTAATAAATAAGTAACTCAAAGCCACATGTCATCTCCTCATTGATTTTGACACATGTCATTTTCTCATAATTTTGAATTTCTTAAAAAAATTGTTTGAATTGAATGTATTTAATTCTAATAATTCATAACTTAAGCAATAAATTAGGAACCTAGCAATTTAATTAATGGATTCTAACAATTTAATTATCACTTAAATGAAATGACAAGAGAATGCAACATATTGTCATTTTCTTCTCATCGATGATACATATGTCAATAATTTCGGAAAGGTAGCATGATGATTAATGGAAATTTTTTCGAATGCTATAGATCTTTAATGCAGGTCCAAAAACAAACATAAAACTACATTTACGTTTAAAAATTTTATTATACTAATTTTATAATTAATATATCTTATATAGTTTACTAAGTTTGGATACCTTTGATTTATTATGTCTATTAAAAATATAATAACTAATTTCCATAATAGAATTAAAATATTTAACATAATAATTAAAAAACACGGCACACACGCGTATGCACGCATGCACCAGGGTCGGCCTTAAGGGTATTCAAAATGCATGAACGTAAAATTTTTACGTTTAATATATTAGTGATGGAAAATCCATCGGTAAACCTTTACAAATTCCGTCGTTAAAAAGTTTTATTGATGGCTATTTTTTACTATTCACCATTATTGATCAGTTTCGTATAAATATATATTCTAAAATGAAACATGTTATATTCATAAATGAATACAAAAATTCTAAAATATTTTATGAAACGATATATTATAATAAGTACACAATATATTCTAATTGAAAACTACATACTTTAATTTTAATTGAAAACATCAACATACTAATGTCGTCGTCGCATTGTGCGGGTATACACCTAGCAGTGAAGCAATATTATTGGGTAATCGTGTTATAGAAATAGATATTATATCTTGAAATAATATTGGAAATCGTACGTTTATTCCAAAAATGTCTTTGACGCCTTCAGATAGAAGAATTTCTTTCAAATTTCAAAGAAAACAATTTTCATTGACTGTATGTTTTGTAATGACAATAAATAATAGTCAACGACAATCTCTATCAAAGGTGTGTTTGTTTCTGAGACAACCAGTCTTCACACACGACAAGTTGTATGTTATATTTTCGAGAGTTAAAAGTAAAGATAGATAAAAAATGTTAATTTTAGACGACGGTAAACTTAGCAATAGAACAACAAATGTTGTATTCAAATAAGTCTTTCAAAATTTGTAATTTGTTATAATTGTTCAAAGTTTATCAACATTATGTTGTAGTGTTTAATTTAATAATTATTTTGTATCATCCCGTGTAATACACGGGTCTTATAACTAGTATATATATATATAACTAGTATATATATATATATATATATATATATATATATATATATATATATATATATATATATATATATATATATATATATATATATATATATATATATATCCGTCCAACAAAATCAATAACTACATATATATAAAAAACCGGATATTTAATTCATTTTTATACGAGTAGTTACCCTATACTGTACACCCAAAACTGAAAACCAAAATTGGTTCCAGCTCAAACTGCGATCCGAATTTGAACTTCAAAATTGGTTTTGCTTTGGTTTGATAATCGGGTTTTAGCGGTCCAACACAAAAACTAACACTTTGGTTGGATCCGTCAGACGTAACCGGTCGAGTTGATAGATGTTGAAAATTACAACCGATTAATATTTAATGGAATAAGACTAGATTAGTCTTGTTTAATATCACATTGTAGATTAATTATGCATAGACTGCGTGTCTGCGTGATGGATATAAAGAAAGAAAGAAAGCATATATTATATTGCATCTACTCCTTTTTATTCTTTGAAAAAGATTGGTCTACTAATCCTTTTACAATAAACACCATGTCTTCCTTTTTGGGATTGGATTGAATTGGATGCCTGCAATCTATATGCTACTAGATTTTACAAAACATGCACAAGGGGTTATATGCAAAACATCTCCTTTATATAAATCAAACAAACTTTAAACATAACATGTACCGAGAATCTTAAACCGATACTAAATGTGGAGCCTATCACTAGCTATAAAATTTTACATCCTGAAAATTTTTTATATGTGTGATTCAAGATCGAGACCCTCTACATTATTGTTTTAATTAAGGTCCCAAAATGCTTCTGGAGTCTACATTACCAACCTTAATCAATTGACAATTAGTTTAATTGGTCCCAATTCCACTTCATGAAACCTAAGTGCACACAAAAGGTGGAAGTTCGTTGCGAAATGGATCGAAGACAGAGGGGACGAGACAATGATTGTGTTTTGATCACAGGGGCCAGCCCATAAGAATGGAACCAGTAGCAGTAGTTGATGATAATGGAAGTGGATCCGAGAATCTTGGCTACGAAAATCAAACCATATTCAAAACTTGTCCCTTGACACCAAGTAGAGCTAGTTTCCTGTCTGAACAAGCATGGGGGGATCTAGAAGGCGTTTAGCTCGGACGTATATGCAACTGTATATCGTGAAAGTTCTTTTTGTACTTTTTATAACGAAAAACAATAGAAAATTATTGTACTGATAAAACATATTCGAATTATGTTTTTCGATCCGCACTGTGTACAAACCCTGTGTAACCAAACTTCACCATCATTTCCTGCAGCTGCACTATTCACCATGCATGGCCCCAGCCCCCATTTCCAGCACATAATCAACAATCTGTGCAGTAAACATAGGTTGGTGCATATATATATATATGGGGGTTGGTTGACCATATATATATATATATATATATATATATATATATATATATATATATATATATATATATATATATATATATATATATATATATATATATATATATATATATATATATATATATATATATATATATATATATATATGACAGCTTGCGTACTAAACTCCTGATACGACACCGTGTTATATGTATACCGCTTATTTCTTTATTCTCGTATTTTTTCTTTGTTGATTTTTTGTTCGACTCAAGGATTCCTTGATCTTTTTTGGTCTTTTTTTTCCCTTGACTCTAGCATGTCGTGTTTGACACATTATGTCTCTATAAAAACCCATCTACAATGGTTAGGTCTAATATCGAGTCTAGATGCATCAAATTAAGTTTTACTCATAATTTTAATTGAGTTAAGTCAATAGAAACCATCAAGAGTATAATGAAATAAGGGGTATACATACAACACGATGTCGTATTAAGGATTCAATACGCAAAATTATATACATAACAACATTATATTCACTTTTTCCATATATATATATATATATATATATATATATATATATATATATATATATATATATATATATATATATATATATATATATATATATATATATATATATATATATATATATATATATATATATATATATATATATATATATATATATATATATATATATATATATATATATATAGGGTTGGGTTCTTTTGAGAACTCAAAAAACCATGAGATCTTGAGAACTCTTTCTGATTGGTCAGATCAGAAAAGGGCACGATTGTCATTTTACAATTCTCATTTAATTTTGATTTTATTTATTTTTGGCAACAAAATTACAATTCCTAAAAATAAGCATAATCTAATTCAAAATTCAAATTTAAAATATACATGATTTTCGTTTTTTTTAATATGAGATTTTTCGAAATTTAAAAAAAAAACATAAAAAATTTAAATTCAAGAAAAAAAATCAGATTTTAGAATTAGAAAAACATATACGTTCATGTATTTGCAAGCAGGTGCATATATGCATATTTTTAAAATTCATATAAACATATTATTATGTATAATAGTTTAATACAAAGGTGCATATATGCATATTTTTCAGAATTCATATATGCATATTATTATTCATAATTGTTGAATACAAATAATAAACAATCCAATTTATTAAAAACAATAATATACAATTGTTTTGAACAATACATACATAAAATATAAAAAATACAACAAAAATGCATGAGATCTCCGTTGTTTATTCCTTTGTTGTCATGTTTCTTCATTTTATCGCTTTTCATGTTTTCATTTTGCTCGATAAAATTTAAGAACCTGCAAGAACATTAATAAAAATACATATTAAAAATATTTAAAAAAATACTTATATGCATATACGCATATGCACATAGGCACATATATGTATGCATATATGCAAATTACGCACACACACTTAGGCACATATGTATATGCACATATAAATGTATATATGCAGATACGTTTATGCATATATGCATCTAGTATTATACATATGTGTTTCAACATTTCAGTTCTTGAAATAAAATTGCAATCTCAGTTCTTGACAAGAAAACACATAAATTATGCACATACGTATATACACATACGTGTATGCACATATGCACATACGTGTATGCACAGATAAATGTATATGCACATATACATATCTGAACATATTTATATATGCATTTTACACATGTGCATATACTTGTATGCAAATATGTATTTATGCATATATGCATTTATATGCATATATGCAACTGCTATATGCATTTATATGCATATATGCAACTGCTATATGCATGTATACATTTATATACATGAGCTCATTTGCACATATACGTGCACATATGCATAAATGAAATAGAAATTTCTTATTTGTCAATATCAGTAATCTTCGGTGACAAAATACATGCTCTACGGTTAAAATCAATACAATTACTCAATCAATAATAGTATTACAAATTTGACCTTCACAAATAATGTGAATCATGTTGAGTATTTGTTAATCACATTTCATAATGGTATAAATTAATTAAATATAATGGCGAGCAAATGTATATAAACTAGTAAGCATCAATATTTTAATAAAACAGGTTATTCAAAATTAATTTCATTTTATTTTAGTCTTCTTCTACCGACGGCGTCTTGCATTTTAAAACAAAACAATGAGTTTGTATGTTTTTAGTGAAATGTCAATTACAATCTCAATTTTATTAATTCGATAAAAAATTTAAAATAAATGTTATAATTGAGAGAGTATAGAAAACATAACATTTTAAGTTGTAGGTTTATATCGGTTGAAATCAATAAAAATAAGAGAAAACAAATAATGGATTAGAAGGGTTCCAAAATGAGATTCATTCACCGCAAATATTTTCCAATCCATGGCATTTCGTCCAGGTTTGGATAATCCTTTGGCAGTATACACAACTTAAAAAACGTAATTAGCTATTGTCCGTAATTTTTTCCAAAAACCAATTTGGTTTTAATGATCGGCTGCTAAACGACGAATGTTAGATTTGTGTACCCTGCCAAATTTTTTGAACGGCAATGTACCGTCACAAATTGCCCAAAACTTCATGAACATACCTGAATCGTGTTTTTGGGTATGACTGAGGGACGTTAGTTATCCCAGACCATTGTCTCGAGTCGCACGGTGAGGAAGGCGTGAGAGTATCGTGTTCTTCCTACGTCGCCGAATCTTGAAGAAGGAAGAGATTCGTCCGATGAAGGGATTTCTCCCCTGAAATAGGTTGGAATTTATTTAGGAATCTCCGTCGTTCACCCTTAATCGGAGCAGAACCTTCATCATCGACAGTAGCAGATGAAAGCAGGATCAGATGAAGAACCCTAGCAGTAGTAGTTTGCGTAAAAAAGGAGAGACAGAGAGGGGTAAGAAAGAGTCGGAAGAGAGATACAAGAGAGAGACTATTGGAAGCTCATTTTAAGGGAGATATTGGGTGTTTCCTATTTAATAGCAATTACTCCATTTTTACATACCTATATTACCCCTAAACTCTTTTTTAAAAAGGCAAATGTGACATTGAAAGTGATAGTAATTACAAAACTGCCACCGTTGCATCTTAACCCTTAATTTTTTTGATCTAATGGTCCATAAAGGGTTCTCAAGATCTCATGGTTTTTTGGGTTCTCACAAGAACCATATATATATATATATATATATATATATATATATATATATATATATATATATATATATATATATATATATATATATTCATTAATAATTAGGTATGTATTGTTGCAACATGGTTATTGTATATGTTTGCATTTCTAGATTTTAGGATTGTTGTTAAGGGTGTCAATCCCTAACAAATATGATCGGAAATGAATCCGACCAATCACTGCTAAAATGTTTAGATAAAGGTCCGCTTATTACCTAAACCTAGTTCCATTTTACCCGACCTAAGGTCTGCTTATAGGCCAAAATGCAGGAACCGCATAAGGTGTGCAAGTACCAATCAATGTCCAATTCTTCGCGTCCGCTGGGAAGTGTGTGAACATATGACCAAATTCTAAACAAGGAATTGGGCGCTTGTTTTTGTTACCAAACATCGACTATGCTAAGCGATTAGGTGCCTCACACAATCAATTAACAGTGCGTGAAAAAGATCTATTTAGGGTGATCAGTCATAAACAAATCAGATTCAAGACTAAAATTGAAACAAGAAAATGATCATTAGAATTATTCAAAAGCATTCATCGAGCCGAATGTTTCAAACTACACAATGAACATGTCCGAACTCGGAACTAGAGTACGGGTTCTAGCCAGACATGGCTAGAACGAAATCAAAATATAGAAATGTAATTAAATACGGCTTACAAATGATAAAATACGTAACCGAATCTCGAAAGTCGTGATTCGGCCTTCAAAAACCTTCTAAAAACTGCTTGGAAATGGCTCGGGGTCGTGGCTAAAACGCAGGGACTGAACTCCTCTTTCTGGCAGGCGAAAATGGCTATTTATAGGCTCCAGGCACATTAGCGTCGCTAATTTTGGGGATTAGCGTCGCTAATATTCGAATTCCCCAAAACTCGTTCGCTGGTCAAACGCGAATCTCGCCCGCGGATTTTTCTCAACAGCACGGATTAGCGTCGCTAATCCTTAATATTAGCGGCGCTAATCTTCAATTTTCACCATTTTGACATTTTTGGCCCTTTTTTCCCATTTTTCGCAATTTCAGCAATTAGCGTCGCTAATGTGAGAATTAGCATCACTAATATGTTAGAGTCGCTAACTCTAAAAGTTAGAGTCGCTAATCTTTAAATTCCAGCATTTTCATTTTTAGTCCCTGCTTGTTCCAACTTTGGTCCTTTTTCGCCCATTTTGCTCCTTTTTGCTTAAAAACCTGCATAATTGATATTTTCCAAGTAAGTGAGTATTTTAGTCCTTTTTAGCTTAATTTATTTATAAAAATACCCTGATATCGTATAAAATATGTACGAAATACGCACGATATCAGAATACCCCACACTTGGACTTTGCTTGTCCTCAAGCAAAATAGAGTTTTTCGACCTTTCAAAACAATTGCTTTAACAATTCCCGCATTAATTACCCACATCCAAAATAATAAATACAGAAAGATTTTAAATTGTACCAGAATCATAAGCATATATGTGTGTTGGTCCTTCTTAACTGATCATTTTTCAATTAAACTTCATTCATATAAGCAATAAATCCCTAGTGTGCCCACTACTCATTTTTGCATCCCCTAGAAATATGCCCTTCAAAAACCGCCTAGGCTCAAGACTTATTGCTAAGTTCCCAGGGTCACCTTTTTTGTACTCACACAATTAAATGATCATTAGTCTATTCCAATTGCTATTAAGTATTAGTTTCTTTTTAATTTCGATAGCGTTGAATTCTTTGTGTGGAATATCACCTTAGCTGCACCAATTATTACCAATTTGTTTATTATTTCCACCTTCGGGACTCACGACTTTCCATGGAACTCTTGATTACAAATTTTCGACCCTAGATTGTACAGGATCTACTCGTTCAAATTCCAAGGGCCGTTAAGGAAATCCCATGGCTTTCTATGGCACCCGTGTAACGAACTTTCGACAACATTATCCCAAACCAGACGGTCTTAGGTAATGAGGTGAGGGAAACCACCCTTTTCATGTCTACCGATTCGAGTACCATAGGTCACAGATTTGATTTTCCCTCCTGAGTCTCGATCTTATGGTGACTTTTTCATCTTTGAGATTTTCTCGATTTTTTTTTTCATCGAGGCTCTTTCTTTCCTCAGTTTGGCAACAGCATAGGATCTGTACTTTTGTAACAAAGGGAACCTAACTCAATCTGTTTTGACTAGGGCTTAGCTATGTTTACGACTAAAATGACACCCTTTGAAAGATATCATGTGCTAAAAAAATTTTAGAGGGGTCTATTTCGTCAACAATGCAAAACCATGTTGTAGGGACACACTAATTATCTACCAACTTTCAAGTCAAAAATTCAATTTAGAAAAATAAACAGCCACATATACTACTTATGAAAGCTGAATACAACTCAAATTTCTATTCCTATCCATTATTCCAGATGTATTTATATTTATTCGTTCAATTTCGGGAATTTATTAAGGCAAAAATTTTAAAATTTGGTCAAATAAACCTAAATTGCTTAAGTGTAATGCCTCACCCCACACTTAAATTATACAATGTCCCCATTGTATATTTTGCATTAAATTAAAGAGGGAGAAAAAGGAACAGACTCCCCTGGGTGAGTTGCAGCTTTCACTTGTTTGGGACAAGCTTTTCAGGTTTTGTGTTGAGCAAACCGCGCTTCTTACAGCTTTTTATCACAACCAAGAGATAAAAATAATAGTGGGAACGACCCCACACTTATTACGAGCTCAGTCTCGTTGGAAGAATATTTTTGCTGCATTTGAAGCTTATACGGTTGGATTCTTCCTCTTTTCCAAATGACCCTGTCATAGTAGTTTTAAAAGAAAAAATAACGAAGAAAAGAAAATAAAAATAAAAAGAAATAAACAAATGCCCGGGTTGCCTCCCGGTTAGCGCCTCTGTTTAGTGTCGTCGGCCCAACCTCGCCCAGTTCAGAATTTTAAGTGATATAACTTGGGCACTTCCACATCTCCGCTCCTTTGTTTTTCACCCCTGATCCTTCATAGTAGGTTTTTTGTTGCAATTCTGGTACCTGCACCGGAAACATCTTACAGTAAGCGTCATGAAATTTTCTTTCCGATGTTTCGTACCTTGCTTTTTTTCTTGTATGTTTGAAAGTGGATGAATTCCTCAACTCTTCCTCAAGCTTGAACTTCTCAGTAAGTTCTTTTGTCGTATCTTCATCACTCTTTCCTTCTAGTGGTAAAGCCTGAACATCACAATTGGATAACTCAACATATTTATTCGTCCGTGGTTCAGTTGTATTCAGAAGATTCACTGATGAGGTTTTGCTTGGGTAACGAATGGCTTTACAAGTATTAAAGCTAACAACTTCCCCATCAAACTCCATAGAAAGAGTGCCAGCGTGAACATCGATTTTTGTTCTCGCGGTCTTCATGAACGGTCTACCTAGGATTATGAAATTTGGGTTCGCGGTGTTGTCATCTCCCATATCAAGCACATAAAAATCAGCTGGGAAAAGGATTTGATCGACTTATACCAAAACATCCTCTAGAACTCCTTTTGGGTGGACTCTTGATCTATCGGCCAGTTGAATAATGACACTGGTCTCTTTCAAGGTTTCTAGTTTTAATGATTTGAAAGTTGAATATGGCAGAACATTGATAGAGGCACCAAGGTCTAGCATAGCACTTGGAAAAGAAAGGTCTCCTAACTTGCAAGGAACCGTAAAAACACCTGGATCCTTGCACTTTACAGGCAAACGCTTTTGCAAGATAGCAGAGACGTTTTCACCAGCTTTCATGAAATAATTCCCTTCTAACTTTTTATTAGAAGTGCAACGTTCCTTCAGGAATTTTGCATACTTAGGGACATGCTTTATGGTGTCTAGAAGTGGAACGTTTACCTCATTTTTTCTAAACGTCTCCATGATTTCTTCGTCTTCCCTCTCACGCTTTATCAACCTAGAAGGAAATGGAGCACGGGCTATAAGTTCCTCTCTGGTTGGTTCTTGCTTTGGTTTCTTTCGACTTTCTTTCTCTACCTCATCTTTCTTTGCAATCTTGAGTTCCTCTTCTTCGGGCATCTGTGGCCCTTCATACTCTTTCTCATTTCTCAAGGTTATAGCACACACGGTGTGCTTTGGATTTTGTTCTGTTTGTGCTGGTAGTTTTCCTTGAGCTTCTAACTTGCTCACCGAGTTGGCAAGTTGGGCTACATGTTGCTCTAAGTTCTTTATGCTGGCTTTTGTTTCGTTTTGAAAAACTTGAGTGCTCATGGCAAGGCTTTTCACTATATCTTCCAGTGACGTACCAGATGAACTTGGTTGTTGAGGTGGAACTTGTGGCTGACGAGGTTGAAATTGTTGAGATTGATTAGGTTGTCGCGTTTGATATTCTTGTGGAGGCCTTTGCTGATAAATTACAGGTGGACTTTGATTCCAGTTTTGATGATATGTCCCTGCAACTTGTGCATCTCCTGTGTCTTCTTGTAACACAGGGCACATATCAGTAGGATAACCAACTTGCAAGCAAGCCCCACAAGGTCGGATTGGTGGTTGTGCATTTCTTTCTTGTGTGAGAAGTAAAACTGCTTTTGTTAGCTCAGATATTTGCTTTTCGATTTGAGGCGTATTTACTTCTTTTTCCCGTCGTGGCACATCCATGTACCATTCATCTTCTTGAATTGTATGCTTGGAGTCCTCAGCCATGGTGTTTATTAATGCTCGAATTTGAGTTGGAGTCTTATCAGTGATAGAGCCTCCACTTGAAGCATTGAGTAACCGACGATCCCAGGATGATAGTCCTTCACAAAAATATTGAAGGAGCTGATGATCAGTGATGCCATGTTTGGGACATCGAGCGCATAATCTTTTAAATCGTTCCCAATAAGTATGCAATGCTTCCCTCTTCTGTTGTTTGATACCGATAATCCCTCTACGAAGGGCAGAGGCTTTCATTTCGGGGAAGTACTTGTCTAGAAACATGCGGGCTAGCTCATTCCACGTGGTGACGGATCCAGGTGGCAAGTAATAGAGCCAGTCTCGAGCGGAGTCTTGAACAGCGAAGGGGAATGCCCTTAGCTTGATCTGGTCTTCGGTGACGTCATGTGGTTTCATGCCGGTGCATACCACATGAAATTCCTTCAGGAACTTGTGAGGATCTTCATTTTCGACCCCTCTAAAGGTTGGCAAGAGATGGATTAGACCAGATCTGAGCTCGAAATTTGTCATGGCTGGGTAGGTAATGCATAGGGGTTGTTGGGAAACATCTTGTGTTGCCCATTGGCGAAGGGTTTGTTCGGGTAATGCCATGATGATTGGTGGATTAATGGGAGTTGGAGATGGTGGTGATGTGGTTTCTGTGTAGGTTTCGTTGGATGTAGCTTCGGTTGATTGAGTATTTGTGGTGGAAGGAAATGTAGAAGTTTGGGAAGTGGTTTGCTTCTTGCGAAGTGTAGTTTGCTTCCTTAGGCTTCTAGCAGTCTTTTCAATCTCTTTGTCGAGGGCAATTGGTGAACCTGTACGAAGAGATCTTGGCATAAACGTTAGTATTACCGTGTCCCCGGCAACGGTGCCAATTTGTTAAGGGTGTCAATCCCTAACAAATATGATCGGAAATGAATCCGACCAATCACTGCTATTCTGCACTGGATTAGAGTACAGGGCAAGCAGGGTCGAACCACAAGGACACGGGATATAATATTTATGCCTACTTAGTATAAAATACTAAGTATGATGTAATGGGGGGGGTTTTGTTGTGAAAATAATAATAAAGAAAGAAAGCATACAAGTAATTAAGAGAAAAACAATATTTAAAGGCCTAGTCCCGAGTCTTCGATGTTCATCGTAATAGAATGAATCCGACTGATGTGCTTTAGAATACAATTCTAAGATGGCTTTTGAAAATCATAAAATATAATCTTTATGAAAATAACTTGCTAAAATGTTTAGATAAAGGTCCGCTTATTACCTAAACCTAGTTCCATTTTACCCGACCTAAGGTCTGCTTATAGGCCAAAATGCAGGAACCGCATAAGGTGTGCAAGTACCAATCAATGTCCAATTCTTCGCGTCCGCTGGGAAGTGTGTGAACATATGACCAAATTCTAAACAAGGAATTGGGCGCTTGTTTTTGTTACCAAACATCGACTATGCTAAGCGATTAGGTGCCTCACACAATCAATTAACAGTGCGTGAAAAAGATCTATTTAGGGTGATCAGTCATAAACAAATCAGATTCAAGACTAAAATTGAAACAAGAAAATGATCATTAGAATTATTCAAAAGCATTCATCGAGCCGAATGTTTCAAACTACACAATGAACATGTCCGAACTCGGAACTAGAGTACGGGTTCTAGCCAGACATGGCTAGAACGAAATCAAAATATAGAAATGTAATTAAATACGGCTTACAAATGATAAAATACGTAACCGAATCTCGAAAGTCGTGATTCGGCCTTCAAAAACCTTCTAAAAACTGCTTGGAAATGGCTCGGGGTCGTGGCTAAAACGCAGGGACTGAACTCCTCTTTCTGGCAGGCGAAAATGGCTATTTATAGGCTCCAGGCACATTAGCGTCGCTAATTTTGGGGATTAGCGTCGCTAATATTCGAATTCCCCAAAACTCGTTCGCTGGTCAAACGCGAATCTCGCCCGCGGATTTTTCTCAACAGCACGGATTAGCGTCGCTAATCCTTAATATTAGCGGCGCTAATCTTCAATTTTCACCATTTTGACATTTTTGGCCCTTTTTTCCCATTTTTCGCAATTTCAGCAATTAGCGTCGCTAATGTGAGAATTAGCATCACTAATATGTTAGAGTCGCTAACTCTAAAAGTTAGAGTCGCTAATCTTTAAATTCCAGCATTTTCATTTTTAGTCCCTGCTTGTTCCAACTTTGGTCCTTTTTCGCCCATTTTGCTCATTTTTGCTTAAAAACCTGCATAATTGATATTTTCCAAGTAAAGTGAGTATTTTAGTCCTTTTTAGCTTAATTTATTTATAAAAATACCCTGATATCGTATAAAATATGTACGAAATACGCACGATATCAATTGTCTCCATTTATATAAGTATATAACCATATTTATGTGGACTTAGTTCATGGATTGGTTTTTTTTTTTCGTATGCTAGATTGGTCATGAGAGAGTGTTAAAAGTCTACTGATGGAGGTCCTGTGTTGCAAATTTGGTTGGTTATTGCCCTTGACCATTTGAAGAACCGTATCTATACTAATGTAGAAAAAGAAGCCCATATGAGACATGTTTATTTATTTGCACAATATTTTTAAAGGTAATGTGAATTTATTAAATTAAATGTAACACGTCATATGTTTTGTTGTGTGTTTTAAGTAACTTAATTTATATATTTTATGGTCCTCACATAATTGTTCTTAGAGTAAATTACAATAATGGTCCATGTGGTTTGCAAAAACTTTAAAAAATGATCCAATTTTTTAAAATTCACCATAATGGTCCATGTGGTTATGATCTACTTTCAATAATGGTCCAAATGCCAGTAAAAATACCATTTTACCCTTTTTAATTTCTTTTTCATTTTTATTTTAGTGTTTTATTTATTTTAGTAATTAAAAAGAAAAAGAAAATACCCCACCCCACGCCATGCGTCTCTCTCTCTCTCTCTCTCTCACACACACACACACACAATTACAGTGTTCACTAAATCCCCAATTACCCCGTCCTCTTCTTCATCGCGTTTGCCTGTACACTTATCAAAAACCCCATTTTTTGCAACACATATTTAAATCTCACGTCTCTGAATCTAACATCTCCTTCCTTTGTCGATCAATACAAGAATAAGTCGACTTTTACACCAGAATTTTCGGTTTTATCCCAATCAAGAGACCTGGAGATATTGATTTTGATAGTGCTTGGTGATTGACACGCCTAGGTCGTCGTGCGGTCAAAAATAAGAAAAACCTAACACACACACTAGCACAGTGGTAGTCAGGGTCGATCCGCAGGAACTTCGTGGTTAGACCAGATGACAGATTACCAACTATAGTGTCACGCTACAGTCGGAGGACTTTAGTTTCTAAGTTCTCAACTTCTAATACCCAAAAAGCAACAAACAAACAAAGTCAAGCCAAGCATAAGCTAAACTTAACTCAAACAAGCCTAGTTACTTTCTGAAATCAGAAGTGCATCTCTGAATCAGAAGCAATCAAAGGCATCCCAAACATCCAAACAAAACAAGGTATAACCTAAACCAATAGCTACAGTCCAACTGAACAGTTACTGGCCAAAGTTCAATACCTAAAGCTAACCTAGTTGGCTACTGATTTCGACAGGGGAAACAGTCCCAAACATGGTCAAAATAATATCCAAACTCAATCCAAACAAGCACAATCAAACATAAGCATCAAAACACCGAAAAACTAAGATTAATAGTAACCCAATGATTTTCATTAACCAAAACCGAATTCCAATGGTTCAATACAATAACAAGATCCAAAAAAACCGTAACTAGAATGCTCAAGGTCAATGGTTGTCACTCCCAAAGACCTTAGCTACTAATGCTAACTATTAAACTAAAAGAAATTAAACATAAAAACCTGAAATGCCAAAAGGTAGTTGCTGAAAACGAATTCTTGGAGTCAAAGAGCCTCTACGGTCGATTCTTCACCAGGGTTTTGCTCGGGTTTTCGGCTGTAAATGCCTCTATTTATAGTTGAAATTTATCGCAGCCGCGCGTGCATATGAGGATCCCGCGGCACGCGTACTTATCAGATCCCGTTTTCTCGGCCTTTGAATTTGGTTCACCGCCTTTGACCCGCATCGCGCGTTGTTAATTCCCGCGGCGCGCGTACGTATTTCCTTGACTTTTCATTCCTTTCCAAACTTTTCCAATTCGCACGCTTTTAGTCCCTGTTTTCATTCTTTTCTTTCAAACAAGTCCTGGCACGAAAAGTGAGAATACCAAGATATATCTGATATAATTTCATCAAGAATAGGGCTCAACAATGCCTAAAATACTTGATATCACTAGGCGTTGTCAAACACCCCACACTTGTGCCTTGCTTGTCCCCAAGCAAGAGAGTTTTTAACAAATTATAATCAAGACTCAAACAATTTTTGACTGTGTTTAGTTTCAAAGCTTATTGCCCCATGAGTTAGAGTGGAATAATTCGCGAAAACATAATTAAATTGTTCTTTGGAATTCATAGCTTTCTAGAGAACCCTTGATCACAAACTTTCTGTCCACAATGAAGTGTACTTACTTATTCAGATTCTAAAGGCTATTAAGGAATTTTCCATGACTTTCGATGTTGTCCGTGTAATGAGCTTTCGGAAATACCATCCCAGACCAGACGATCTTAGGTGGTAAGGTGCATAAGTCCCACCCATTTTAGACTTATCGGCTCGAACAACAAAGGCCACAGATTGACATTCCTTCCTAAATTCCAATTTTAAAACAACTCAATCTTCTAAACTCATAAAACTCAACTTATTTGACTAACTAATAGCATGATCACAACTATATAGTATTCTTTGAAAAATACCACTGCTATCAACAATCACAAACCATTCGTTTCAAAATTGCAATTTATTAAAAATTTTGAAAAATATTGCTAAAAATTTGAAAATTGATCATTTCTGTAAAAATTTCAAAAAATTTCTCTTTCGACCGTCCACACCCCACACTTAAAAGTTAAAATCGTACAACCTCCCCGTTGTACAAAAATTAGTTTTAAAACAAGGGAGAAAGAGTTACCCCTTTTGGACAGTAGATTGCTTGGTGCTCAGTATCACAGGGATAATTGCGAACAAACGGATCCTTGATTTCGTATTCCGGAGTTGTAGCGCTACAGTGAACACGCCGGTGGTCAAGACAAGTGGAGCGGACACGGTGACCCCACACTTGTCTGAGACAACTCCTTCTTATTTGGCGTAACATGCATGACTCAACAAAACATTAAAAGCAAACATACAAATATAAACAAATAAAAGATAAAGATGTGTCATAGATTCAGTATATATATCCCAAAAATAAAAGAAAAGAAAAAGAAGAAGAAGAAAAAAAATACATCAACTGCCACCTGGTGGCCTGGAGGATCCAGCCTCATGATCGTAGGCCGTGGCTGTGAATGCTCGGGGGCGCTGACCCTGCGCTGATGCGATCTGTAGAAGTACCTCCCCGATCCACTCAAGCTGGTCCTCAATCCTCGTGACTCTGACCTCCAGTCGGTGGATGGCCGCTGAGTCCTCCTGCGGCTGCGGCTCTGCTGGTGCTGCTGGCTCTGGTCTCCGGCGTCTCCTGCCAGGCTGAGCGTATGCCGGCTGGAGATCCTGGAGTGGCTCTGCCGGTGCCCGGATGAACTGGCCCGGGCGCTGCTGCTCGATCAGCCTCATCTTCTCCAGAGCTCGCGCCATAGTGCGAGATGGAGGTAAAGCGGTCAAGGAGGCAGCAACGGGGGCGGTGAGGATCCCGTATGAGCGGGCCAGGCGGGTGATGAAATACCCCCGGGCCAATGGACTGCTGGCGGAGGCTCCCGTCGCATGGGTGGATAGTGCGACTGCAAGGGCGTAAGGAAGGTGGATGAACCTAGAGGGGTCAAGGAGAGCCCAAAAGAACGTCATGTCCTCCCCAGACACCTTCTCGTCCCCCTCCCGCTGCATAATGGAGGTGGAGACGATGCAGTGCATGAGGCGGTGGAGTGGGTCGCGGAGGTGGCTCTCCCTGGAGGTCCCCGCCTCATTGATGACGTTGGACAGCGATGCCCACACCTCCATGTTGCCAGGCCTCTCCGGCTGGCCCTGAATGCATGCCCCAAAGAACTGTGTGAAGTGGCGGTGCTGAAGATCCGCCGTGGTGTATAAACCCACTCGCCTCCCGAACTCCCGGAGGTTGCACTCCCTCTGTGCACCTCCCAAACGGAACCGTACAATCCTGGAACGTGGGTCCGACGCCCGAGGTGCGTACTGGATAGTAGATAAGAACTCCAGTAGCTGCTCGGTGTAGACTATATCATCATCGGTGGCCATGATCCGGTCCCAGCCCCGGCAAGTAAATGAAGCCTCCCCATGAGTCCAAGTGCGATGTAGGAATAGCTCGATCGCACCCCAAAGCCCGGCATCCCTCAAAATCTCCCTATCAATGAACGTCGCCTCAAGAACCCGGCGACCAACCAGTGCGTCTCTCCTCAAACTGTACACTACTGAACTGGCAGGTCCCTCTGGGAACTGAAGGAAAGCGTGATCTAGTCTGAACATCATCTGCACAAAAAAAAGACACAGAGCCCAAATTTTTTTTGCATTTTTAGTCCTTTTCTTCCCCGCCGCACCGCGGCGCGGCCCAAGGGCAAGGGTGCGTCGCGGCGAGCGGCTGTTTGCAAACCTCAAATCTATTTCGCATTTTAACCTGTTTAAACTCGATACAAACATACCACAAGATAGCCTAAGTGCCGACTAACTCATCTAGGGTATCTATTTGGCAAAACAAACACCCTGTGGGTTAGCATTGGCGATTCTAAGTTTGGAACTTTTTTGGATAAATCACTAAAATTAACTACCTAATTGCTAGTTTTAACAAGTAATGGGTAGTTAGAATAGCGTACCTTGATAGCAGAAACAAAATGAGCAAGAAAAATTACGAGAAAAATTCGTTGATCAGAGCTCGAGTCGTGGTGTGTGTGAATAGTGTCGCGGCTTACCTTAATATATGAGAAAACTGACCGATCGATTCCCGCGTCGCGCAATTGCAAGACCCGCAGCACGCGTGTCACCAAAACAACCCCTGCGCATCGGGTTGGTTTACGAACCCGCATCGCGCAAGTAAGAAAACCGCGGCGCGGTCATTAAAATTTCAAATTCTTCACACGACCCCACACTTGCCTTTGACCACTGGTACCTGCAGTTAATGATAAGATTTTTCCTAATTATTTCTAAGAAATACAGAACCTAATCTATGACACGATGGGTTGCCTCCCAACAAGCACTAAGTTTAACGTCTTTAGCCAGACGTACTATTCCTACTACAGCTACGGTGGATCGTACGCCATTTGTTTCTGCTGCATTTCTACTTCCACCGTCCTTTCGCTGACCCACTGCCCCTCAAACTTTCCTGGGTCGAATGGCTTGTTGGTTCTCCTGTTGCTGCCCAGTTGCTGCTTTCTGATTAACTCCTGTGAATGCTTGGAGGTAGCTTTGAACCTCCAAGCTCGGTCCTTCCTTCTATATCTCTTCAAAATCACTGGCTTGATGTGAAGCACGCCCAGTGCCGCTTCCAGTAGTTGTTTCACACCTCGGTTGCTAGTGTCTTGCATGCTATCTTCAGGTTGCAATTTTGGTTTGCAGTACCAATAAAAATTTTCCAATCGAATGGAATCGGAAGGCAACATATCAGGATGCTTCCATATGTTCTCATCGATAGTATTGATTACATCTAATTTTCCATTCATGAATGGATCATGAGTGGTGATAAAATCATGTTTTTTATTTTCAAATATTAACTCGTCAGCATCAACTTCTTGGTCATCGTCCAACAGGTGGATCGGAACCAAGAGTGAGTGACTAGTTTGATCTGATGGTGGTACAAAGTCACCCATCATCAGATCCTTACTTTTAAATTTCTCAAAATTTTCAAAGATTACAGGGTCGGGGGAATATTGTCATCTACACCCCCTTCCCCAATAATATCAAAAACTTCAAAAATTTCGGGAGTCGTTGGGCTGGAGTCTGTACTGTCACTTACAGCCTCCCCCACAACATCCTCATCAACCAAATTTTCTGGTGGTGGCATGGATTCACCCAACACCAGATCAACATTACTAATGCTTTCAAAAACATCAAAAACTTCAAAGGTTGCTGAGTCAGAGGTAGCATTGTCACCTACAACCTCTTCCTCAACAACCGTTTCGACCATCTCAATGGTCTCTTGCCTTTCCCAAGGTGTATGCCCTTCCATCACATATTCAGGTGATGCAGGTTCACACACCATATCATTGGTATAAAAACCACTCGCCTTCGGTTCTGGCGAAGGTGGTGAACATTTCCAACTTTCCTCTAACCTATCTAAAGAAGCTTGCAATCTTAAAAGAGCATCAGCCTGGTCCTTCTGTTCTTGGTGAGTGTTATACCAGAGTACCCAAAGTTGGGCCCAAGTTGTAGAATTTTTAGGTTGAGATGACTCCTCGGTTTGCCATCCATTGTCATTGGGTGATCCATTGTAGCAATCATCCTCGTAATAGGTGTCGGCCGGATTTTCATAATCTTTATAATACTGATCTAGGTACATGTAATCGCCCATTATGAAGATGTACACATACCAGAATTCAAAGAACTAAAATCAAATATAAAAAATCAGAAGCTAAGTCCTACAAATCACCTAATCTAAGCGCATAGCTCCCCGGCAACGACGCCAAAATTTGACACGCCTAGGTCGTCGTGTGGTCAAAAATAAGAAAAACCTAACACACACACTAGCACAGTGGTAGTCAGGGTCGATCCGTAGGAGCTTCGTGGTTAGACTAGATGACAGATTACCAACTATAGTGTCACGCTACAGTCGGAGGACTTTAGTTTCTAAGTTCTCAACTATTAATACCCCAAAAGCAACAAACAAACAAAGTCAAGCCAAGCATAAGCTAAACTCAACTCAAACAATCCTAGTTACTTTCTGAAATCAGAAGTGCATCTCTGAATCAGAAGCAATCAAAGGCATCCCAAACATCCAAACAAAACAAGGTATAACCTAAACCAATAACTACAGTCCAACTGAACAGTTACTGTCCAAAGTTCAATACCTAAAGCTAACCTAGTTGGCTACTGATTTCGGCAGGGGAAACAGTCCCAAACAAGGGCAAAATAATATCCAAACATAATCCAAACAAGCACAATCAAACATAAGCATCAAAACACCGAAAAACTAAGATTAAAAGTAACCCAATGATTTTCATTAACCAAAACCGAATTCCAGTGGTTCAATACAGTAACAAGATCCAAAAAAACCGTAACTAGAATGCTCAAGGTCAATGGTTGTCACTCCCAAAGACCTTAGCTACTAATGCTAACTATTAAACTAAAAGAAATTAAACATAAAAACCTGAAATGCCAAAAGGTAGTTGCTGAAAACGAATTCTTAGAGTCAAAGAGCCTCTACGGTCGATTCTTCACCAAGGTTTTGCTCGGGTTTTCGGCTGTAAATGCCTTTATTTATAGTTGGAATTTATCGCAGCCGCGCCGCGCATATGAGCATCCCGCGGCGCGCGTACTTATCAGATCCCGTTTTCTCGGCATTTGAATTTGGTTCACAGCCTTTGACCCGCGTCGCGCGTTGTTAATTCCCGCGGCGCGCATACGTATTTCCTTGAATTTTCATTCCTTTCCAAACTTTTCCAATTCGCACGCTTTTAGTCCCTGTTTTCATTCTTTTCTTTCAAACAAGTCCTGACACGAAAAGTGAGAATACCAAGTTATATCTGATATAATTTCATCAAGAATAGGGCTCAACAACGCCTAAAATACTTGATATCACTAGGCGTTGTCAGTGATTCAATCAACTCATCGGTGATCATACTTCATCTCCGATGCATTGTTTATGGTTGATTTAGTTCTGATCCACCATCACCATCGTGGACCCACTTTCGGATTCCGAAACTTACTTTGATCTGGAACGTAACTCGATGAAATCTCTAAAGTTACTCTTGTTTCTGTTGGATTTGGGTTTGATTTTGGGATCTAAAGTGTCTTCTTGGGTTGTTGTGCTTCTGCGGGTATTGTGGGACGCGAGAGGATATTTTTCCCAACTTGGAAATAAAGATGGTTGTTCTTTGGACTCCGTCAATTAGAAAGTGAATTTTTGTTACTGTGTTTGGCAAAATTAACCTGGACCGTGAAATTGGTCTTTGTTTTGGGTTTTCCTGTCAAAATGCTTCAACTATCTTGAGATATATGGATCGACTGAAACATTCTTTGTGAATTCTTAGTTGGAAACACTACTTTTACTTTGTGGGCCAGACTGTACGGTGGTTGAAGATGATGGCAAGTGGTTGAAAATGACGGAGAGAGAGAGAGAGGGAGAGAGCGAGACGCAGGGGGTGGGGTGGGGTATTTTTCTTTTTTTTAATTACTAAAATAAATAAAATACTAAAATGAAAATGAAAAAGAAAATAAAAAGGGTAAAATGGTATTTTTACTGGCTTTTGGACCATTATTGAAAGTAGATCGTAACTACATGGACCATTTTGGTGAATTTTTAAAAGTTGGACCGTTTTTGAAAGTTTCTGCAAACCACATAGACCATTATTGTAATTTACTCTTATTCTTATGTATAAATAAAAATATAAATGGTACCAAAATCTTGAAAAATAAATATTTAAAATGTATGAATACAGTTTTATTCATGTATGAATACAGTTTTGTTCATGTATGGATGCATTGGTTATAATCATTAATGATTATAACTATGACTGCATAAATGTTTAGAACAAACTTATAATCATTTCTAGTTATAATTATAGATTATTAGAACACTTGTGTAATCATTTACATGTAACTTAGTTCTAATCATAGATGATTGGAACACTAATGTAATCATTTACATGTAACTTAGTTATTATTATAAATTATTAGAAGTAACTTAGTGTGTATTATCATTTATATGTAACTTAGTTATAATCATAGATGATTAGAACACTAGTGTAATCATTTATATGTAACTTTTCTAATCATAAGTGATTATTAATCACCAATGATTTTTACGTAAATGATTATATATTTTCAGTTGTAATCATAACGCTATTATATTTTGTGAATTATTTCTCAATATCCTTAAACTTGAATTTGCTAGTGTAATCATCTATATGTAACTCGATTCTATTCATAAATGATTAAAAGCAACTTAGTGTGTATGGTTATAAATGATTAAATTTTATTTATTTCTATTTGCTATTATTTAATCATATATGATTAAATGTGGTATAATATTTGTTTTGTTTATGTGTGTGTGATTACATGGATGCAATATATATATATATATATATATATATATATATATATATATATATATATATATATATATATATATATATATATATATATATATATATATATATATATATATATATATATATATATATATATAATCATCCATGAATATAAGTAATTTGTTTGTATTTATTATTATCTAATCTTATATGATTAAAGCTAACATAATGTTTGCTATTGTTGTTCAAAAGTGATGACCAATTACAAATTATTTGTGGTTGTGATTGGATTCAAAGGAAAAATGGGACAGCAATTGATCCAAGAAAAGTGTTGACATCGGGATGAAGTTTGTAAGTTTTTTTATTTGAAATGATTTAATCATTATTGATCATAATCATGTATACAGTTTCATTTTTATCTGAAATACGTTATTTATTTATGAATATGAATGTTGTATATGAAAGTGTAATTTGATTTTTATTTGTAGTTTTTTCTTATTTAAAATGCTTTAATCACTTATGAATATAACTCTATAAATATATGAAACTACTGGGATAGCCCGCGCGCTGCGGCGGGTTTATTAAAATCTATATCTTCGACATGTTTTTTGTAAAGATTTTACCATAATGTTCATTTGTGTAATTTCTATAAAACACATTTAGTAAGGGTGAACAAAAACCGAACTGTATGGTAAAAACCTGCGGTAACCAAATCTAATTAAGCGCAACCGAAACAATAACCGGCGGGTTTTCAATTCTGTAAAAAAAAACATTTCTAAAAATTTTCAATTAGGAGGGGACTTTTGTAATTCTTGTAAACACATGAATAATTTTGGTAATTTTTTTGAAACAGAATGAGAATTGCTGTAAAATTGCTATTAGATAGAGGTTATTTCTATAACTTTATAAACCATGTAGACCATTTTTATAAAGTTACAATTAATCAATGACTATTACCGTAATTTTAGAAAATAATAAAGACCATTTCTAGAACTTTCTATAGATTAGAGACCATTTTTATAAATTTAAAAAAAAAGACAAAAATACACAATTTCCTAAATCTTCGTGTAAATTAGTATATACTTATAACTAGTCTTGACATATTTATCAACTAGGCGTAAGCCCGCGCGTTGCGCAGATATATAATTAAATATTAAAAAGTATTGAGAGAGGTATGTTGTTTAAAATAACAAATTCACTGCAAAATATAATTTTCATTTATTTATTAGCTTATAGAAAATTTTATATTACTTTTTAACTAAATAACTTGAGATGAAAACATTTTGTTTTACTAATAATCAGGTTGAAATAAGATGTTATTATCAAGAATGATGAAAAACATAATCACTAGAGAAATATATAACAAATAAGTATTATATATGGTAAATCACGTGATGAGAATAACATTTACATGTTTAATGGACCTATACCGGCGAAGGTTATATTTTGATGTAAAAAATAAATTTTAATAAGGTAAAAACAATATTGTGTCCTCACAATAAAAAATACAAAATTGTATATTAAAAAACTATTATAGCATCAAAATAGAAAACCAAAATTTTGTAGGTTAAAACAATGTTATGTCCTTACTATGTCTTAAATATATTAGTATCATTCATTTCGCTTCTCTAGATGATGTGTGATAAGATATTAAATGGAATTAGTCTTTGTATTTTTTTATATATGCGTTATTTTTTATTTTCTTTTGTATGACCCGCATGAATGAAATTTCAAACAATAAGAGTGAGATGTACATATTCAAAAGAAATGGTATTGTCGTAGATTCTTGACTTCTTTTGTTTTCTCACTCCTATAGTAAACGTTAATATAAAGTTTTCTCAGTCAAAATTTTAACGTTTCAATATATAATTTTAGTCTCAGTGTTAACATATAATTATAAAGATATATACAATTTCATATGCTTGAGCAATATCTTATGATTGTGGACTACATTGACGATCATGTTTTTGTTTTGAAGTAAAAATTTTAATGATGCTAAATGTCGTAGGTAAAAATAAGAGTATGTCATTATAGTATATTGACATAAGAACAAAGATAAGAATATATACACATGGGGAATAAGCTTTATATCTATATTTATAAATGCGCTTGTTCCTTTCATTTTACTTTCTTTAACGATGTGGGATAATAGAAGACAGTTAACATTTGTATTTTATAAACAATGTAGTTTTGATATTCTTTTATTGTCCCATAATGATAAATAACAAATAATGAAAGTAAGATTTCTTTATTTAAAGGAAATTTTATCCTCATAAATTCTTCCCTTCTTATTTTTCTATCTTTATAGGAATCCTTAGTACAATATTTTGTTACCCCTCATGTAAAATCTTTTAAGGATTTCAAAGCATATAGGTTTAGTCTCAAATATAATATAGAATTATAATGGTTCTATTTAGTTTATTTGAACATTTATTTATAATAAGGGTTTTAATGAATTTTTTAAACAACGTCCAGACATTTATTGTTGAAATTGTTTTATGTACATACATCATGGTGAATAGGAAAAAAACATTTTACATCGGCGTGACTAAAAGGTTTTCTGCAAATCTATGAACTAAAACCCTAAGTTCACATGCAACCTAGATAGGATCTATGTTTTCTTAATTTGAACATGTAACTAATTCCTAAAGGCCAAACAAAAATTAACTAAAAGAATAAATCAGAAAAAAAAAACTAACCTTTAGTTTTAATCTTGAAGCTAAGCAGCACAAGTGTCCTGCATCAAATGAGATCACACCCAGGGAGCCAGAGGGACAGGTCACGGAAATTCCAGAGAGAACAGAAGAGAATAGCCCTTGATTATGAGGTCCAGGGGTCCCTATTTATAGGCTACCAAATTACCCTTAGAGATAAACCTCGTTTGACTTTCAAACAGAGATAAACGCAATCTCTAAGCCATTTTCCGGATTATTCATACGCGCGCCGCGGCCTATACATTGGCACGCCGCGCGTGTTAATTCAACTATTGAATTGGAACAACTTTAGCCCATGTCCTCCTGATTAATCTAATTAATGCCATAGAAATTAATCCAATTAATTCCTGATTAATTATTAATCAATTAATATAGTTTCTAATTAATATATTATCACTTTAATATATTAACAAACTATTTCTTTTATTCCTATTGATTTAATAATCACATAATAAATCAACCTTTCTCTCTCCTGGAATTTCTACCAAACCTCTAGCTATGAAGGCAACCCAAATGGACTTTGCTACTATTAATTAGGTAAATACAAATTATTAGTCATGGCTTAGACACCTAATCCAACAGTGATGACACAGTGGACTTGAAACGACATATTATAAACTTGCAAGCTTAATCTGTCATTTTAAAATTTTCTAAGTATTTTTATTTTTTACTTTTATTTTCAATAATTCTGAAAACTAATACCAAAGAGTAAAATCATTTGAACTTTTGAAATATAAACATGTCATTATGATAAAATATTTACATCGGTATCACCACATGCCAACATATGTCAAACAACATAACATGAGCTTGCAAGCATAATCAATTTTTAGAAGTTTTAAACTAATTTTACTATTCACTTTTGAGTTTCAATACTTCTAGTTATTAACACCAAATACTAAATTCCTTTGAAACTTTGATATAAAATATGTCTTTATCATGAAATGACAACTAATTAATATTATAGGCTTTAAAATCCATATAATAATTCAGATTGTTGGATGAAGGAAACAAATAAAAGTTATTATATAAGGTAAAGAATAAATGTTAGATTGATGTGTGAAGATTGTGTGTGACAAATACAATAAAATGCAAATTAATGTAGTAAAAGATACATCACTTATCTTTAACCACATTGTTTTGAATGTTCTATTTTATTATATATATATATATATATATATATATATATATATATATATATATATATATATATATATATATATATATATATATATATATATATATATATATATATTCAATATACAATATACAGATAAATATTTAAATATAAAAAAGTAGATATAAGATAGTTCAAATGTCTATAATTAAAAATTTATGTGCATATATTTTGTATGAATCGAAAAAATGTTTACGACAATGTCACTTTTATACAAACGACATATTAAGCTTGTAACATAATCGGGTTTTTAATACTTTAAGGAATTTAAATCTTCATTTTTTAAGTTTCCATAATTATGCAAACTCAAACCAAATAATAGAATCGTTTAAAACTTTGAGATAAAAACATATTTTAATGATAAAATGACCAGTTTATAGATTTTGAAAGCCATATTATGATCAATATTTATGTCTAATGGGAGCAAATGAGTGGTATTATATAAGGGATAGATGAAAGGTAGGATAAATATATGAAACAATGTGGGACAAAGGAAAAATATTCAAATTAATGTGGTAAATTATAAACAATTTATCTTGAACCACATTGTTTAAAAGGTATATATATATATATATATATATATATATATATATATATATATATATATATATATATATATATATATATATATATATATATATATATATATATATATATATATATATATATATATATATATATATATATAGTTTTAACTATTTTGAAAAATAGTATTTGAATATATTTTTAAGTTTATATGATTTTAAATAATTTTAAAAGTTATAATATTATTTATAGGTAGTAAGTTTTATTTTTTGCACTTTTTTTAAACAATAATTAACCAATTTATAATCATTATTAGAGAGAAATTGAAAAGTCATGGAGTTTCAAATTAATATGGTGCAAGTATTTATGCTTCTTTTATAAGATATATAGATGAATATGCCTATATAAATGTATGAACTCGGTGTTTGGATATTCATTTATGAATATAATTTTATCGTCATTACAATATTCATGGATGATCAATAATTTGTTTTTTATTCATTAATAAATGCAATTGAATATAAGAAAAAAAATCGATAACAAATATTTTTTATCATTCATTAATGAAAAAATGATTAATTTCTGTTTTAGGTAAATACCAATCAAATCCCTAAATTTTAGAAAATTATGCTTTTGTTTAATTATGTTTAACTTAATTAAAATATACAATTACTAATATGTCATTATATAATGAATGGTCAGTATCGTTCTTAACTTTTTTAGTGTATATATATATATATATATATATATATATATATATATATATATATATATATATATATATATATATATATATATATATATATATATATATATATATATATATATATATATATATATAGGGTCGAGATCATGAGAGAACCTAAAAAACCCTAAGAACCTAAGAACTTTTTTTCTACACAATATTTTTCAAAAAAAATAGCACCCAATTTTTTTAATATATGCGATTAAGAGATTTTCAAAAAAAAAAAATTCAAAAAAATGCATATTTTATTTTTTATATGCATATTTATATAAAATTCACGGTATATGCATATGTATATGCATATGCATATATATACACTTTTTTTCAAATTTTTTTTTTAAAAAATGACGGAATAGGACCGTATAAGAGATTTAAACAAAAAATTTCAAAAAAAAGCATTTTTTTTCATATGCATATTTATATGTATATGCATATAAATGTGCATATGAAAAAGAAATAAAAAAAATGATTTTTTTTGAAATTTTTTTTTTAAATCTTCTAGTCGCACAATAATGGTTTTTTTGGTATATTTTTTTTGAAAAATATTATGTAGAAAAAAAGTTCATAAAATGGGTTCTTAGGTTCCTAGGCTTTTTTAGGTTCTCAATTGAACTTTACCATATATATATATATATATATATATATATATATATATATATATATATATATATATATATATATATATAGGGAAGGGTTCAAATGAGAACTATTAAAAGGTTGAGAACCGTGAGAACCACTAATTCACAGTTTAATAAAAAACTTACGTTATAATATTCACAGTTTAATAACTATAAATTTTATTATATTGTGAATATTGTAAAACGTATTAAAAAATAAGGAAATTTATTAACTTTGATGTATTTTCATATAATAAACAAGTGTGAAAAAACAAAAAAACGAAAAAAAAACATAATTCTTAATGTGTGAATATCGGTTCTCACGGTTCTTAACCTTTTAGTGGTTCTCATTTGAACCTATTCCTATATATATATATATATATATATATATATATATATATATATATATATATATATATATATATATATATATATATATATATATATATATATATATATATATATATATATATATATATATATATATATATATATATATATATATATATATATATGGCGTGTGTGTGTATTACACTTTAGGAAGTGGTGACACGACCCCACCGAGAAGAGAAAAGGATGTTTAAGAGAGGAAGGTTACAAGGCTGAAAATGAAATCCTGTTGGGTGGTTATAATTGGTGTTATGATTTGCATAGTTAGTCGATCCATAACCAAATGTTTCTTTTGGTTTTTGGGATGTGATTTGAGAGACACGACTGTTGATCAAGTGTCCATGCGTTGATTGTTGGCGGTGAAAAGAAATACAAAATAATTGGGCAATACATCAAAATAAAAGATAACTTCATAACATACCGGGTTTATATTACGATGGTGTTTTTGTATTTTTTATTTTAAGTTTTGTATTTTTTTAATGTATTTTATATATAAATTTTTACGAGACTTTATAAAGAAAACTTATTTCGAGTTGGATTCTGACTACTGTTGTTACTCGAAATCTAAATGGTGGTGGCCTCCAATTCATGCAGAAAAGACGCCACTAAACTATACACATTCAAATTATTGTTGGCCTCATATATTGCAAATCCAATCTTTGACTTGCACCCTAATTATCCACCCAAAGTAGAGTTTGCGAAATGAGTCGCGATTTTTTATTGTTCCAAAACTTAAAGTAATAAAAGTGTTTAGCTTAAACTAGATGATTATATATTAAAAAGTTAAACTTAAAGTAATAAAAGTGTTAAGCTTAAACTGGATTAATAATTGTATTTTTGGCTATTTAATAAAATTGTTAAGCTTAAAGTCAACTGGGTTGCATGGTTTCAAAACCCAACTATGACAATTTCTTCTTTGTATTTCTCTTTAACCAGCACTTTGCTAGCTTTTTATAATAATTCGGTTGTTCAGAAAAAAAACAATAACTCACCCAATCTATTTGCTGTTTAGATTTTTCATTTTCGAAAACTTTGAGGAGAAATCATATAAGGAAGTAGTTAAAATGTTAAATGATGGAATTTTTTTGGTTATTTTAAATGGGGCTCATTTGAAAACCGAGTAACCATTTATTAATAAGTTTTTTTACAACAGTAGGTTATAAATTGGTTGAAAAACTCAAAGGCAGGTTTGATCATAGGAAAAAAACACAAACAATTTCAATCATTGAATTGCTATTTGTTCAAATCGAATCACCCAAGTAACCTTAGTATATGAAGTTCATATTAGGATAACCAAAATAACCTCCCACTTAACTCAAGTAAGAGTTTGGGTAATTGAGATTTATTAACAGCGAAACCAAAAACATGTATTATGCAAAGGGATATATTAAGGAAAGTTCTTATATTTTCACTCTATATTCGATTAAGCCTTAATTGTTTTTTTATATTCAACTAAACCCAACATTTTGTTAAATGTTTACAAATTTGGATATATATATATATATATATATATATATATATATATATATATATATATATATATATATATATATATATATATATATATATATATATATATATATATATATATATATATATATATATATATATATATGGAAGGGTTCGAATGAGAACTACTAAAAGGTTGAGAACCGCTAATTCACAGTTTAATAACTAGAAATTTTATTATATTGTGAATATTATAAAACGTATTAAAAAATAAGAAAATTTATTAAGATTGTTGTATTTTCACATAATAAACAAGTGTGAAAAAACAAAAAAACGAAAAAAAATATAATTCTTAATGTGTGAATATCGGTTCTCACGGTTCTTAACATTTTAGTAGTTCTCATTTGAACCTATTCCTATATATATATATATATATATATATATATATATATATATATATATATATATATATATATATATATATATATATATATATATATATATATATATATATATATATATATATATATATATATATATATATATATATATATATATATATATATATATATATCAGTGTTGTAAAAGTCGGCCTAGGCGGCGCCTAAGCGCTAGGCGGGCGGGTTCCGCCTACGATTAGTGGTAGGCGGTCAAGTTAGGCGGATTTGGTCAACGGCGGTCAAAATCGGGTTTAGGCGGGCCTAGGCGGGTCTGGGCGGGTCTAGGCGGCAAAATTTTCAATTTTTCAAAATTCAAAATTTTCAAATTTTCAAAATTTTCAAAAAATTTCAAATTTCTAGAATTTTCAAAAATTAACAAATTTTCAAAAAAAAATCAAAATTTTAGATTTTTAAAATTTAATTTTAGAAAATGTCATTAATTATGATAATCGGTGGCTAAGTTACGATTATTGATGATTAAAATTGTCAAAAATATCATTAATTAATCTAAACATTCCGATGTTTGATGACTCACATATTTAAACACTTAGATTTATCAAATTTTTATGATTATTTATTTATTTTGTAGGGATATAGGTAATATCTAAATTTTAAAAAATAAATTTTGTTACAATTAATACTCCACGCCTAGGCGCCGACTAGTCCTCGCCTAAACCGACTAGTCCTAGGCCCCCGTCCACCACCCGCCTACCGCCTAGCGACTTTTACAACCTTGATATATATATATATATATATATATATATATATATATATATATATATATATATATATATATATATATATATATATATATATATATATATATATATATATATATATATATATATATATATATATATATATATATATATATATATATATATATATATATATATATAGGAATAGGTTCAAATGAGAACTACTAAAATGTTAAGAACCGTGAGAACCGATATTCACACATTAAGAATTATATTTTTTTTCGTTTTTTTGTTTTTTCACACTAATATTCTTTAAAGTCTTTACATTTTGACCATTTTAACAATTTAGTGTTGAATTTTAAGTCTTTATTCAATTAAGTCATTATATTTTGACATTTACATGTTGATCCTATACATCATCAGTTGTAAAAATATAAAAACGACATAACTAGCTATTATCCAAAATTGTAAACATTTAACAAAAATTTGGGCTTAATTGAATATAAAAAACAATTAGGGTTTAATCGAATATAACGTCAAAATATAAGGACTTTCCTGAATATATCATTTATGCAAATTCAACTTTGCTGAAAAAATATTTGAGAGTTCGAAGAGCTCACAAATTTTTGTTACAAACCTTCATCATAAAGTTATCTAAAACCAAGCTTGATAAACGTCTACTTGAAAGAGCTAAAAAAGAATTTCAACTTGTTAGCAACACTAGTTACATATACTTGAGTACATATTGTACGATGCTCAAAACTCTCAATTAGAATGGTCGTCAAATGAGTATAACTTCATGCTCGACTATTATATATGATTATCAATAGCAAACTTGTTTATAATCAGGCTATCAAAATTTTGAGAATCTTTCACTAGAACTTTTTGGTATACCTAGAATTATCACGCATTTCTTATCAATTAATCACCATCGATGATGACTTGATAAGTGAAATGAAATTTTGAACCAAGAAACCCAAACGTAGTTTTGGTTCATTGATAATGATTGGACCCTAAAATATTGGGTTCTAAAGGTCTATTTATGAATCCATGGAATCAGCAATAATGGTTGGGATTTGCGAATATTGTAAATAGCTATAGTGAAATCAGTTTGTTTAGGGCCCAATTGTTTCAGAATCAGATCCTGGCCTATAACGAAGAAGGATTCGTTTTCATCGCCGACTTCCGGTCATTTCGACCCAGCTAAAACCCCTAGATTTTTAATTAAATCTTAGAAAGAAAAAAAAATCTCGTAAAAGATATTAAATTTTTATAAAATTCGATTTTAATATTGTGTTTTTTTATAATTAAGTCAGTAAGTTTTTAATTTTTCTCAATTAAGTCAATTAGTTTTTAAATTTGTTTCAATGTCGACAATTTGACCGATCAACGGATACGAACTCATCTCATACTAGGCCCGTATCAAGCCACAAGCACAAATGTAGAACTCACTCCCAAAAGCTAGCTTGAAGGAGGAGAGGACACTTAGACTTATAAGCCACTAATTGAATTTGTTTTCTACCAATGTGGGATCGTAACATCAACCCTATTGACAGTTAATGTGACATGGTGACGTGTCAGTCTTTGATGATATGACACTACAAACATAGTTGTTAGAATCACATATTTTAATAGATGTTTGATTCATCTGAGTTATACTTTGTTTCTGATAATATAATCTTGTTTATTTTAAAACTTAAAAAAAGAAGCACATTAATTTACATTCCAAATACACAAAATCTAGTGGTTTCTAGTGTACAATTTTTAGAAGCAGAACTATAAAGTATAATTATTTTTCATATGTCAGCGAGATCGATGATCTCATTATCCCATAATCTTGCAGTTGAATAATAAGTACTGTTTTCCCTATCATATGACTCAACAAATTTCTCCTTGTTTTTCTTTTCATATTCCTTCGACCATTATCAAATTAACAAATTACCCCATAACAATATTTATCCAGCACAAAATCATTCTCTCCAAATGTTTATTTTAATAAGATTTATACTTTTTAATTGAATCAAACTTGAAAAATACAGTATATATACCATATGGACCAAATTTGTAATTTACTCAAAATTTTATTGTTGACCTATTTTTATTGTTGACCTATTTTCTAATTCAAAATTTAACTATATAAATAAATATTTTAAATTAGAAAATAATAGAATAATTTGTTTTAATTTCAATAAATATTAGATATGAATTAAGACAATTTCAAAAAAGACACCAAAAAAGTTCGATTCGACACTATGTTCTTTTTCAATTAAGTCACCACATTTTATTTTTTATTTCAATTTTGACACCTACAAAGTGATGTCATCAGAATGTGTCGTGTCATCATGTTATGTCAGCATTACATCATCAAAATGCTGACATATCAGTTGACAACTGGGTTGACCGATCAAATGGTCAATGTTGAAACAAGGTTGAAAACATGATGAGTTAATTGGTAAAAATTGAAAACCAACTGACTTCATTGAAAAAACATAACATAGTGTTAAAATCGATCTTTTATGAAAACTTGGTGTGTTCTTTATAAAATTTACCCAAATAAACAACTTATAGTCATAGAAGATGTTTGTAAAATTTTATACACACATAATATATGTAAATCAAACATTATTTCAATTGTCTTGGTCATTGACCATAATATGAATTACTAAAATGAAAATAATCTTTTATTTTGAAAATATAAAAAATAACAAATTTTCTCGAATGAGTCACACGGACCGGAAATTTGTCGGCACCCACCCCGGTCAGTGGTCCTCTCTATTTAAGAAGTTCTGGAATGTGGTAACCATCACATGTTGGAGTAGCATCATGTACACTCCGATTGTTGACAGGAATGACTTGGGATGATGATGATGTTGTCATGTTATAGGTAAGTTATCTCTGCCATATATGTCTTCTTAACATTTTATTGCGTTATATAGTCTTAAAACATAAGCTGAAATGCAATAAACTTATTTAGAATGAGATGATTTTGTTTGGAATTTGATAATGTATCAAGAATGAACAAGGGGTTTAAGATCAAAATACGTAGTACGTGGGTAATCATCAATAGTTAAGCTTAGTCTGCTTTAATACTCTGTTGGGGATCGGCACACAAATCTTCTTTTAGGAGTACCGATCGACCCTAACTAAGTACTTCAAACAAATGATCAACCTTCACAACTATCTAGACTAAAGAGAAATACGAAGAATAAACTAATAAACACAAGGATATAAAGTGGTTCACTTGACAATGAGTCAAGCTACGTCCAGTGTGAGAACCGAGAGAATTTTTCATTGATAAACTTCATTGTTTACAAGATACAAACAAAGACTATCTTCTTCACAATGTTCACAATCTGAACATTGGATAATTTGGCATACTACATTGTGAAGAATAATGAGATGTATATAAATCAATAAGGATGGCCGAATATGCAAGGTCTTGGGCTAGAAAGGCCAAACTAGGCCTGAGCACCTAATAGCTTTATAGTCTATGAAGCGACTATACCATGCTCCCCATGCTACCTTGGCACTCTGATACTTGTCCTCGCATATTTCCAAAGTATTCTAACAGCCGATGTGACAATACCAAGGCATGGTACAACTGAAGACTCATTTTTCGGTTGGATAACCCTTTATTGGACTGCGGTTGAGTGATATGCACCGGACGAAACTGTGTGACTGTCTGACTGTGCTTCTGCACTTCTGTCGGACTACACTTTGGTCTGAGGCTAAACTCTTCGTCTAAGGAAACTCTCCAATCTAAATTAAACTTTGTTCCAAGGCTACTATGGTCTCATATTCTTCTGTTGTTGATGCATTTACTCCAGTGACCGTACACCGTGCTATAACTTACACAGTGAATTACGGTTCGTAGAAGATACTGATGATAAGCTTCCTCTAATGGGTCTTATGTCCCGATGGATTTCTCTCATTTGTCATAAATCTTTGGTCTAGTAACCTCCTCAGTCACCAACCAACTCCAACTGTCTATCTTGGATGCCTCCTTCATATACCCAACTGAAGGCGTATTCTCTGATCCGGACGAGGTGTGACCTTCCTCGGTGTTGCTAATCCAATAATCTTCATTCTAACCCTTCTACTGATATACTGAAGAAGTACTTTTGTCATTCTAGGTGAGATACACTCGACTCGTGATACCTTCTTCCACTGTTGATCTCTTTTGGTTAGTCTGTCAGGAGCGAAGAACTTTCTTGATCGAGAATCGAGGATTCGTCCTAGGTGCAGACCTCAATAGTACTGGCGTTTCTTTGCTTCTGTTTATGGTTGCTTCAAATGGTTGAATCTCTCGGGTCATCTAAACTTCTCCGGTTTAGATAGGCTCCATACTTTGCTCAACATATTGTTGATATGTAGACTTTTTTAAGACGATATTTTGCATGATCACGAGTTTGCATGATCACGTGCGATCAATCACCTTAGCGTCCCAATGCGGGGTGGTCAACCCAATAGCGCTAGTATTGTCCATAACGTACCACAAGAATACGGGCATAGTCATGGAGATTAGACTAAAAATGATAATGCACTACAAGTACATGTAGCGTAAACAAACAATAATTATATAAATAATGATTCAAGTATAAATGTCCCAACAATGTCTCAATTGTGATAAAATAATAAAATGAAGTTGAAAACATATTAGAACCACATGATACACCCCAAAAGTATTGAAAATTATAAAATATGGGGTAGATTACTCACATTAGTCCAATAAGGAATGCGCGTGTTGTACGATAGACGGCTCGAGTCAAAATGTCGTAGAACCTAATATAATTAATAGTTTTGGCTTAGGAATCGATAAACGGGAAGATAGTATTAATAAAAATAATTAGGCACATATTCTTATATTAGATGAATTAACAATAATCCAAATTTTGTTTTGAATATTAATGTATTCATATGTTAAATGAATTTTAAATTGAATTAATTACTTTGCTTAATTAATTTATATCTTCACATTAGGCAAGATTTTAATAATTTCTTATTAAAATAATAACTAGTTAAATTATAAGTATTTACAGATTTTATATATTATAAACAATTATTTATATGAAATAATCATTAAAAATGCATTTTTACATGCTTAGATATTTAGGAAAATGGTTTTAAATACTAAACAGTAATGAAACATTCTGAAATTATCAAAAAATCATTATTTCATAAAATAGTAATTACTGTAAAATTTTCATATTTTTCTTAACTGCTTTAGTATTTATTTAGTATTTTAATAATTAAACCACAACAAAATTCGGGAAAAATAATAAATGATTCCCAAAAATTCTATAACATTAACCATAGTTTTCTAACATTATATTGAGCCTACTGTAAATATGTTGGATATTTTGGACTAGGGGAAGTATTTCTTATGTGTTTCATTATTAACTAATCAATAAAATCGTAAATAATAGGAAAATATTAAGAGAAATTCATTAGACTTTTTATTTATGATTAACATGTTATATATGATATTCTGATAAGGTTTTATAATATTTGGACATGTGTAGCTGTTTATTATCAATTTAAACCATTAAATAATCATTAAATCAGGAAAAATAAGCAAACATTCTTTAAAAAAATCTGTAAATTTTGTCATGGAGTCTTTAAAATGTTAATAAGGTGCGAAAAATATAAAATATAGTTTTTAATATACATAACTATATTTTTCAATTTATTTATCTACAACAAAATAAAATACAAAATAAGCATCAAACTGTAATATAAATGCATGAAACTTTATAAATCCACTTTACTCAATATATGGGTTGTTCCAAAATTTTCCCAGTATTTATTGACTGCAAAAAGTATTTTATGTGAATTATTGCCCTATTTTATTGCAATAATTATAGTAATTCAATAAAAATAAGTTTTTTCTGAAAATTTCTAGAACTTCTTATTTTATTGATGGGATCCTGAGAAAAATCAGGTTTATGCATAAAATGAGTTTTAGATAGTTTGGTGGATTTAATTTGTTTTATTCATGAATTTGAGACTTTTAACAACATACCTTGATAAATGCTTCAAGAGGGATGAAGATTTGAGTATATTGGAGTGTTCTTGGCTGAAATATGAAGATTTCTAGGAGGAATTTCGAGATTGAGAGTGAGAGAAAGAATAGATATGATTTGAGTGGTGATGAGAATAATGTGTTGGGAGAAAAATGAAAGGAAAGATGATGGGAGGTGTGAGTGGGAGACAATGGGAATAACTTTTGGCTTTTGGTGGTCTTCATAATTTCCCACTAGCACAAGCATATCTATGTAATACACTAACTAATATAAAAATTTTATAAAATTTAATGTAGAGTTTATAAAAATAGAGTTTTATAAAAAATAGGTTATTATTTGATTATAACAATCTACTTTGATTTGAAGTTTAATTATAGCATTCAAGTTTGATTCTTTTAATTTAATTAGAGCATCATACTTTGATTTGATTTTAATATGGTATCATAATTTAATTTGATTATAGTTATAACGTTATACTATGCTATATTGCTATTAACGTCAATTTATATCGTATTGTATGGGTTTTGATCCTATTAGCGTCAAGTAAGCTCGAGTAGGGTTTATTAAATTTCCAATTGGGTTGGGTTGACCCGAATCCATTTTAGGCGGATGTCACAGTCTCCCCTACTTTAGGAAATTTCGTCCCGAAATTTAAGAAGAGAGTACCTTAAGAGAAAAGCTGCGAGTATTTGGTACGCATATGATCCTCACGCTCCCATGTATACTCAGGTCCACGTGCTGACTGCCACCTGACCTTGACCAGGGGAATGCGACTTCTTTTGAGTTGCTTTTCCTTTCGGTCGGAAATTTCCAAGGGTTTCTCGATAAATTGCATTGTCTCGTCGATTTGGATATCCTCGAGAGGAACATGAAGGTTCTCGTCTGCTAAACACTTCTTGAGGTTGGCTATATGAAATATTGGGTGAACTTTATTAAGCTCTATTGGTAGATCCAACTCGTAGGCTACTGGTCCGATCCTTTTCAGGATTTTGAACGGGCCTACATAGCGTGGTGTCAATTTACCCTTGCGTCTAAATCGAACCACACCTTTCCATGGGGACACTTTTAACATGACCATGTCACCCACAGTAAATTCAAGCGGTTTGCGTCGCTTTTCGGCGTAACTCTTTTGTCGGCTACGAGCTGTGAGAAGGTTATTGCGAATCTGAGTGATTTTGTCGGTTGTTTCCTCGATAAGCTCAGGACCAACGATTGGAGAATCCACTATTGCGCGAATTACATGGGACTCTCCAATTTCATGCCAGCAAATAGGAGATCGGCATTTACGGCCATATAATGCTTCAAATGGTGGCATCCCGATGCTAGAATGATAACTGTTATTATAGGATAATTCCACCAACGGTAAATGAGAGTCCCAGTTTCCTCCGAAATCTAAGACATACGCCCTCAAAATATCTTCGAGTGTTTGAATTGTCCTCTCAGATTGACCATCGGTCTGAGGATGATAGGCGGTACTGAGATCGAGGCGGGTTCCCATGGCTTCTTGAAGTGATTGCCAGAACCGAGAGAGAAATCTCCCATCACGATCTGAAATGATGCTGAGAGGGATGCCATGCCGACTAACTATCTCGTCGATGTAAATCCGAGCAAGTTGTTCGACCTTGAAATGTTCACGGATGGGAAGGAAGTGAGCAGATTTAGTCAAACGGTCAATGATTACCCAAATGCTGTCATGTCCCTTGGTGGTACGGGGAAGTTTGGTTACGAAATCCATGGCGGTCGCTTCCCATTTCCACTCGGGGATTACCGGTTGGACCAATAGTCCAGAGGGTCGTTGATGTTCTGCTTTGACCCTGGAACATGTAAGACCTTTGGCCACGAATAAAGCAATATCCTTTTTCATTCTCGACCACCAATAATTGGTTCTCAAGCCATGATACATCTTGTCAGCACCAGGATGAATGGAATATCGAGTTTTATGGATTTCTTCCATCAGGAAGGTACGAAGATTGTCGCGATCTGGGATCCAGATGCGATCTTGATAATAGAAAATACCATCAGATTTACTTTCCAACTCCCCATCAATTCCTGTGGGCATGTTATTTTCGGTAATTGCCGAGTGTTGGGCTCCTCGAATTCGGTCACTGAGATTGGACAAGATAGGAGAACATATTAGATGAAATGCTTTGGCATGTTCTTTTTGACTTAACGCGTCGGCTACCACGTTTGCCTTGCCCGGATGATAGCGTATTTCACACTCGTAATCATTTAGGAGTTCAACCCAACGTGTTTGTCTTATGTTGAGTTCCTTTTGATTAAGAATATGTTGCAAGCTCTTGTGGTCGGTGAAAATTACGCATTTAGTGCCGTAAAGGTAATGCCTCCAAATTTTAAGAGAGAAAACCACGGCACCGAGCTCCAAATCATGAGTCGTATAATTCCTTTCATGGATTTTGAGTTGTCGCGATGCGTAAGCTATAACCTTTCCCCTTTGCATCAAAACACAACCTAGACCAAGATTGGAGGCATCGCAGTATAGCACGAAATCTTCGGATCCTTCAGAGAGTGTAAGAATTGGAGCGTCACACAATCTTTGTTTAAGAGTTTGGAAAGCGTCTTCCTGCTTGGGTCCCCAATCAAATGGCGTACCCTTGCAAGTGAGAAAAGTAAGCGGTAAAGCGATCTTTGAGAAATTTGAAATGAAACGCCGGTAATAGCCGGCTAAACCGAGGAATGACCGAATTTCCTTGGGGGTACGTGGGGCTTTCCAATTCTTGACTGCTTCAACTTTTGCGGGATCGACTAAAATACCCTTGTCACTTACAATATGACCGAGGAATTGTACCTCATTTAACCAAAACTCGCATTTCTAAAATTTGGCATAAAGCTGATTTCCTTGCAATGTTTGGAGAGTTAAACGAAGGTGTCTTTCATGGTCTGCCTTTGTCTTGGAGTAAATGAGGATGTCATCAATAAAGACGATAACAAAACGGTCGAGATAAGGTTTAAATACCCGATTCATCAAGTCCATGAATGCGGCAGGGGCATTCGTTAGGCCAAAAGGCATAACGGTGAACTCATAATGACCATAGCGGGTTCGGAAAGCGGTTTTGGGGATGTCTTCTTCCCGTACTCGAAGTTGGTGATAACCCGAGCGGAGGTCGATTTTTGAGAAGCATGAAGCTCCTTGAAGCTGATCAAAAAGGCCGTCGATCCGAGGTAACGGATATCGGTTCTTGATGGTCAATTTATTTAACTCCCGATAATCGACACATACGAAACGAACCATCTTTCTTTTTAATGAAGAGAACCGGGGCTCCCCAGGGTGAAGTACTAGGGCGGATAAATCCCTTAGCGGTTAATTCTTGGAGCTGACTTGCCAATTCTTGCATCTCGGTTGGAGCCAACCGATATGGAGACTTGGCTATGGGAGCAGCCTCAGGAACGAGATCGATGCGGAACTCTAGCTCACGTACTGGTGGGAGTCCAGATACATCATCGAGAAAGATGTCGGGAAAGTCTCGTACAATCGGAATATCTTCGATCTTCTTTTTTTCGACCTTTGTTTCCACCACATGGGCTAAGAAAGCCATGTATTCTTTACGTAGATATGATCGAGCTTGAGTACATGACATAAGACTAAGCTTTTTTGAACGAGTCTCGCCATAAACACGAAGACTTTGACCGTCGGCAAGAGGAATACGAATAAACTTCTCGTAACATACTATTTCAGCATGGTTTTGGGATAGCCAATCCATTCCCACGATGATGTCGAAGCTACCAAGTTCCATAGGAACTAAATTGACGGAAAATTTATGACCGCAAAAATCGAAAGTGCAATCTTGGATGACTGCATTGAGCGAAATGTATTTTCCATTGGCGACTTCTACGGTAAAGTTTTCATCAAGAATCGTGCGAGGTGTGTGAAGTATGGGTTCAAATTCCAAAGACACAAAACTTTTATCGGCACCTGAATCAAAAAGTACTGACGCGTAGCAGTCATTTATGAGAAACGTACCATTTACGACCTTGTTATCGGTCTGTGCTTGGGTTGCGATAATGACAAATGCTCGGCCTTTGGGAGCTGGAACATGCATTGTTGGATTTGCCTAGGCTTGAGTGTTAATGACATTGACAAGCCTAGGACACGCGTTTCTGAAATGGGTGGGGTCACCACAGTTGAAGCATGTTCCAGTTGGATACCGGGTTTGTGTTTGCTGATTTGAGGGTAGAGCGAATGGTCGCTGAGTTTTTGGTGCACGGCATGTGTCTGCCAAGTGGCCATAGCGACCACAAGTCGTACAAAGGCGACACGGGCTGGTGGTCATATGGTGATAGTTACAGTGGTTACAGAGGGGGTGAGGTCCAGTATACGGCTTTTTGTTTGGTTGGGCTTGTGGGGTGACTTGGGAGATAGGAGTGGCAGGGGTAATAACAGCATGGTTGTGGTGATAGTTTTTCCGCTTCTTTTTGTCGTGTCGGTGTGAGGACTCGGACTTGACAATTAGGGGAGTCTCAAGGGTCGGCTTTTCAGTAGACATCTTTAAACCCTTGCGTGGGAGGACACCATCGTTCACATTGTCCTCGTTGAGTTGACCTGCTATTTCAATAGCGGATTCCAGGGTAGATGGCCTGCTGCTGGTCACCGAATCACGGATCTGGCGCGGTAACCCTTTGATGTAGCGGCGTATTGCAGTTTTCATGGTTGAACCATGTGAGGTAGGAGTGTTGAGAGATCATGGAATCTATTTGTGTAGGTCGCGTTGTCGCCTCCCACCTATTTCAGATTCCAGAATTCCTCCTCGAGAGTTTGCAATTCGCTGTCAGGGTAGAACTTCTCCATCATGCGTTCCTTTAGTGTTGACCAGGTCATTCCCAAGGCAACAGCCTCTCCTTTTGCCTGTTTTTCTAGGTTCCACCAGGTGAGAGCATGACCTTGGAGGCACCCTGTGGCGTGACTGACCATCAGGTCCTCAGGACACTCGCTATGGATGAAAGTACTCACCATTTCTTCGATCCATGTAAGGAGTGCGGTGGCACCATCGATGCCTTTGAAGTAAGGCGGATTGCAGTTATGAAAGTGCTTAAACGAGCAACGAGGAGTGGTTGCTGGAGCTTGCGGCTGAAGAGCTTGAAGTTGGGTTGCAATTGTTGGGATGACGTTTGCTACCTCCTTAGCGATAAGGGCGGCTAGCCTTCGGTTGCTGCGAGCAGCATATGGGGGTCGTAATGCCATCTATGAGAAACACGCATATGGACTTGTGAGTTTTTTGTAAATTGATTATGGAAATTAAGTTTGTAGACATTGTTGGGTAAAATGATTGTAAAACACTTGTTGGGCCATGGTTAGGAGTGTTGGGCACCTTTTGGGCTTTCCATGGGTACTAAATGTGAAGCATGTAGCAATTGCGTGGGCCCCCACAATACTAAGTTTTCACATGTTTTTTCCACTTCAAGGCCCATTAGGGAACTTAATAGTCCAATGAGTTGGCCATTTTGGAGTGTATCCTTTCGGATACGTTTAATAAGGTCGGGTATTTTGATGGCTCAAAAGTAATGTGAATAACGCGCTTTGGCCTATAGGTTTGGGAACTCTCGCCTTTGGTCCCCAGGTAAGCAAACTGGTCCCTCGGTTGATTGGGATGTATACGAATGCTTACCTAGTCAGGACTTTCAGGCTACCGGCACCTCCCCCTTCCAGTTACTACGCGTCCATTACTTTGATCCTACCCAACTAGAGTGGATGACTTTTAATTTCCTATGAGCTCTAAGGAATATATCTGTATATAAATTTTTATTTTGAAACCATTTGAGTATGTGTGTGATTTTAAGATAAAGAGGAGAAAATTCACAAGTGTATGCACACATATAAGTGTCGGGAATAATACGTAAGCACATGAGGGAGCAATTAGCACACAAAGGTATTCCTAGGATTTTCTAAGTGCGAGTTGCATGCAGTTGTGTGTGCATTTTATAAACTAGCATACGAGAGGACCCTAGAGGCTATAGACTAGGTCAAGGCAATTAACCTAATTCCCTATAGTCAAGGGCTCTGATACCAATCTGTCACACCCCGATCCATGGCGGAATCGATCAAGGCGTGATATATTGTTCAAAGTCTCATGACAACTATGTTATAATATGATTAGATTCAATTAAGTACTAAGTATGCAAACAAAATCCACAACATACAAATACAAATCCAAATATAACAATATTTATTACATCAAATTTAAATAGTCTTGTGGGTTTCTAAGGTACACCCTACTTTTCATCAACTTCATTCTTCAAATCTGCATCATGGGTAAAAACCGGTCAACTATGAGAGTTGGTGAGTAATCTAGTTTTATTAAAGAAAATTGTGAGTTTGAATAATTTGAAATTTGTTTTCTTTTGAAGTTGGCAAGCAACTGTTATTGAGATAACAGTTTATAAATCAAAAATTGATTAACAAATGATAACAACAACAATAAGTCCTCACCCTATATATACATATATATGTATATATATATAGGATGGAGCATCTAATCATCATACACACACAACCACGTGCGATCACTCACCTTAGCGTCCCAAGGCGGGGTGGTCAACCCAATAGCGCTATTATTGTCCATAACGCACCTCAAGAATACGGGCATAGTCATGGAGATTAGACTAAAAATGATAATGCACTACAAGTACATGTAGCGTAAACAAACAATAATTATACAAATAATGATTCAAGTATAAATGTCCCAACAATGTCTCAATTGTGATAAAATAATAAAATGAAGTTGAAAACATATTAGAACCACATGATACACCCCAAAAGTATTGAAAATTATAAAATATGGGGTAGATTACTCACATTAGTCCAATAAGGAATGCGCGTGTTGTACGATAGACGGCTCGAGTCAAAATGTCGTAGAACCTAATATAATTAATAGTTTTGGCTTAGGAATCGATAAACGGGAATATAGTATTAATAAAAATAATTAGACACATATTCTTATATTAGATGAATTAACAATAATCCAAATTTTGTTTTGAATATTAATGTATTCATATGTTAAATGAATTTTAAATTGAATTAATTTCTTTGCTTAATTAATTTATATCTTCACATTAGGCAAGATTTTAATAATTTCTTATTAAAATAATAACTAGTCAAATTATAAGTATTTACAGATTTTATATATTATAAACAATTATTTATATGAAATAATCATTAAAAATGCATTTTTACATGCTTAGATATTTAGGAAAATGGTTTTAAATACTAAACAGTAATGAAACATTCTGAAATTATCCGAAAATCATTATTTCATAAAATAGTAATTACTATAAAATTTTCATATTTTTCTTAACTGCTTTAGTATTTATTTAGTATTTTAATAATTAAACCACAACAAAATTCGGGAAAAATAATAAATGATTCCCAAAACTTCTATAAAATTAACCATAGTTTTCTAACATTATACTGAGCCTACTGTAAATATTTTGGATATTTTGGACTATGGGAAGTATTTCTTATGTTTTTCATTATTAACTAATCAATAAAATCATAAATAATAGGAAAATATTAAGCGAAATTCATTAGACTTTTTATTTATGATTAACATTTTATATATGATATTCTGATAAGGTTTTATAATTTTTGGACATGTGTAGCTGTTTATTATCAATTTAAACCATTAAATAATCATTAAATCAGGAAAAATAAGCAAACATTCTTTAAAAAAATCTGTAAATTTTGTCATGGAGTCTTTAAAATGTTAATAAGGTGCGAAAAATATAAAATCTAGTTTTTAACATACATAACTATATTTTGCAATTTATTTATCTATAACAAAATAAAATACAAAATAAGCATCAAACTATAATATAAATGCATGAAACTTTATAAATCCACTTTACTCAATATATGAGTTGTTCCAAAATTTTCCCAAAATTTATTGACAGCAAAAAGTATTTTATGTGAATTATTGCCCTATTTTATTGCAATAATTATAGTAATTCAATAAAATACGTTATTTTCTGAACATTTCCAGAACTTCTTATTTTATTGATGGGATCCTGAGAAAAATCAGGTTTATGCATAAAATGAGTTTTAGATAGTTTGGTGGATTTAATTTGTTTCATTCATGAATTTGAGACTTTTAACAACATACATTGATGAATGCTTCAAGAGGGATGAAGATTTGGGTATATTGGAGTGTTCTTGGCTGAAATATGAAGATTTCTAGGAGGAATTTCGAGATTGAGAGTGAGAGAAAGAATAGATATGGTTTGAGTGGTGATGAGAATAATGTGTTAGGAGAAAAATGAAAGAAAAGATGATGGGAGGTGTGAGTGGGAGACAATGAGAATAACTTTTGGCTTTTGGTGGTCTTCATAATTTCCCACTAGCACAAGCATCTCTATGTAATACACTAACTAATATAAAAATTTTATAAAATTTAATGTAGAGTTTATAAAAATAGAGTTTTATAAAAAATAGGTTATTATTTGATTATAACAATCTACTTTGATTTGAAGTTTAATTATAGCATTCAAGTTTGATTCTTTTAATTTAATTAGAGCATCATACTTTGATTTGATTTTAATATGGTATCATAATTTAATTTGATTATAGTTATAACGTTATACTATGCTATATTGCTATTAACGTCAATTTATATCGTATTGTATGGGTTTTGATCCTATTAGCGTCAAGTAAGCTCGAGTAGGGTTTATTAAATTTCCAATTGGGTTGGGTTGACCCAAATCCATTTTAGGCGGATGTCACATGTTGGATAGTTGGAGAAGGGGTTTTGTGGTCGACACCCCCGCCAGCTTATAAAAGAGGAATTCTTTGTCCTCATAATTGATATTGTCCATCTCAATATATATCATGTCTTTTGACGTTTTAATTTAGTTTTAGTTACCTCTAATTTATTATTTTTTTACATATTTCATGAAATATTTATTTTCTACCATAGGTAATCATAGGGAAAAGTTGTATGGGATTGCATGTACAAGAAGATGTTGATTGTGTTTAAAAAAAATCTAAAGACCATTTCACCCCATCCATCATAGAAGAGGCCAGAAAGATACATATACCCTGTAGTGGTTAATATACACCTTTAAGGTGATATAATTTTGCTTTAAATTAATATAGTTGTTTTTAGAATAATTATGTTTGCCAATACTTTGACATCTTATTTTGATATATCTGGATATATGAGATGTTTTTATATTTTAGGATGATTGCTAACAGAATACCAAGCGTGTTCCCCTAATGCATTGCATGGTGGAGGCTTAGACGGTTACATTCAACCGATTGTGCGAGTATCATTGATGTTGACAAGGAATTATTATTATTTTACAATCCATGTCATACTATTAAATATGTTGTGACTATTACCTTTAGTTATGATTAGGATGACAATCATTCGATTAAAATAGCTTCTAGTTGCAATTACGGCAAACTTCTTTGTAGTTAGAAGTGAAATATGGATCCTAGCCTTGTCAAAATAATTTTCGGTAATTATTTTCTAAGGATTATTATAAAACAACTAACTAAACTCTAACTTTATAGATGTCAACAAACGACAGTTCGCTTGTCACAAATGTTGCATTTTGTGGTATCCTCAAACAAACTAAGCTTAGCGGCATAAATTATGTGTGTTGATTCCAAAACTTGAGAAGAGTACTCATTTTGAAGAAATGCTTTACACCATTGAGGAACTAGTTCCTAAGGATCCCCCAGTTGTATTCACCAGAGTTAAAATAGACGATTATATGAGGCGTCTAAATGATTCAAATAAGGTAATATGTCTTATGTTAGGCACCGTGATATTTTAGCTTCAAATAAGCTTGAGAAGTCTCGGTGCATATGACATGATTAACCAACTTAAAGACATATTCCAAGGGCAGGTTGCTATCATGAGATAGTTTTGACTTGATTTTGAGTGAAAGTTGTTTTGAGTATGAATTATTTTAAAAGAACTGCCATTACATCTATGAAAATTGTATAGTGACAATAGTTCAATGATGATTCGAAAGCATCCAAATGTTTAGATGGTATATATGTGTAAAAGTTGTTGTCTTAGTGAATGAAACTAGAAATGCATTGCCAGAAGTCCAAGTAGATGGGATTCTGGAAGTCATTTGACTAAAATTCGTATGATAATTGTAAGTCTTGTTTATCATAATAGATAACACATCACTACTCACAAGTAGCTATTAACAGGGGCAAAGATATATTGGACCTTATAATTATAGTATATGTGGACTATTCAGATTAGCCACAGAACGGTCAAAGATATTTCGTCACCTTACGTAAGGTGTAAGTTGAGTATATAAATCTGAAAACTTATTGTGTTCATGACATTATAAAACGAAATAAAGAATGGTAAAAGGATAAGATTGTCAAATCCAAGATGGGATAGTGAGATTCTTAGTCAAAGAATTAAAGATCATCTAAGAACTATAAAAATTGTTTCAATGACTAACTCCATCTAGAACACCATATCATTACACAGTTTGTCTAAACAGGGAAATCAAACATTATCATTCAAGCTGTGATGAGCCATATTATGCTTCAAATCAATCTCTAGGGATATACCAGATAGAACATTTCAAGAGTTCTAAAACCTTGCACCAAAATAAAAGGTTTTCTGAAAACTATCTGGAATATGAAATGTTTCTTCACTGGCATATTTAAAAATCTGAGGTTTTGACGCTTATATATATCGTGAAGCTCAACGAACAACATGTTAGACAAGTGTTGTCCTACTGGATCGCTTGAATATAATAAACCTTTAGATAACAAACTTCTTGTTACTTAAAGGGCAGTATTCAATGAATGGAAGCAGATATCCAAAAAAACCAGTGGGAGCCAGATTGATCTTAAAGTAGTTTTAGAGTCATTTAATAAGAACCTAATGTTGGAACTAGTACTCAACCATAGGATGAAACATCTAAGGAGGCCATGTCAAAATCAAATTCTGAAAAGTGGAAGGAGGCTATGGAAAAATGAGATAGGATCCATGTACGATAAGCAAGTATGGACTCGGTTGATCAAGCACATTACCTTGAACCAGTTGGATGCAAATAAGTCTTTAAGAGGATGATCGACATGGTTCATAAGGTACACATTTATAAGTTGTGATTGTTTGAAAGGTTATACTCATATTCAAGGAATTGATTGTGAGGAAATTCTTTCACCATAGACAATTATTACGTCTATTAGGACATTGCCAAAATGGCAACATTTCATAACAATGAAATTTGGTAAATAGATGTAAAAGCGCTTTCCTTAAAAGGAAACTGACAGAGGATGTGTGTATGACACAACCATATGAGTTTGTAAAATCTAAATATCTTAATAAAGTGTGTAAGCTTTAAAAATGTCAATGTAGGGATCTCAAGAGAACATCTTACAGTTTGAATCTTTATTTTAATATGAAATCAAGGGTTTTACGTTATGAGAGATAAAAATGGAACATGTGTATATGTCAAAACTAGTGGGAGTGACATAATCCTCTTCATACAATATGTCAATGAGATGCTAATTATAGAAAATGCTGTCCAAACTTTGCAAAGTGTGATCACCAAAATTTGGAACTGTTTTGCTATAAAAGGCATGAGAGATATAAATATGTGTAGAAATAGATCAATTCAATTACTAAATTAAGCTAGAGAACATATATATAATCTTGAAGAGATTCAAAATGCAGAACTCAAGAAAGATTTTGTGCTTCTGTAACATGATGTGACACTAAGCAGAAGCTAAGTGTTGTGACTTTACTTTTGAGTTGAACGAAATGAGTCAAGTCCCACATGCTTCACCTTTTGGATCGATCATATATTCCATAATATGTGCAAGGCCTGATATGTCATATGCATTCAACATGACAAGATGATATTAGGCTGATACTAGCAGAGCCTACAGGATAGAGTCAAGAGAGTTCTTGATCTACTAAAGTTTATAAAGGCTCAGTTTAAAATAGTTAAACTAGAGCAAGCTTCCAAACTGACAGAGACGACTCTTGTATGTAATCAGAGTTCATGCTCTTATCAAGAAATGACATCACATTTAATAGAGTTATGTTGGTTAGGGCTTTTTGCCTATCCATTCACTTAGCCATTGTCCGAGATCAAGAATGGTTCAAATGCTTAGTCTATAGAAATTATATAGTAGGTGATTTGGATGAGTATATTTAGTTTAAGATTGTTTTGGTTATGGAAGCCTATGCACTATGATACTTTATCTGATGCAACGATTATTATGTGGAGATTCATAATATATGTTATGAGTAATATTATGTGTTCCAACATCACATGTTTGCTTAACTTCCAGAATATTATATACTCAAACCTTCCACAGTCAATCATACTTTATGAAAGTAAGTAGTGAAGAAAGACTTTTATGAGGTGTTAGTAGATTGTCTATATAAATGGACATAATGAAACGACCGAAAATTTATAAAATAAAAATATGTAAACAAATATGTGTGTAATATAAGTTTTATATGTAATATTATGAGAAATTATGGTCGAAGGGGTAAAACGGTCTTTCGACAGTTATAAGACCATTATGTAAAACTATATGTGAATGTGAGATAATAAAATAAACAATAAGAGTTTATGCGGAATTTAGACTTTTTACCGCGTGAATAGTGAATTTTGACCAAAAAGGGTAAATTGGTCATTTGACCACATGCAGAAATTATTATAAAAATTTATTATAGTTTAGGACTAAAAATGTAAAAGAAATGATTTCATAGAAAGATAGTTGGTTTTGGTGGCCAAAATTCAAGAAAATCAACTTTAGGGACCAAAACTGAAAATATAGAAAATATAAAAATGAGAAAATATCTCATAATTCCTCACAAATTCAGAAGAGAGTTCTAGAGTACGGGAGAGGAGTGTGAGATACGATTTCTGCAGCAACTTGGAAGTCCTCGTGAAGATCAAAGTTAGAAACTTGATTTTTAGTTCTTGAATTGAAGTTTACAAGATCAAAGGTTAGTAGTTTTGCTTTTAACTTAAGATTTTGTGTGACCTTCAAGAGAGGAATTTAGTGACTGAAATTGCAGTCAAGAACCACTTAGTTGTATGGTTCAACACTTCCATTAAACCATGTTATAAGTACTTAATCAAATAATATGGAAGTAGGATGCTATTTTTCAAGAATTGAGATTTTGATCAAGAACCCTAGATTTTGAGTTCTTGTGATTAATCCGATTTTTATGGTGTAAAACTTGAAGAAATTGAAGGGTTTTAGTCTTGGAACAAACCCCTATCAATTAAGTAATGAATTCAGCCCTTAATATGAGAAATTGGGAAATTGTAGCATAAAATCGGGGAAAAACTGGGCTGCTGCTCGACAGGCGCGGTGCGCCCCTACCCTTGGCGCGGCGCGCCCTGCGCCAGCGTGCAGCTGCAGTTTCAGCTTAAGAGTCCCCTGCTTTGTGATTTCCATTTTTTTAGAAATGGTTCAAATCTTGTCCAATTGACCTCAAATTTTAAACATAGATCTAATATGGTCCAAAACTTTATAAAAATTTATCGAAATTAAAATACGACCCTCCGAGGGTACTGTAGTAAAATACGTATAAAATACAAGTTAACTAAAATTGGTCATTCAAGAGTTATACATTTGTTTTGACCATTGATAGTATAATAAGGACTCTAGCATGTATTAGAGTCAATAAAAAGGTAAATTAATGTATCATATACTATATATAGGTGCAAGTCAAATAATCGGACACCGAAAGGGTAAAGAACCGAGGAACGTCTAAACGATATTTCAAGAATTATTCGGTGAGTACATGTAGCATTTTTCCCATTTTGGGATACATGGCAAGTAAGTAAGTATTTTTCAGACTTCATATATTATTTTTATATGTGAAAAATATTTGCAAAAATGGTCCTTTTTCTAGTTTAAATAGAAAGTTAACTGCTATATTTGAAAGTATGATTCTTGATGATAGCCTAAATTATGATAGAGATATGTTTAAGTCAAAAGCTTGGCATTTAGCCATTTTTCGTGCAAGTGATGTTTTGTTTTTCAGAAAAGTATTTTATGTTTGACTGGTATTGTGACTAGCATTGTTTATAAGGGAACTATGTTCCAACCTACCCGGGTTAGGTAAGGAGTCTACTGGGGACAACCCCTTCGCGAAGTAGACTGCCTCAGCAATTCTACCGTTAGTATTGATCCGTTCTTTCTAATTGTAGAGACTTGGGGTATCACTTATAGTGATTAATGCCTTAAGTATAAAAATCCCAGCAAGTTTATAAAACCAGTCAAAGAAAGTATAAAAGACATTATTTTTGAAAAGTTTGATATATGATACTTTTGAAAAGTAAAAAGATATGATACGTGTATATTATGTAGATTTTTACAAAGATATTATGTTACGAAAGTTTATAAAAATTAGTAAAAGAAATTTAATGTTTGAGTCTAAAACTCATGTAACTCACGAGACAATTTGTCTTACGTATTTTATTTTTATGCCATGTATTCCAGGTTCAGGTATAAAGCTGTGAGATAGTTTGAAGTTGCTAAATAAGCACTAGGTGCAAAGGAGTGGAGCTGGATACAGCTTCCATATTTGGTATTGGTTGAATCCGTTTCTCTTAAGCTTATGGTTTGATATGTAATTGTAACTCCCCTTTTTGATTGTATTAAACAAATAACATGGTTTTTTTGTTAAACCATACTTTGTAAAATATGTTTTTATGTATTAAAAATGGTTTGAAAAATTGGGGCGTTACAAGTTGGTATCAGAGCCATAGTTTAAGCGAATTAGGATTGGATCATTCCACTCCTAGGCTTAAACTAGTATAATAGATAGTTAAAGTAAATTACATAAATGGATATGTCTTAAGGAAATAAGACATTATTTGCTAATGGTATTATATGAATATATTTATGAGTTAAAAGTAGCTATTGATACTAGTGAACAGTGGAACCGAGCGGAAACATCGGGAACAACATGTGTAGGTGATTATGGTAATATGGGCCCGTATTATCATAATCACAGGACGCGTACTGGGCCTGGTGTACTCGCAAGGGAATACTGGGAAACTGGTAGAAATGTAGTAAACGAATATTATGATGAATTATGAAATACTAAAGTACTTGAATTTTATAGCAAAATGCGAACTAGAAGTGGTCAAGGATCGTACGCAGAGAACCCGGATCCTAATGCAAGGCCTCCTATTCCTCCCCGACAGCCTCAAGCTGTTGACGATGGCAATTCTAGGGGTGAGGCCAACCCACCTCCATTGACTTTGGAGGCGATTCAGAAGTTGTTACATGATTCACAAGTGCAAAACAGACAGGAAATGACTCGTCTTTTGGATGAGCGACTGGGCGAAAGATCAAAGTCACAACATGAAGATAGCGAGAAAAGTGTGGCTCCTGAAGGCACTAATCCGAGACAAACTTCTTCTCAGGGAGATTCATCTTCCAAATCACAGCCTCAGTTCAAGACTAAAGGAGCCTGTACTTTCAAGGACTTTATGTCCTGTCGACCAAAAGAGTTCAATGGGGAGATGGATCCACGAATAACAATACGGTGGTTAACTGAAATGGAGCAAGTTCTTCACATATGTCGTTGTGAAGAGGATTTGAAGGTTGGATTCGCATCTCAAATGTTAAAGGCGAGTGCTCTTGACTGGTGGAATACTCTCCGCCGAACCAAGGGAAGTGATTTTGTTGATGCTTTATCTTGGAAAGAGTTTGTTCAACGGTTAAAAGGCAAGTTCTGTTCGGCCAGGCATCGGGAGAATTTGGTTAATGAATTCTTTGCTCTTGCAAAGGATAAACAGACGGTTGATGAGTATACTAAAAAGTTCTGTGAGATGCTGCCATTTCTGGAAGATACATTACCGACCGAGGCTGGCAGGATAAACCGATACGTTAATGGTTTGCCGGCGGACTACTCGCTAGAAGTCAGTAAAGCTACAACTCTTGATGAAGCCATTGAATCTGCGGCCAGGGTCGAGAGTATGATAGAGAAAAAGGCTAAGGAACGACAAGCATTTGCAGAAAAGCGAAAGTCTTCAGGAATCTCTGGAGCAAACAAGAAGAGTCTTTTTTCTTCAGGGGTTTCTAAGCAAAGTGAAGTTAAAGAGTGTAAGAAGTGTGGGAAGAAGCACGGTGGGGAATGTAAGAAGGGCACTAGTGGGTGCTATAAATGTGGTCTTCCGGGTCACCAGGCTAAGGATTGCAAGGTCAAAGATATCAGTGAAGTGGAATGTTTCAATTGTCATGAAAAGGGTCATTACAGCACCAACTGTCCCAAGAAGAAGAATGAGACGTTAGTCTCTACTGCAAGCAATAAGAAGACAGAACCAGCGAAGACGAAGGGAAGAGCGTTTCAGATGACTCTTGATGAGGCCAAAGAAGACCAGGATGTGGTGGCAGGTACACTTATTGTAAACTCACAGCCTGCTTATGTCCTTTTTGATTCTGGGGCACATTTTTCTTTTGTGTCTCATGATTTTAGTAAGCGTCTAAACATACCGATGAAACCATTAGATGATACCTGTGTCATAGAAGTCGCGAACGGAGAGTTAGTTACGGTACATCATGTGTACGAGAAATGTCCGGTGGAGATTAATGGACGAATTTTAAAGGCCGACTTGTTACCTATCGGGATTAAAGGATTTGACATTGTTATTGGAATGGATTGGCTTGGAACTCATAATGCTAAAATCCTATGCGGAAAGCGAATGGTGTCGATTAAATTTCCTGATAATAGCAAAGTATATATATATGGGGAACGACGGAAGAATATGCAGAGTCTCATCACTGCTATTAAGGCTCGTAAATGCATCCAAAAAGGGTGTGAATCATTCATTGCTTATGTGATGAATGGGAAGAAAGAGAAACAAAAGATGGAGGATATAAAAGTAGTTAATGAATTCCCTGAAGTCTTTCCTGATGACTTACCTGGGTTACCACCCATTAGGCAAGTCGAATTCCGTATTGATCTTGTTCCTGGGGCAAGTCCCATTGCCCGTGCACCGTACCGTCTTGCTCCTACAGAGATGAGAGAGCTTATGTCACAGCTGCAAGAACTTCTTGACAAGGGGTTTATTCGTCCCAGCTCTTCTCCTTGGGGAGCTCCAGTGTTGTTTGTCAAGAAGAAGGACGGTACTATGCGCATGTGTATAGATTATCGCGAGCTCAATAAAGTGACAATCAAGAATCGGTATCCTTTGCCGAGAATTGATGATTTGTTTGATCAGTTGCAGGGAGCTAGTTACTTCTCTAAAATTGATCTTCGTTCTGGATATCATCAAGTCAGAGTGAAGGATGAAGATGTATGCAAGACTGCATTCCGAACTCGATATGGTCACTATGAATTTTTAGTGATGCCATTCGGTCTTACTAATGCCCCAGCCGTGTTTATGGACCTTATGAATAGGGTCTGTAAACCTTTCCTTGATAGATTTGTTATCGTTTTCATTGACGATATTCTAGTCTATTCGAAAAGTGAAGCAGAGCATGAAGTGCACCTACGAGAAGTGTTACGTACTTTGAAGAATGAACAGTTATACGCGAAGTTGTCAAAGTGCGACTTTTGGTTGCGGGAAGTTCAGTTTCTGGGTCATATTGTTTCAGCTGAAGGTATTAAAGTAGACCCAGCAAAAATAGAAGCGGTAATGAAATGGGAACCACCGAAGACACCTACAGAAGTTAGAAGCTTTCTTGGGTTAGCCGGTTATTACAGACGGTTTATCCAAGATTTTTCTAAAATAGCGGTGCCACTTACTCAGTTAACTCGGAAAGAAGTAAAGTTTGTTTGGGGAGAAAAACAGCAAGAAGCCTTTGAAATACTGAAAAAGAAGCTGTGTGAAGCTCCAGTATTATCCTTACCAGAAGGCACAGAAGAGTTTGTAGTATACAGCGATGCATCTAATAGAGGTCTTGGTTGTGTACTTATGCAACGAGGCAAAGTTATTGCCTATGCTTCCAGACAGCTAAAAGATGCAGAGACACGTTATACTACTCATGATCTAGAATTGGCTGCAATTGTATTTGCGTTGAAGATTTGGAGGCACTATCTATATGGGACGAAATGCAAGATATATACAGATCATAAAAGTCTGCAATATCTTTTCACTCAGAAAGAATTAAATCTAAGACAGACACGGTGGATTGAGTTGGTGAATGATTATGACTGTGAAATAATTTATCACGAAGGAAAAGCTAATGTAGTAGCCGATGCTTTAAGCCGCAAAGTTCGTGAAAAAGTTATTAAAGGAAGATCCATGCGAATTGAAGTGGTCTCAACTTTGATTCAAAAGATTAAAGAAGCTCAAGAAAGTGCCTTAACTGAAGAAAATATAAAAAAAGAAAAACTTGGAAAGAAGGTGGTGTTTGAAGTAAATACACAAGGATTACGTACTTTTAAAGGACGTATTTGGGTTCCCAAATATGGAAAAACCAGAAAGATAATCTTGGATGATTCTCACAAATCCAAGTATTCTATACATCCTGGAAGTACAAAAACATACCAAGATTTGAAGCAGCATTATTGGTGGCCAGGAATGAAAAAGAGAATAGCAAAGTACATATCCCATTGTGATACTTGTGCTCAAGTAAAGGCAGAACATCAGGTGCCGTATGGTACTGCACAGTCATTGCAGATACCAGCAGGGAAATGGGAAGAACTGACCATGGATTTTGTCATGGGGTTGCCGAGAACACGAAGAGGACACGATAGTATATGGGTCATTGTTGACAGATTGACCAAAAGTGCCCTATTTCTCGCATATAAAGAAACTGCCTCACTTGAAGAATTAGCTCAGTTGTACATCGATGAAGTGATCAGACGTTATGGAGCACCTTTGTCCATAGTCTCAGATAGAGATCCTCGATTCACGTCTAATTTTTGGAATGCTCTACAAGAAAAGATGGGAACTCGAATTAAGATGAGTACAGCCTATCACCCTCAAACTGATGGGCAAAGTAAACGTACTATTCAGACCTTGGAGGATATGTTGAGATCATGTGCTATCGATTTTGGAGGTAATTGGGACCAGCATCTACCATTAGTAGAATTCTCATATAACAACAGTTACCACTCAAGCATAAAGATGCCGCCTTTTGAAGCCTTATATGGTAGGAAATGTAGAACCCCAGTGTGTTGGTTAGAAGCTGGTGAAGCAAAACTTACAGGGCCAGAAATTGTAAGAATGACAAATGAAAAGATTGGGGTGATACAGACCAATATGAAAGCTGCACAAGATCGCCAAAGAAGCTACTCAAATTTGAAGAAAAGACCCTATGATTTAAAAGTAGGCGATTTGGTAATGATAAAGGTGTCACCTTGGAAAGGGGTGATAAGATTTGGCAAGAAAGGGAAGTTGAGTCCAAGATATATTGGACCCTTTAAGATTTTGAAGAGAATCGGTTTACAAGCATTCAAGTTGGAGTTACCACTGGAACTCAGGGGAATACATGATACATTTCATGTATGTTATCTCAAGAAATACTTTGGAAAGAAGGAATTAACCATTCCTTTAGAAGAAGTAAGAGTGGAAGCACCCAACAGACTAGTGGAAGAACCTGAGGCGATGTTAGAGGTGAAAACCAAGAAGCTAAGGAACAGGGAAATTGACCTAGTGTTGGTCAAATGGAAGCATTCACTTGGCACGAATTTGACTTGGGAAACATTAGAAAGCATGAAGAAGAGATACCCTAATTTTACAGATTATGAAGCGATTCCGAGGACGGAATCCTAATTAGGGGGAGGTAGTTGAAACGACCGAAAATTTATAAAATAAAAATATGTAAACAAATATGTGTGTAATATAAGTTTTATATGTAATATTATGAGAAATTATGGTCGAAGGGGTAAAACGGTCTTTCGACAGTTATAAGACCATTATGTAAAACTATATGTGAATGTGAGATAATAAAATAAACAATAAGAGTTTATGCGGAATTTAGACTTTTTACCGCGTGAATAGTGAATTTTGACCAAAAAGGGTAAATTGGTCATTTGACCACATGCAGAAATTATTATAAAAATTTATTATAGTTTAGGACTAAAAATGTAAAAGAAATGATTTCATAGAAAGATAGTTGGTTTTGGTGGCCAAAATTCAAGAAAATCAACTTTAGGGACCAAAACTGAAAATATAGAAAATATAAAAATGAGAAAATATCTCATAATTCCTCACAAATTCAGAAGAGAGTTCTAGAGTACGGGAGAGGAGTGTGAGATACGATTTCTGCAGCAACTTGGAAGTCCTCGTGAAGATCAAAGTTAGAAACTTGATTTTTAGTTCTTGAATTGAAGTTTACAAGATCAAAGGTTAGTAGTTTTGCTTTTAACTTAAGATTTTGTGTGACCTTCAAGAGAGGAATTTAGTGACTGAAATTGCAGTCAAGAACCACTTAGTTGTATGGTTCAACACTTCCATTAAACCATGTTATAAGTACTTAATCAAATAATATGGAAGTAGGATGCTATTTTTCAAGAATTGAGATTTTGATCAAGAACCCTAGATTTTGAGTTCTTGTGATTAATCCGATTTTTATGGTGTAAAACTTGAAGAAATTGAAGGGTTTTAGTCTTGGAACAAACCCCTATCAATTAAGTAATGAATTCAGCCCTTAATATGAGAAATTGGGAAATTGTAGCATAAAATCGGGGAAAAACTGGGCTGCTGCTCGACAGGCGCGGTGCGCCCCTACCCTTGGCGCGGCGCGCCCTGCGCCAGCGTGCAGCTGCAGTTTCAGCTTAAGAGTCCCCTGCTTTGTGATTTCCATTTTTTTAGAAATGGTTCAAATCTTGTCCAATTGACCTCAAATTTTAAACATAGATCTAATATGGTCCAAAACTTTATAAAAATTTATCAGAATTAAAATACGACCCTCCGAGGGTACTGTAGTAAAATACGTATAAAATACAAGTTAACTAAAATTGGTCATTCAAGAGTTATACATTTGTTTTGACCATTGATAGTATAATAAGGACTCTAGCATGTATTAGAGTCAATAAAAAGGTAAATTAATGTATCATATACTATATATAGGTGCAAGTCAAATAATCGGACACCGAAAGGGTAAAGAACCGAGGAACGTCTAAACGATATTTCAAGAATTATTCGGTGAGTACATGTAGCATTTTTCCCATTTTGGGATACATGGCAAGTAAGTAAGTATTTTTCAGACTTCATATATTATTTTTATATGTGAAAAATATTTGCAAAAATGGTCCTTTTTCTAGTTTAAATAGAAAGTTAACTGCTATATTTGAAAGTATGATTCTTGATGATAGCCTAAATTATGATAGAGATATGTTTAAGTCAAAAGCTTGGCATTTAGCCATTTTTCGTGCAAGTGATGTTTTGTTTTTCAGAAAAGTATTTTATGTTTGACTGGTATTGTGACTAGCATTGTTTATAAGGGAACTATGTTCCAACCTACCCGGGTTAGGTAAGGAGTCTACTGGGGACAACCCCTTCGCGAAGTAGACTGCCTCAGCAATTCTACCGTTAGTATTGATCCGTTCTTTCTAATTGTAGAGACTTGGGGTATCACTTATAGTGATTAATGCCTTAAGTATAAAAATCCCAGCAAGTTTATAAAACCAGTCAAAGAAAGTATAAAAGACATTATTTTTGAAAAGTTTGATATATGATACTTTTGAAAAGTAAAAAGATATGATACGTGTATATTATGTATATTTTTACAAAGATATTATGTTACGAAAGTTTATAAAAATTAGTAAAAGAAATTTAAAGTTTGAGTCTAAAACTCATGTAACTCACGAGACAATTTGTCTTACGTATTTTATTTTTATGCCATGTATTCCAGGTTCAGGTATAAAGCTGTGAGATAGTTTGAAGTTGCTAAATAAGCACTAGGTGCAAAGGAGTGGAGCTGGATACAGCTTCCATATTTGGTATTGGTTGAATCCGTTTCTCTTAAGCTTATGGTTTGATATGTAATTGTAACTCCCCTTTTTGATTGTATTAAACAAATAACATGGTTTTTTTGTTAAACCATACTTTGTAAAATATGTTTTTATGTATTAAAAATGGTTTGAAAAATTGGGGCGTTACACATAACATTGTGATGTGCCTAGCACTCATGTGCACTGGATCGAGATCAAGTAATGGAGTAACCTGCACATAGAGATTACTTCATGTAAACTATCACGAGTAATTATAAGATACTATATCTTATATCCTTAAGATAAAGATGCATGAGATTCTTTTTCTAATGTCTGTTGTACTTTGGTGTTCTCCAACATTGTCCGTAACTGGCAACAATATAGGGAATGTCAGGTATGCCATGATATGCAGATATGACTATGCAGTTAATATCTATTTGTTCTTTCTGCCTTATATGAGAAGCGATATTCATGGGGCCCGTGATGATTTGGTGCTGACATCAAATGCTTGGCTGAGCTTAGACTAAATTGATAAATAGATCAAGTGTACAACCGCTTAGGGTCACCAAAGATCTCTATTGAGAAACACAATCTTAAGCGGTTTAGTTTGACGAGATTCCATGTCACACACTCATATGCATATCATAGAACAAAGGGATTCTGATCATTTTCCTATAGGCCTATTTCACACCTTCGGATGTGAATACATCATTAGTCTTGGATGACGCACGCTATACTAACTTTATGAAATGAGTCTGTATAGTTTTTGAGCTGTGTGCAAGTGGGAGACTGTTGGAAAAACGCCTAGTGTCTCAACAAGTACAATGTATTTCTATAAACTGTATGTTGCTTTTCGGTTACACACAAAGCATGATTAAACAAACTAAATAAATAAAGGTGCAATTAAAAAGGTATTAGTTTGTTAATTTGACATATTATGTAAATTAACTTGAAACTAAAACAAGGCTTAAGAAGAATAAATCCCACATTAATGGAAGTGAAAAGTTTAATCACTTGTATGGATTTATTCTCTTGGAAGTCGTCCCACATGGATGGGAGAATCAAAGTAGGATGGAAAAATTCAAGTATAAAAGAAGTTATCCAACATTGATAGGAGTGTGAAACTTGGTGGGAAATCCTCAACTATAAAAGAAGGAAAAGGGGATGAAATTAAGCACACAAGCATTGCAAACCATAGTCATCAACCCTAGGGTGTTGATGACTCTTCCACCCTTCCCTCTCCCATGCTTGCATTTTTGGGCTTGACAAACCCTAGACACCACCTTTCTCTTTAAACCTTTGTTCTCTTTAGCCTCAATCATTTTTCTTTTTGGTGTTTTTCTTCTCTTATTGGGTTGCAAAGACCAAGACCTTGTTAGACATACTTAGATGTTTCATGGAGATTAAGAAATCGTGACATAGAGCTCACAGTTTGGGTGGTGCAAGACCATAATTTTGTGGTGTCTTCTTGGAGTCCTTGATCTTTCTCTTGGGGTGCGACTTTCATTAGAGGGAGCTACTTTGGACCCTAGTTCATCCACTACTTGAAGATTTTAAAAGGCATAAACCCTAAATTACTTGTTAATTATTTTATGTTACTTTATGTTTGAACATGTGATCCTCTTGCTTGGGTTTTGATTTTGATATTTTGTTTATTTCACTGCCTTGATTTTATTGTTGTATGTTCATATCAAAAACCAACAGTGTAGTGGTCGTCTAGTGTGCTTTGGATTAAGAGGGCTAAATTACCTAAGTTTCCAATTTTGTCATACGTGTTCAAACTAATACATATGTAAATATTTGTTGTTATGGGTTTCCTTTCGGTTAAAGACTGATTTTCCTTCATCTTTCATTTTATATTGAAAGTAATTAATTATTAGTTTGAAGAAATAAAGAGCAACTTTAATATTTATTAGTCATTAAGTTTTGACAAAGACAATTATAGCCTACCAAATTTATGGTCCCTGCTCATCCTTCATGATTCAAATCTTGTTTAATAGATCATACTTTATAGAGCAATGTGCATCACATTTGTCTGAGATGTAATATTAATATAAATCACCTTAAGAATCTTCATATGGAACCTAAATTGGTTTACTCGGTAACCAAATCAACAACCTAAGTTAGACTCTTTATAAGCTTTGCATGTCTCCCAAAATAGAATTTCGACTCTCTAATTTCTTTATGATTTTTGTTCGAATACTCATCAACAAATTTCAAATTATGAAGACAGCTTGGATGGCCATGTCCATAGAAATTGGCCTTATTAGTTCTGATGGCCAAAGGGTCCATATCCCTAATAATAGGGTTAGGTTTTTTCACTAGCGCAATTAGCATCGAGATTTTCCGATATCGTCCAAGATTTGGCGCTATTTTCGACCGCTACAGCGGCGCTACAACTGCTATTTGGACCAGGTGATTATTTTTTCAGAATTTTTGAAAAATATTGGGTTGTTGACTATGATGTGTGTTGAGGTCATTGTTTTGTGTATATTTTTCATTATGGGATATGATTCTTTGTATAGGATATGATTTTTATTAACAAGTTACTTATGAATATAGGAGTATAAATATTAATTATACGTAATATAAAAAACCGCAATACCGCCACTATATCAGCGCTAGAATAGGTATTTCAAATAGCGGCCGGTGACCCTATTTGATTTTGGACTGTGATAACTGCATAGTTCCTCGCTTTATGTTTTCCAGACTCCAAAGGCAATTAGGAGTATTTGGTTGTTAATGTCCATGGTCACCGCTAGAAATATAATTCCCAAGTATATTTCTTTTATGTGAGCACCATCAATTACAGTAACGGGACGTAAACAATTTTTGAGCGCTCAAATCTATAAAATATTAGATAAGTAATCATATTACAAAAGTTCACAACAGCTACAAATAATGTTTCCAAAATAATCTTATTGCATAACAATAGCGACAAGAAGAATCCAAATCGATGGTTGTCATGTAAATATGGGTCGCTATCTTTGAATTCCTCAAAAGCATACAATTTAACCGGTCATGTTTGCTAGTGCGAAATATGAACACTGAAGCAGTCAAATAGAGTACATTGAATCCGCTTTCCTACAACATCTTTCTTGTACTATCAACCAATATATCATTCAAGAAGTGACCTAACATATTTTTGTTGTCTTGATGATGATAGGGATACAATTGTGTATTTATGCAAGTTTGCTCATCCATAAACATATCGACTTGGATCGAGACTCAATTATTGTAACTTTTCACGAATTTTCTCAATAACAGTTCACATAGACAATCAATGTTTGGCAATTATTTTGTTTCTAACAATGTAAATTTGTAAAAATATTATTAATACAACTGGTAATGATTTGTGTTTGTCAAACTGTAATACATATTAATCCCTACTTCCCTGAAGTTCCAACTATACTTATAAAGAATATCATGTTTAAAAAAAATGTTAAAGTAGCTACCCGCCTCACCTCAAGTCAAGGTAGAATTGTAGGTGAAGGGTTTTCTAGCAAACAATGAACACAAAATTTCCTATGGTTCACATGCAACCCTAGAAAGATCTATGTTTTCTTCTATGAAGATAATAAACTAAAACCTAAAGGTCAACAATAATTTCTAAAGATCAAAACAAGAATTACCAACCTTTGAATCTTGTTCTTTAAGCTAGCAGCAAAAGTATCCTGCCTCAAATGAAAGTCATACCCACAACAATGGAGAAGACAGTTCAGCAGAGTATCTCTGGTTGAAGTTGGCGTGAATAATGGGGAGCCAGAGGGTTCCTTTTGTAGCCTCCTAGGGTTACACCTGAAACCCTAAGGAGCCTCCAAGTGGGCAAGCCTGTTGACCACTTGGACCAGATCCATAAACCCTAATTAGGGTTTTTGCCAACCCTAGAGAAGCCTCCAAGGGTGGCGCCACTTTTGGCCCCTGGACTTTTCTTTGCCAGTTATTCAACTATTGAATAAATACAAACTAGTCCTCACACTTTTAATTAATTAATTTAATCACTAAATTAAATCCAATTAATTCTAGATTAAATCTCAATTAATTATTATAGTTTCTAATTAATATATTAACACTTAAATATATATTAATAAACCATTTAATTAATTCTGTTGATTTATTACACAATTAATAAATCAACCTTTTACTCTACTGAACTCTATCCTGACCTCCAGCTATGAGGGCAACCCAAATAGACTTTGCTTCAATTAACAAGATAAATATAAATATAAAGTCATGGCTTAGACACCTAATCCAACAGTCTCCCACTTGGATAAGTCTATGACTTTAATTTTATCTTCTGATTAATAAACAACTTGCAGCTTCCTAGAAACTGCTGCCGAACTCTGACCTAGTCAGTTCCGTCCAAAGATAAGTGATCATATGATCCTTCGTCCAACAAGATATTTCCAGACACGAGACATGGATTGAGATCAATCTCTGTCCGATACTCTGTTTCCCGATTTCCCATTCTGCTTATGACTTTAAGACTTCTAATTGAACACATCAATTTAGTCCCGGCTGGCCAGCACTTTAGTCAACTTCAAAATCATCGAGCGGCCTACAGATATCTGTTTCCCATCAGGGGTCAAGGAACGAATAAGCTTTGACTCATATGATTGTGTCTTTTACTTATCAAGTCGTACACAACAATGTGTTTTATAACATCGAGTTACCGATGCATTTCGCATCATCAATGCACAACCGACTCGTAAATTTCAACTCATATGTCTCTGCTTCAAGATCATACGATATTATCGTCTCAACATTGCTCGTGATGTAATCCATGAAGCAATCTATTGAGCGCGGGATTATCCAATACTCAAATATCTATTTCTAAGTACTCATGAACGTTGTAGCAGTCTTACTGCAATGTCTAACTCCTTAGACAATCTACAACCAATTCACGACAGTCTTTGTTCATACTTACTCCCGAAAAGTATGAGTGACTGTGGACTTTTGAATAATCAAATTATTCGGGAAGTGAAACATGCAAAATTGAAACTTAAAATCTGACTGGTGGCTACTATTGCCTAATTACCAAGTCTCCACGAGGTAATCACCAAGTCGGATTTTACATAAACTATTATCGGTTTCTAAATTCCTTTTAAACTATTTAATTCGTGTTATGTATCTATGTCTACCTGACCTTTCACTCTTTCTATGTATTCAAATGTTACACATTTATACACTTTATCCGATCAGATATCCTTCCGATGATATTTCAATTTTGGTCATACCGTCATTCTCACTAACAACTCCATTCTATGTACTGTGACTTTCCATGGTTCTCGGGATCTTTAGTCCACACGACTGCACCCTAAGACTATTTCGAGGTGTTACGATGTGCCGGTGAGCCATACGCGCTCCATCGGAATGCCAACGAAATTCTTTAACCATTAAGTCCTTATTTGAAAATTCTTTTCAAATTTGTTATCAACATTCACCCCTTAATCATTTTCCAATGATTTCTCACGTATGTACAAAATCCATTAAGTATTCCAGCCAGGTCATATCCTGAATCTAACTCACTATGCTCTAAGCATTAGGTCATCAAGACATGTTCATGACACTTCTGATCGATCCAAGAAACTTGTTGGATACGATCTAGTCATATTCCAAACCTATTTGGAATCTTAGGATTATTTATAATCCTTGTGTCACGTCTTTCAATAACTATATCCTTTCGGAGACTTTTTCTCAGGCATCTTGAATCTTATCAAGATCATGCTTACTATGGCCGGTTCTATACTGATGACAACATCTATCTGATATATGTCAATGGATTATGTGAGTACGTTGCACCTTTCATACCTCTCATGCCAAATCATCACACTTTGCAATGACAGGAAACTCCTTTCCTGAGCTATGCATCTTGAGTCTCATCAAAATCATCTTGGCAGAGTTTCGATCTATCTCATAGACGTTTGTAACCACCTGAGCATGCCGTATCTTTATTAAGTCTTTCATAGCGATCCGTCTCTTAACACCAAGTCATTACACTTTGTAATGAAAAGAGACGTTTCCTAGAAACACACATATGGAGATAGATAACAGCAACACTCCCACTGGCTTTGACACGGTTATGGACTATTTACAAAATCCAGAGCTTTTGGTATATTTTGAGAATCCAAACCTTTCTGACATCTTAATGGATATCTTTCAGCCCCTTCTCAAAATCCAAACCTTTGGCATATTTCGAGAATCTGAATATCCTTTCTTGCGAGATGCTTGCAGGGAAATCCCGGGCCCATGTACCTTTATACTGGCATATTCTTTATGAGTCCTCATTAGTGTGTCGGTGATCCACACGCGCTCCACTAACGACTTACATTATGCAGTATCCTTTCAGATTTCATCTTCTATTGAGAGTGCTTCTCTCGGAGTCAATTACTTGACTCTGAGTATCGTCTCACTCAACGAGATGTTCTGAAGGTACGTTTCTGTCTATGTTGGTTTCTTTTGATGATTACTCCCACTGGTTTTAAGACCAGTTGTAAAATCAATCAAACTGTCACATGGACTGTATCTCGTCCTAAAGTTCTCTTAATTGGCAGCAACCGGGCCCACCAATGCTTCCAAGTAGTCGGATTGAAAATCCGTACCAACTATAGTGTTTTACCACTATTCGGTATTTCACCCCGATCATAACTACTTATGACGGTGATCAGTACTTCTGGTCAAGAGAAGGTTATGTCAGTATTAAAACAGAAATCTGATTTCTTCTCTAAGCCTAGTGATGACTAAAGGTTCTTTCACTTGGCTAATCCTGAACTCATTCAGGACTGTCCCAACTCCCACTGTTTCCTTAGAACATGAGTTCTTTCTAAAAGAGCTCTTTCTTTTCCAGATACAGCGGGATAGCCAGTGAAACGACATTTCTGATTAGGTTCAGGCCAGTCATGAGGTTCGGACGAACACTACAAGACCATGGACCTTTAATGTACAAGTGGGACAATCCCAGCTTTACATTTCAGACAGTGTCTGCAAAACCTACTTAGTCGAAGATGTGGTTTGAATATGGTTTATATAGTCTGACTGGTTTAGTGTTTAATTTATGGGAAACTAATTAGCAATGTATCTCATATATCGAGGATCGAACTGTTTCGACCAATGCTCCATCATCTTCCCTAAGACACATTATAACTATTAATGTTCTTGGAAGAGAATAACTGTGAAACATTTTCCCAGTTTATGTTGTCACTCAGGTTCTGTGGGTCTTGTACTTCCTTTGAAATCCTTAAACTGTTCAAGGATTCAATCCAATCGCTTATTCTCATAAGCGAAGTTATATTCGTCATACCGACTAACAACTATTGTGAAGTACAAACAATTGTGTTCTATTCGGAGATTCAAGCAATACACAGCAACTGATGTGTTCGTTGCTTCTAATCTCAATCTCTTTTACATCTCTATGTAAACTTATGACTTTGTTAATTCTGTTCAAGACTTGTAATCTTCAGTTGGCTCTAAGTCAACTGATTCCAAAATCCTATCCTTTGGATCTTTGGGTGATTCATTTCTTGCCACATGTGCTTTATAAAGAACTTAATCATCATTCGACTCTAAGTCAAATGATTCCAAAGTCCTGTCCAACTGGATCTTTGGTTGATTCATTTCTTAACACATTTAGAACTCAACTCATCAAGTGACTCTAAGTCAAGTGATTCCAAGGTCCTGTCCAACTGGACCTTTGGTTGAATTGATTCTTATAATATTCATCTTAACAATCATAAGGGACACAATTCCTAAGATCCAAACACTTTAGATGCATTCAATATTCAAGTTATTACTAATTATGCATTTAACACAATCATACAACATTTCAAGGATATTTCAAACAACATGTGTTAAAAGAAAAATTGACAATTTTATTAAAACAAATTCCTTGAACAATGTACTATATGATAGACAATGTCATACGCATCTAAAAGCTAATAACAATATTTCAATATCTAACTAAACTTCAAAACTGCATGAGCCGGAAATCCAATCCATATGTGCTCCTATGCGCCAATGTCCCGTACCCTACTGATTCCCTGAGCTTTCAAAAGATTTTGACCTTAGAGCGTCATCCAATCTTTCCGCGACTGTATCCGATTTTGTGGATTCCCAGCTTAAGACATATTCAGACGATCTGGATCGTTTCTTGCTGCGTCTTTCCACTGGACTTAATTCAGAAGTAGCTGAACCATTGGAGCTATGCCTGTCCAAGAGTGACTCGTATAAAGTCAACAGTGGATGCATTTCCATTAAGGTCTTTTTTTGGTCTTCCCTTCTATACGTCTGAATGAACAGATCGTACTTACTAGTCAGTGAAGCGAGTAGAGTGTTAACACTCGACTCCTGACTCATGGAATAACCAAGTTTGTATAATTCGCCTATGTACACTTCAATCTGAAGAACATGCGAATCGATGCTACTTCCTTCTTTTAACTTACACTCTGCAAGTCTTTTGAAGATCCTAGCTCGTTCCTCTTCGACTGGTTTTCGGAACCTTTCCTCAACCGATCGCATTAACTCATATGGCCCTAAGGATTCAAAATCCTTGCAGAATTCGGGGTCAATGGTCAACATCATGAGGTCACGAATCTTTTCGGATTCATCAACTAATAAGTCATGCTTATCATAAAGGCTCTTTATGACGACTTGTTCCGGTGGAACCGGTATCGGATACTCGGTGAGATGAAGCTTGCCCGCAATGCCGAGAGCCAGTCTCCAATTGCGAAGCCATTCCTTACAGTTAAGGCCAGTCAGCCTTTCCATATTTAGCAGGTGCTTTCTGATGCTCTCAGAAATGGGTGAAGGAGGAGAGGAAGGAGAATAGACACTTGATTCAGACATCTACAATAAACATAATTTATTAGTTTAATTAATCCTTTTAAATAATTACCCAATATATTATTTATTAAGGCTAGGACCCAAAATGCCCCAACTATGGTGTGAAGAGGGATGCCGTAATCACAACATAATGATCATTAAGGTAGATAATACACTTATCAATTTCATCTTATGAAATTCCTAGATCTGTTGAGACACATTGAACTGTTCAATGGCATGTTTAGTCTCGGATGTGCCCCACTGTTTGTGACTGGGATGCCGAGGATCACAAACCGGGTGTGAATAACCATGCAAATTAGCTTGGTACTCTCGAAGTCAATTGTCATCTCTAATTAACGTGTCGGTTAACCACACACGCTACGTTAATAATGACAAAATCGAGAAACCCATTGCAACTCTTTGCGGACCCCAGTTGGTGTGCCGGTAAACCACACACGCTCCACCAACGTTCCACAAAGTGCAATGTGCAATTCCATGGATTAGCACCAATTCACATTTTTAACCTAAAATAACTAGATTGGGTTTTTTGTTTAAGGTTCTAGTACTTTCAATTATAGCATTATACTTTTAAGAGGCTTAGCGGTTCTATCAAACCCGTTCGGCTAATGACACTCGACTGACCAGGAGAGCGGTGGGTAAGAGTGGATACCCATTAGACTAACATTTTATAGTCAGTCGCCTTATACCCTCTTTATAGGACAGTTTTGTGAATGAGGCCTACTAACGGTAAGACTAACCAATTTTCTTATATATAAATTATTAAATTTTAATCATAAATATATAAGATATATTTTAATCTTATTAAAATATTTTAGAATTAATTATCTCATAATTTTCGCAAATTTTAAACTATTTTTCGAAAATTTAAATTAATTCCTTAAGCTGATTTAATTGGTCTTTTAATTAACAGTTAATTAAACTAATTAAATCTAAGATAGATTTCATAAAATTAATCAAATTAATTTTTCTATCTTGGCCCCTATATGGTTCGAAATTTACATGCCAAAATTAAAGAGGTTCTAGTTATTTAATTAATCCAATTACCAAAATAACAACACACTAAATAAGGCAAGTAAATCAAGCAAATAAAGGGAGGGACCAAGGGGTGGCGGCTAGGGTTAGGAAACCCTAGCCTAGATTTCGACCAAAGCCTCATCCAAGAGGTATATTTCGCACAAAACCTCAAGGAAAACATAGATTAAGCAGTTTATATCAAACACAAGAAAACAGCCTAAGCTCTGATACCACTGAAGGGTTTCTAAGCAAACAATGAACACAAAAATTCCTATGGTTCACATGCAACCCTAGAAAGATCTATGTTTTCTTCTATGAATATAATAAACTAAAACCTAAAGGTCAACAATAATTTCTAAAGATCAAAACAAGAATTACCAACCTTTGAATCTTGTTCTTGAAGCTAGCAGCAAAAGTATCCTACCTCAAATGAAAGTCATACCCACAGCAATGGAGAAGACAGTTCAGCAGAGTATCTCTGGTTTAAGTTGGCGTGAATAATGGGGAGCCAGAGGGTTCCTTTTATAGCCTCCTAGGGTTACACCTGAAACCCTAAGGAGCCTCCAAGTGGGCAAGCCTGTTGACCACTTGGACTAGATCCCTAAACCCTAATTAGGGTTTTCGCCAACCCTAGAGAAGCCTCCAAGGGTGGCGCCACTTTTGGCCCCTGGACTTCTCTTTGCCAGTTATTCAACTATTGAATAAATACAAACTAGTCCTCACACTTTTAATTAATTAATTTAATCACTAAATTAAATCCAATTAATTCTAGATTAAATTTCAATTAATTATTATAGTTTCTAATTAATATATTAACACTTAAATATATTAATAAACCATTTAATTAATTCTGTTGATTTATTACACAATTAATAAATCAACCTTTTACTCTACTGAACTCTATCCTGACCTCCAGCTATGAGGGCAACCCAAATGGACTTTGCTTCAATTAACAAGATAAATATAAATATAAAGTCATGGCTTAGACACCTAATCCAACAGTAGGCTCACCTTGTTTGTTGATAGTTTCTAATGTGACGAGTTTTTGTTCAAGTTGGTTGTTGACTTGAAAGATTTTATGGAAGACAATATGACATTGGAAGAATAATTTTTATAATATAAATAATCTTAGAAGATTTCTTTCCACCCTAGAGATTCACTTTCTAGTATAAATAGGTATCATCATAATTCATGTCGTCCATAGTTTACATACAAATTCATATGTTTTTATTCTATCTTGAAAAACCTTTGGAATTTGAAGATTACCTAGTCTGAAAGTTACTACATATCTCATAGATAATGAAATTTTATGTCATTATTGTATCCTTTATTCTTATCATTTTATACTCTAAAGCAAATTTTGGTACTACTAACCCAACTTTGAAGTTTATTGATATGTAGGTCTTGAAATATTAATAACGGAGAACAATGACCCGATCATGCCTTTTAATTTCGACTATCAGGTAGCATGTAACTTTTACCATTGAAAGGCATTCGATAAATTATATCAAACGAAAACTGTTCAACTCAAAATAGCCACTTGCTATCCAACATACAACCACCTGAATTGGCTATTTTCAATTTCTAGCTTACATCGACGCCTACAGTGGCCATTTTACCTTTTGGCGCCACCTACCTGCCACCAAAAGTGGCCATTTTTATCTCATGGATTATAAACATTTTAGAGCTCAAACATTTATGTTTTTTCATATATATTGGGGCTTCTTAGGGGCCAATTTGGGGGGGGGGGGGGTTTGCAAGACAAGTAAAACCCTTGAGAGATAAAGGACAATTAGGAATAAATTTTGGAAGATGGAACCATTTATCAGAAGCTTGGTTCTCTTCCTATTTAGAGAAGTATTTTTTTTTGTTTTTATTGACAACATATGTAAGCTTTTGTCCCTTCAAAAATGATTTAGCACTTTGTGTTTCATGTATGTTAGACCTTCTTTGTTAGAGAATGTTGGATTATAGCATCCAAGTATAAATTATATTTTACATATTTCTTGTTGGTATATTTTTTGGTTGAGTTGAATATATTATGCTTTATTGATCATATTGTTCGTGTTTAATATTTATTCTAAAAAGTAATTCTAACTTGTTGAATGATATTTGACCTAGGGTAGGTAATTGGATATATATATGTATCATCTAAACCCTAGTAACATGTGAAATATTTATGTGTTTAATGACGTTATTACCTGTGTATGGTAATCGAAAGATATAACATATCATCTAGTAAAAGAACCTTATTATACTGTGTAGATGGTAGTAAGGATATTAGAGTTTATTGTTTTCAACTGATATTTTTTTCCTAACCTAGAAATAGAAAAGGATGTTTATATTGGATGCTAAATAAAATCACACTCTTAAATCTCTTCTTTTATTTGTGTTTGGGTTTGAAAATCGATAAACACACAAACACGACAATTAGATACGCAAAAAATATATAAAGAACACAAGGAATTAACGTGGTTCACTCAATTAGGGTCATCGAGCTACATCCACGGACGCGTTAGAGGGAGATTTTATTAATGTAATCGTCAAATACATGCTTTCTATACAGAGTTACATTCATACACGAGAGCTATTTATAACCATGAGTTGACCTAAAACGAATTGTTGAATGTGGTCCATATGCCTATGATGTTATCAACAAAACTAGCCCATGGTTGTGAACATCATAACATGTCATCAAGCACCAGTAAACCTTGTTATCAAGCATCAACATACCTGCTCATCAGGCACCAACAAACCTTGTCATCAAGACGTTACAGACATTGCATCATGTGACCAACTGAGCTTACATGTCTGCTATAACCTGTGACCAACAAACCTTTCACCAAGAAGGTTTTCATGCGCAGTCGTCATAGTGACAATGAGGTCAAAGGGTATATTAGGGTTCATAACTCAACAATTTTCTATTGATTGGTAAGCTTCTTCCATTTCTATTATCATTTCCTTTCACTTATGTTGTGTTTTGTTTAGATCCATATTATTACTATTATTATTATCAAGTAATTTGTTGCTATTTCCTATGGTGGTACTTGTTATCAAACGTTCTTGGATTGATATCTGTGTTATCACATTATTACTTGATTGGCATTGTGCACTTGCAGTTGTGAAAGGTGTAATAACCTTCCGCCACTCATTGTGTTCTTTATTTTTGAGAGTCTCAAATAGATCCCATTAATTATACTCAATCTCTGTATTATAATCTACTTGCATAATCCATACCTAATAAGTGGTATCAGAGCATGATGAAATTTATATTTCTAGATCCTTGCTGTATGATCTGATCCTAAATATTTACATTTTGGTCACCGAAATTCTCGCATTCTGCTTCATTAATGACTTAAGAAGGTAACTTACTTTTCAAAATGTTCACATTTACATAACAATGTTTTTTTTGTTCACATTTACCCATTTAACTTGTTATACCTGTTCAAAAAAGGATAATATGACCTGCTGGTGCGGGTTTTCCCGATCATATTACCCCTTTTTTAACAGATATAACAAGTTAAATGAGCAAATGTGAGCAAAAAAAACATTGTTACCTAAATGTGAACATTTTGTGCGTCTCATAAGTGGAAAGCAGAATGTTCACATTTAGGTAACAATGTTTTTTGTTCACATTTACCCATTTTACTTGTTATACATTTTCAAAAAAAGGTAATGTGACCGGGAAAACACCCACCAGCCGGTCATATTAACCCTTTTTTGAACATTTATAACAAGTTAAATGGGTAAATGTGAAAAAAAACATTGTTACCTAAATATGAACATTCTGAAAAGTAAGTTACACTCTCAAGTCATTAACCCTTTATTAGGATGCACGGAGTGGTGTTCGGGCTCGTGCGGGTTCAAGCAATTTGAGGCTCGGTACCGACGGTATCGCCGTGGTACCACAATGATCCTTGCACCGTGTTGCTCGGGTTCGTGTGATATCGGTTTGGTGTGGGTTCGTCATGATGCTTCAAGCCGCAAATATATATATATATATATATATATATATATATATATATATATATATATATATATATATATATATATATATATATATATATATATATACACACACACACACATACACACACACATATATATATATATATATATATATATATATATATATATATATATATATATATATATATATATATATATATACATATATATATATATATATATATATATATATATATATATATATATATTAAATTTAATGTTAAGTTAATTTTTGTAATTAATTAATTAATTTTATAATAAAAAATATGATGTGGTATCGTGGATTCGGTGGGAATTGCTTCCATGGATGTGTGATGAAGTGGGATGGGGAAAGATAGAAGTGAGATGAGAGAGAAAAAACTGATATAGCAAGTGGAATGAGTGGGTTCAGAACCCAATACTCCCCCACCCTTAGAATGTCCTTCTCATGCTCCAAGTGTCCTCAGTTTGATGAAACGCATTTCTCCATGTAGAAAATCAAAATGGTTTAAAAACCCTAGACCTATCACATCAAGTATTTTTAATTTGACAAAATTACATAAACTGTCCCTGTCATTTACCAAATTTACCACATTAGGACTAAGTATTGGAATTTCACCGTTATGGTCACCAACGTTTCCGAAATGCTACAAATCAATCCCATGGACATATAAAAAGACTGAAATACCCTTTCTATTTTCTTTTAACCTATTTTGTTTAACCTATTATTTATTTAAATTTAAATAATTAAAAACTAATCAGCATCCTAACCCCACCCCTACCCCCACCCCTACCCACTCCATCTCTCTCTCTCTCTTTCTCTTTCTCTCGTTCTCTCTATCTCTCCCATATGTCCCTGCTGAAAATCAAGTTCCATTGAAAGCGGCGATTAATCCGCTAGGGTTCTGGTTCAAAACCTTCCGGTGAAACCCATATGAACCTAATGGAAGGTTCAATCTCAACCTGCAAGAAACATCCTCGTTTATTCAGGATTTTGTAGCAAGTGCATGATTTTATATATATATATATATATATATATATATATATATATATATATATATATATATATATATATATATATATATATATGTTGGATTAGGTGTCTAAGACATGACTAATAATTAGTATTTATCTAATTAATAGTAGCATAGTCCATTTGGGTTGCCCTCATAGTTGGATGATTGACAGAAAGTCCGGTAGAGAGAAAGATTAATTTATTATGTGATTAATAAATCAATAGAAATTAAATAAATAGTTTATTAATATATTTAAGTGATAATATATTAATTAGAAACTATAATAATTAATTACAATTTTTTCTGGAATTATTTGGAATTAATTTGGCAGTTAAATTGATTAATTAAGGTACATGGACTAAAACTGTAATTATTCAATAGTTGAGTAAGTGACAGTTGAGTGAGTGAGAGTGGTGAACGAAATTATATATGGAAACATATATATTTTCGATTTTGATAATGAGGATAAAAGGGTTTGAATTATTAAGATAAAGGCTTATCTTAATTTGAATTCAAAAAGGTTTATCTTTAAGGTTTATCTGATCACCATTTGGAGCCTATAAATAGGGAGGCTCACCCTAACCCTAAAGCCACGATTTTGAAGGTCTCTCTAAAGGTATTTTCGGCCAACAACTCCAAGCTAGGGTGTGACTGCATTTGAGGCAAGAGATTTCTGTTGCTTTGCTTCCAAGATTCACTAAAGGTTGGTTTTTCTTGATCTTTCTTTTAGTTTAATTCTTTTTGGGCCTTTTAGGAATTGTTATATGTTTAACTAGAATGAAAACTTAGATCTATATAGGTTGCATGTGAACTTAGGAATTTTAGTTCATAGTTGTAGAAAACCTTTCAGTGGTATCAGAGCCGTTTGGTTGTTTTTCTTGTTAAATTGTTATAACTGCTTTCCTTGTAATTAGGGTTTATAGTCTCTAAACCCTAATTTTGGGCAAATCGACATTAGGGTTAGGGTTTTGAAAAACCCTAGCCCCCCCCCCCCCCCTCTATTTTGGCGATTTTATGATTAGGGTTTAGAATGTATTCTATTTTTGGTAACTTTAAATTGTTTAAAAGATAAACCTTAAAAACTTTATCCTAAAAATCGAAAATTAGGGGATAAGGATAGTTTTAATTAATTTGATTAATTTGATAAACCTATCTACATTTGAATTAATTTAATTAATTGGTAATTAAAAGATAATTCAAGGATTTAATTTAATTTAGAATTTAATTGTTTAAATTGGCGAAAATTAAAAGGATAAATCCTAAAATATTTTAAAAGGTTTAAAATATCAAATTTAATTAATTTAATTAATTGTTTAATTAAAAGATAATTAAAATCAATTTTCAAGGTTTAATTTAATTTGAAATTTAATAGTTTAAATCGACAATAAATTAAAAGATAAACCAGAAACAATTTTTTAAAAGTTTTAAAAAATTACATCTTATATATATTATAATTAGAAAGTTATTGTTATATGTATAAGATTAAAATGGTTATTCAAATCATTAGTAGGCCTCATTCACAAAGCTGGTCTATAAAGTGGGTATAAGGAGACTGCCTATAAAATGGCGGTCTAATGGGTGAACACTCTCGCCCACCGCTCGCCTGATCAGTGGAGGGTCGTTAGCCGAACGGGTTTGATAGGACCGCCTAATCTTATTAAAAGTATAATGATATTATTCAAAGTACTAGAACCTTTTAAATAAAACCCCAAATCTAGCTACTTTAGGAAAAATGTGAATTGGTGCTAATCCATGAAATTGCACATTGTACTTTATGAAACATTGGTGGAGCGTGTGTGGTTAACCGGCACGGCAATTGGGGTTCATAAAGAGTTGCAATGGGTTTCCCGGGTATTATTATTGTTGATGGAGCGTGTGTGGTTTACCGACACATCAATTAGAGATGATAATTAACCCGAGAGTACCAAGCTAATTTGCATGGTTATTCACATCCAGTTTGTGATCCTCGGCATCCCAGTCACAAACAGTGGAGCACATCCGAGATTAAACATGCCATTGAAAAGTTTAATGAATCTCAACAGATCTAGGAATTTCATAAGATGAAATTGATAAGTGTTTATCTACCTTAATGACCATTATGTTGTGATTACGGCATCCCTCTTCACACCATAGTTGGGGTATTTTGGATCCTAGCCTTATTAAATAACATATTGGGTAATTATTTAAAAAGGACAAATTAAGCTAATAAATTCTATTTTCTTTTATAGATGTCAAGTGTCAATTCTCCTCCTTCTCCTCCTTCACCCATTTCTGAAAGCATCAGAATGCACCTGCTTAATATGGAAAGGCTGACTGGCCTCAACTGTAAAGAATGGCTTCGCAATTGGAGACTGGGTCTCGGCATTGCTGGCAAGCTACATCTCACCGAGTATCCGATCCCAGTTCCACCGGAACAAGTCATCATAAAAGGTCCTTATGATGAATCCGAAGAGATTCGTGACCTCATGCTATCAACCATTGACCCCGAGTTCCACAAGGATTTTGAATCCTTGGGGCCATATGAGTTGATGCAACTGGTGGAGGAAAGGTTCCAAAAACCAGTTGAAGAGGAACGAGCTAGAATCCTCGGAAGACTTGCAGAGTGCAAGCTATGTTAGTTCTATATGCTCAAGGATGATCATAAAATGATATTACTAATAATACATGATCCTATAGAGTCACACCAACAACAAGTTTGACATCAATTGATCATTTAGAACGTTAAATTTGATTTAACATCAAATGATACTAAACTTGCAATTTAATCTTGTAGATTATTATTTGAGGTAAATAATAATAACTACAAAATTAAAGGTTGATTAGTAATTCATATGTGATGAATTAGTTAAGTGTAATAATTAGATTGTTTAAATTGTTAAAACGATTTAATTGATTTATAAGTAAGCCTTTTATTTAATTTAATTAGTAAATTAAATAATATATATATATATATATATATATATATATATATATATATATATATATATGTATATATATAATTATACAATTAAGATTGTATATTTAGATGGTTTATTTATATCATAAATGGTTTAAATGTTATTCCATTTATACACAAGTTTGAAGGTTTATTGTTTATAAACTATATGGTATAAGTTTATAAATAATATAAGTTATATTTAAACTCTAATATATCCTCATTTGGCTGGCCACATACTTAAATCAAAAGCCATGTGTGAAAAGTTTAAAGAACATGCAATGCTCAAGTCTTGACCATGTGGAAGTAACATGCCTTTTCTTTTGCACATGCACTTTGATTCTCCTTGTCTTTGGAGGTTATATGGCCGGCCATATTGAGAGGGTTTTGATACACTTCTAAGCTTAAAAACATCAGCCAAATACTCTCCAAAACCTCTCTTAAGACCCCTTGCAAAAACGTTTTTCAAGGCATAGTAAGAAGGTGTTAATCTTGCAAGTTAAAGTGACTAGCATCTAAGGTGTTCTTGCTTGTTGGTGGATCAACTATAGAGGGATTCTAACTTGAATCTTAGCCTCTTCAAATCGTCCAACTAAGGCCAAGAAGAAAGGGTATGATCTTGAACTCCATCTATGTTTGTTCTTCATCTTATCTCTACATGCATGTAGCATGATCCTCTTGAAAATGGAATTCGTGTTCATGATTTTATGCTTCCGTTGCAAACTCTAGTTTTTGAAACTAACTACATGAACCTTGATTTCCAACAAGCTAAAGGGAGGAAGTAGAATCAATTCGCATGTTCTTCAGATTGAAGGGTACATAGGCGAGTTATATAAACTTGGTCATCCCATGAGTCAGGAGGAGAGTGTTAACATCCTGCTCGCTTCGCTGACAAATGAGTACGATCTGTTCATTCAGACGTATAGAAAGGAAAACTAGAAAAAGACCCTCATGGAAATGCGTCCACTATTGACTTTATACGAGTCACTCTTGGACAGGCATAGCTCCAATGGCTCAGCTACTTCTGGATTAAGTCCAGTAAAGAGACGTAACAAGAAACGGTCAAGATCGACTGGACATGTCTCAAACTGGGAATCCGCTAAATCGGATACAGTCACGGAAAGATTGGAAGACGCTCCAACTCTTTTGAAAGCTCAGGTATATCTAAAAACCTCAAAACTCCTGTTCCAAGATTTCTTGATACATAATGTGACAGTCGCATTTTGATTTGTATGCAGGGAATCAAGAAGGCACGGGACTCTGGTGCATAGGAGTACATATGGATTGGATCTCCAGCTCGTGCAGTTTTGAAGTTTAGATAGATATTAAATATTGTTATTAGTCTTTAGATACATTTTTGACATTGTCTATTACATTGTTCAAGGATTTTATTTTTAATAAAATTGTCATATTTTCTTTTAACACCTGTTGTCTAAAATTATCCTTGAAATGTTATATGAATGTGTTGAATGTATGATTAGTAATAACTTGAATGTTGATGCATCCAAAGTGTTTGGATTCAAGAATTGTGTCATTTATGATTGTTAATACAAAAGTTATAAGAATCAATTCAACCATAGGTCCAGTTGGACAGGACCTTGGAATCATTTGACTTAGAGTCACTTGATGAATTGATTTCTTAATGTGTCAAGAAATGAATCAACCAAAGGTCCAGTTGGACAGGACTTTGGAATCATCTGAATTAGAGTCAGATGATGATTAAGTTCTTCATAAAGCACATATGGCAAGAAATGAATCACCCAAAGATCCAGAGGATAGGATTTTGGAATCAGTTGACTTAGAGTCAACTGAAGATTGCAAGTCTTAAACCAAGTTAACAAAGTCATTAGTCTACATAGATATGTAAAAGACATTGAGATTAAGAGCAACGGACACACCTGTTGCGGTGTGTTGCTCGAATCTTGAGATAGAACACAATTGTTTGTACTTCACAATATTCATCATTCGGTATGATGAATATGACATTGCTTATCGGTATAAGTAATTGAATTGAGACCTTGAACAGTCCAAGGACTTCAAAGGAAGTACAAGTTCCATAGAACCTGAGCGATAACATAAACTGAGAAAAAGGTTTCACAGTTCATTCTCTTCCAAGAGCATTAATGGTTATAATGTGTCTTAGGGAAGATAATGAAGCATTGGTCGAAACAGTTCGATCCTCGATGTATGAGATACATTGCCAATTAGTTTTCAATAAGATGAACACTATACCAGTCAGTCCATATAAACCATACTCCGACCACATCCTAGACTAAGTAGGTCTTGCAAACATTGCCTGAAATGTAAAGCTGGGATTATCCCACTTGTACATAGAAAGTCCAGGGTCTTGTAGTGTTCATCTGAACCTCATGACCAGCTGAACTTGATCAGCATTGTCATTTCATTAGCTATCCCACTGTAACTAAAGAGCTCTTTTAGAAAGAACTCATGGTCTAAGGAAACAGTGGGAGTTGGGACAGTCCTAAATGAGTTTAGGATTAGCAATGAAAGAACCTTTTAGTCATCACTAGGCTTGGAGCAGAAATCAGATTTCTGCTTTACAACTGACATAATCTCCTCTTAACCAGTAGTATTGATCACTATCATAAGTAGTTGTGATCGGGGTGACATACCGATTGGTGGTAAAACACTGCAGTTGGTACGGATTTGCAATCCGACTACTTGGAAGCATTGGTGAGCCCGGCTGCTGCCAAATAAGAGGACCTTAGAGCGAGACACGGTCTGTATGAAAATTTGATTGATTTTACACCTGGTCTAAAAACCAGTGGGAGTAACTGAGTTATCAAAAGAAAGCAACATGGACATATACATACCTTCAGAGCATCTAGTTGAGTGAGTCGATACTCAGAGTCAAGCAATTGATTTCGAGTAAAGCACGCTCAATAGCAGATGAAATCCGAGAGGATTCTGCGTGGCATAGTGTGAGTCGTTAGTGGAGCGTGTGTGGTTTACCGGCACACTAATAGGGACACACATAGAGCATGCCATTACAAAAGGTACAAGGCCCCGGGTTTCGTCCCACGGGGATCTCGCAAGAAAGGATATTCAGATTCTTAAAATATGCCAAAGGATTGGATTTTGAGAAAGGACTGAAAGATTTCCATTAAAATGTCAGAAAGGTTTGGATTCTCAAAATGTACCATAAGTCCTGGATTTTGTGAATAGTCTATAACCATGTCAAAGCCAGTGGGAGTCGCCGTTATCTACTATCTCCATACGTGGGATACATAATGTTTCTAGGAAACGTCTCTTTTCGTTACAAAGTGTAATGACTTGGTGTTAAGAGACAGATCGCTATGAAAGCCTTAATAGAAATACGGCATACTCAGGTGGTTGTAAACGTCTATGAGATAGATCCAGATTCTGCCAAGATGATCTTGATGAGATTCAAGATGCATAGACTTAGGAAAAGTTTTCTTATCATTTCAAAGTGTGATGACTTGGCGTGAAAGAAACTAAGAAGGTGCAATATACTCACATAATTCAAAGTCATCTATTAGATAGATGAAATCACCAGCATAGAGCTAGCCATTCTAAGCATGATCTTGATAAGATTCAAGATGCATGAGAAGAGTCTCTGAAAGGAAATAGTTTTTCGAAAATCATGACACAAAGGATTATAAACAATCCTTGGATTCCGAAAGGGTTTGGAATAGGATTAGATCGGGTTCCACAAGTTTTGGATCGATCATAAAGTCATGAACATGTCCTGATAACTTAATGCTTAGGGCATAGTAAGTTGGATTCAGGACATTGCCTGGCTGGGAATACTGGATGGATTGGTTGAACTAAAGTGAGAATTCATTAGGAAATGATTAGGGTGAAAGTGATAGTATTAATTTGAAAGATTTTCAAAGTGGTAATTATTAACATCAGGACATGATGTTAATAGACTTCATGGTTACAAAGTCTCGTTGGTATTCTGATGGAGCGCGTGTGGTTCACCGGCACATCATAACACCTCGAAATAGTCTTAGGGTGCAGTCAAGTAGACTAAAGACCCCAGAACCATAGGAAGTCACAGTACACATTCACAGAATGGAGTTAAAAGAGAAATTGACAGGATAACATATTGAGATGTTATCGGATGAGCATCCGATTGGATCATCTGCAATAAAATGTATAAGTATAAGATACTTTGAATACATAGAAAGAGTGTAAGGTTGATAAAGACATAGATGTAAAATTAGAATTGAAAGTTTAAAAGAAATCTTGAAACCGATAACAGTTTATGACAAGGTCCGACTTGGTGATTACCTTGTGGAAACTTGGTAATAAGCAGGAGTAGCTGCTAGTCAGATCTTTATGTTTCACTTTTGCATGTTTTACTTCCCGAATAATTTAATTATTCAGAAAGGTCCACAGTCGCTCATACTTTGGGAAGTAAGTATTGAATCAAGACTGTCGTGAATTGATTTGTAGACTGTCTAAGGAGTTAGGCATAGCAATAGGATTGCTACAACATTCATGAGTACTTAGAAATAGAGATTTGAGTATTGGATAAACCCACGCTCAATAGATTGCTTCATGGATTATATCACAAGCAATATTGAGATGATAATATCCTATGATCTTCAAGTAGAGAGATATGAGTTATAATTTACAAGGCAGTTGTTCATTGATAATACGAAAACGCATCGGTAACTCGATGTTATAAAACGTGTTGTTGTGAATGATTTGACTGGTAAAAGATATAAGCATATGAGTCGAAGCTTATTCGTTCCTTGACCCTGATGGGAAACAGATATCTGTAGGCCTCTCGATGATTTTGAAGTTGACTAAAGTGCTGGCCAGCCTGGACTAAATTGATGTGTTCAATTAGAAGTCCCAAAGTCATAAGCAAAATCAGAAATCGGGAAACAGAATATCGGACAGAGATTGATCTCAATCCATGTCTCGTGTCTGAAAAATATCTTGTTGGACGAAGGATCATATGATCACTTATCATTGGACAGAACTGACTAGGTCAGAGTTCGGCAGCGGTTTCTAGGAAGCTACAGTTGCTAATTAATTAGAGGTTAAATTGGTAATTTTAGTCATAGACTTATCCAAGTGGGTGACTGTTGGATTAGGTGTCTAAGACATGACTAATAATTAGTATTTATCTAATTAATAGTAGCATAGTCCATTTGGGTTGCCCTCATAGTTGGATGATTGGCAGAAAGTCCGGTAGAGAGAAAGATTAATTTATTATGTGATTAATAAATCAATAGAAATTAAATAAATAGTTTATTAATATATTTAAGTGATAATATATTAATTAGAAACTATAATAATTAATTAGAATTTTTTCTGGAATTATTTGGAATTAATTTGGCAGTTAAATTGATTAATTAAGGTACAGGGACTAAAACTGTAATTATTCAATAGTTGAGTAAGTGACAGTTGAGTGAGTGAGAGTGGTGAACGAAATTATATATGGAAACATATATATTTTCGATTTTGATAATGAGGATAAAAGGGTTTGAATTATTAAGATAAAGGCTTATCTTAATTTGAATTCAAAAAGGTTTATCTTTAAGGTTTATCTGATCACCATTTGGAGCCTATAAATAGGGAGGCTCACCCTAACCCTAAAGCCACGATTTTGAAGGTCTCTCTAAAGGTATTTTCGGCCAACAACTCCAAGCTAGGGTGTGACTGCATTTGAGGCAAGAGATTTCTGTTGCTTTGCTTTCAAGATTCACTAAAGGTTGGTTTTTCTTGATCTTTCTTTTAGTTTAATTCTTTTTGGGCCTTTTAGGAATTGTTATATGTTTAACTAGAAGGAAAACTTAGATCTATATAGGTTGCATGTGAACTTAGAAATTTTAGTTCATAGTTGCAGAAAACCTTTCAATATATATATATATATATATATATATATATATATATATATATATATATATATATATATATATATATATATATATATATATATATATATATATATATATATATATATATATATATATATATATATGAAAGCTGGAGTTTAAGCAAAGTGTTGAATCGTCCTGAGAAAGAGACAACAACGTTCCTCTGTTATCTGTGGAATGCCAAAGAGATCGTTAACAAGTGCTCGAGTATCAAGTATCGGACGGTTTACAACAAAATTCTTCATTCAAATAAGCTGATTCGATTGAACAGCGAGCTCTTGACGTTCTTCGAGATTCAATTGTAGGCGAAAACGATTACCAATAGTGTTACGAATTCAATTAGTCCCTCACATAGATATCTCCAATGGAAAACCCTTTCTATTTTCCTGCTGTTCATGGGATATATGCTCCAGGGACTGATTTGTAACGTTTCGGAAACGTTGGTGACCATAACGGTGAAATTCCAATACTTAGTCCTAATGTGGTAAATTTGGTAAACGACAGGGACTGTTTATGTAATTTTGTCTTTTAATTTTGATCAGTTGTGTGATATAGATGTATATATGCTCTGGTATATATAATATAATAGACTAAAATGAATAGTTAGATTCTTTCAAGAATAACATATTACTTTTATATAAACAAAACAAATAATTTTTTTCATTCCAATAAAATGAGCAATTCCAAGTATTCTTCAAATTCTATCATATCTAACACCATCTTTTAAGATTTTTTTTTTGACTAATTGCTAAAAGTGATGTGAGTTGTATTGTACACTAACTCGCGTGAGTTAACTAATATAGATCCTTTCATTAAATTTCCAACAACCAATTAGATATTTAAAAGCCAGAATTTCACACATATGCAAGAGCAAATGCAAATGTGGAGAAGACGGATGTAAGCAATAGAATATGTACATGCATAATGTCAGAAATACAGGCAAAATAACAAAAGTATATACAACCAATAGATCCCGAAAGTATATACACGCGAAAATTAAGAAGTAACCCCGTTAGAAAAAAATATAAAAAGAATAAATATATAAATATTATATGAAGAAAGTAAAAGATAACAATAATATACAGTCATAGACTACTTCCCTACCTTTTATGTAACATTATTTATTGTAAATTCAAGGGAAGAATTTAAGAGAGAGAAATAATGGATTTCATATGTCATAATTTAATGGGTTAGGAGGATGAATTAGGAGGATAAAGTAGGAACAAATAGAATTTTCCTTTTTGGAAAGCAAATTTCTAATATAAAGTACAACCGTCCATTGTACCATATCCGATAAAAATAGGCCACTATGTTTCAAAAGAACCCTAAAGATACCAACAATATACATGCATCATGTTGTTTTCTTCATGTGTCTTGTGAACATGATGATGATTCGCCATTAACATGTCATGTCATGGCATGACTCATACATTCTTAGTTTTTTGCTTAAGTATATATGATGATGATGATGTTCTTCTAGAACCATCATAGTGGACCTCTGTTTTGCATATCATATTTTCATGCATGGTCACCATTATTATATATATATATATATATATATATATATATATATATATATATATATATATATATATATATATATATATATATATATATATATATATATATTCATCTAAATATATTCTGAAGACCTTTTTGATTGTTCAATCCATTTCATTGGTAATTAGTTTTTTATACTTATTTGACATGTTATAAAAGAAATATTATATATATATATATATATATATATATATATATATATATATATATATATATATATATATATATATATATATATATATATATATATATATATATATATAATATTTCTTTTATAACATGTCAAATAAGTATAAAAAAATAATTACCAATGAAATGGATTGAACAATCAAAAAGGTCTTCAGAATATATTTAGATGAATAGAGATTTCTAAATAATTTCAATAGTTACTATCTCAAAAGCAAATTACGCATAAAATAACATATTATCAATTAATTTTTTGTTTACCAAAAGTCTTATATAGAATCAACGTTTACGGTTCTACATATACGTGCATATTCAAATAAAGGACTTGATTAGATGAATTAAAATTATGTCATTTTAAGTGATCAGATTCTCTCTTTGATTATAAATGTTTAATATATATGTTTGAATTTTGATTACGAAGTTGTATTTTAGAAAAAAGAAATACGTTTATACATTCAATTTGCACTTTATCTTATTGATATAGTTTTCGATCATATATAATACATTAGTTATAATAAATAAATTGAAGAGACTAAAATAGAGTCAATCCGGTCCAATTTCACTCGCACTTAAATCTACTTGTTTTAATTCGAACTCATTTGATCACACAATCAAATCCACCGTATCTACCCACCATCAAACATAAATCACATATAGGTCGAAACTAAGACCTTTAGAGCAATTTTAAAAGTACAAAATGGAAGGAAACAATTATCGACTAAATCAAATTGAAATACTATATATAAAATATATAGAATATGGAGTGACCCATAATTAAAAATTTACAATATGGTTAACTATATATCGTCAAAATCATCATCATCACATCATCTTCATCTCGCGGCGTGCTTGAGAGAGATATATGCTATATATTATATATCATATATATAGTAAGGAATGATATATTATAAAAAAAAAACAAAAAAAATCCGAAATAATGCAAACAAGTGAAGCCTCAACTATAGCAAGTAGTAGTAAAATATGATTGCTAGTTGCACGAGGACCATAAAGACTCCCCCACCATGCCCATATTAGTTTGGTCAACCACCATGTCCATGGCAAAAAGGGACCTGGTTGATGTCTGTGATTGGTGGTGTCGAGATGGTGGCGAGATATTTTCCGGCGACTGATTGATGGGACTTGAAGAGAACTGACGCATGCGCATGTGAACAACTTCAGCCTGTGACACTGCCAGTTGTGCTTGAAGTACGTCTATCTGTTGTTGTAGGGATGATATGGCGCCCACACAACCATAGACCGGATCCCTGATTCTAGCATTTGCCTCATACACCATTGAGCTCACCGCATCACCTCTATGGTGTTCCGGTAATTCCTGTATTCAATTTTGTATCACAGTAATTAATTAGGACCATTTGTCCAAAATTAGAAATTTACCATAAAGAGACAACTTATGATTTCACATATTCGCTCGATAAAGGGACACACATGACACATAGGGATCCTAGCCGCTTCAAGAAATATCATCCCGTTTGGGGCCCAAAACCTTGACCTATGATCTTGATGTAATCATGTTTATGATTTTAAATCAAAAGAAGACAATCTTGTCCATTGTCATCATTACCGATCGATTATTAACAAATATCAAAATTGGTTCTATTATATTTTAAAAAAAAAGTTCATTGTTAATGTCTAATAAATCTATTTGTTGATCAAAAAAGAATCAATTTTAATAAACATAGTATATTTCTTAATTAGTAAAAGGTGATTGAACCCCTTCCGTGCACATAACTTTAATTTTTCCTACTTCGTGCCCCAAGAATAATTTGACCAATAAAATTAGACTTCAAATTATTCTTGTTTAGTGATTAAAACACTTGTAGTTCACACTCTCTTTATTAATATATTCCATAACATCATACAATATTGCACACCATTACTTTCTTGGATAACTTAAAAAATATGGGTTACAATTTCAATTGATTAGAAATAAATGTGATTGATTTGAGCTATATTTAATTCCTATTCAGGTTCCATAAGTAAACTTTAGAAATTAGTTGAACAATAAAAGGCTACATATATAGGCATACATTGTTTTATTAAATAGCAGTTTATTCTATATTCAGAATACAAATTTTGTAATCATATTAGTTCACAAAATTTAAAAAACGTATAAGTTGCTCCTCCCGACCCAACTCGATCCATATACTTTTTGCCACCTTTACTGAAAATCAATAACACTCTTGAACGCGTTTGATACATACCTCTCAGATGGTGCGGTTAATCAATTTTCATAACCAGGGTGTTAAAGTTGTCGTTGTTTAATAATTAACATATCAAAACTCACGGTATCAAACCCACCATAAGTCTTCATAAAAAAATCTCAGACATTTTGACAAACCATGCTAAAGAAAGGTGTTTCCTTTGTATTTATCTTACAATAAATCGGTTATAATTTTTCTTTTTTATAAGATATTGGTTGTTATTACATTATAACCCAAACCCAAGCGCGAAAGATTCAAAATGGGTGGGTGATTGTTTGTTGCGGAAAGTGGTTAAATTTGTAAAAAAGAAGGAAAGGATAAAATGAGAAAAAGTCTTAAGGAAATGATGAAAAATCATGATATAAAATAAAAAGGGGGAGACAAGTTGTCTAATATGAATTGAAATGACAAAAAGTATATAATATAATATAATAATATATATATATATATATATATATATATATATATATATATATATATATATATATATATATATATATATATATATATAATGGATATTGAATATGAGGATGTTATATACCTAAGTTTAAGTATAGAACCACCGAAACAAAACATTTTTAACAAAAATAAAAGCCAAAACTACTTATTTCTTTGACATTGTTGTATACAATTTCTTATGTCATTCAGTTTAACTTGTTTATGTGCTATTTTAGTGATGTTTATTCTTACCACCAACTTCTGTGTCATCGACACATGCACATGTGATACTTTTAAACACTATAATGTATGACTCATACCATCATTTTTCATTTTTTTATAATCAATCACATGGATTACGTATATTAAAGTAAATGAAAATATAAGTTTTTCATAAAAAAACTATTGAATCTTATATATATATATATATATATATATATATATATATATATATATATATATATATATATATATATATATATATATATATATATATATATAATATGCTAAATTTTGAAGTACGTGCAAAGTACTTCATAACCAATCTTTGACTGTAAATTAACCATGGCCCATTTAATAACCGAAATCACTACAAAAAAGCTGTTCGAAAATCGGTTACAACAGTTGTAATGTAGAAATGGACGTCAAAAACACTTCTCCGCTCACATTCCATCTTCTTTGATGTGTTTCTGTCTAGTTTTATCATTTAAACAAATATTATTATTTTGTAACTAACTACCTAAGTGTAACAAAAGTTGCAAAGAATACTATTTTTTTTAAAAGGTTCCTAAACCGTACACAAATCTAGGCTTGGAACCAGTACTAGAGGCAAAATAAAATCTATGAAATGGTGACGAAATTTAATGATTAAAGTAAGATTTTATGCTAAAATCTGCAAATGTCTATCAATCTATGTTTATACATTAATAAAAGGAGGATGAATGCACCTGTAATAAGTATTAAAAGAACTACTATTCAAAGAATAGACATTAAGATTTTGTTGAAAATTGGAAATCCACAAGATAGTGATATTATTCACTGTTTATTGCGTGGCTCAAAGATGGAATAGAAAGGAAAAAGAAAAGAAATGCTCGTAATAAGACAAAATACGAAACCAAAGGTAAACAGTTGATCATGATATTGCTCCCTTTTAGTATTCGTAACTAATGGAGTACTTATAAATTTGCAAAATCGTTATTGTTTTTTATAAATGTTCTGTATTTAGTAAAACGATGAACAAATTAGAAAGGTGGTAAACACCTAGGGTTTAGGGTCACGCCTATAGCCGATTATGTGCATCTACTTTTATGTGTTCATAACGAATTATATTACTATGTACACATAGTTTCAAAATGCTTTAGAGGCCAATAAGTCTTAATGTAGCTATCGCTGTTACTAATGCATTAAAAGTTGTACATTTAAATAGGGAATAGCGAAAAACAAAATGTCAAAGTCGACATGCAGTGGTTTTTATTTACTTGTCCAACAACAAAATTAATGACTTTTGGTACATTTTGACTTTTACCAAAATTGATTTAAACTCAACAACTTAAAGAATTCGGAATAAAGATTTGATTGGACATATGAAAGTGATTTAAATGTTACCCGAGATATGTCAATGACCAAGTTTTGACATCAAATAATTTTGGTATATGTTCAGTCGTGGCTAAATTTGGACCAAATGAAACTGGTTATTTTCACATTATGGAAGGTGGCAAACAAGCTAGAAAGCATGCAGTGCGCGGTGGTGGTGGGTGGTGCCGGCGGTGGCGATGGTGGTGGTGGAGGAGGGAGGTGCGACGGCTAACCTGGAGCATCTTGTTGACATTGCTAGCACCGAACACCTTATGAACACTGGCGAACTTGTGAGGCTCGTCGGCGGGGAAGTAGGGAGCAAAAACACAATCTTGAGAACATCTCCGCCGCAGAAGCTTGCAGGCGGCACAGGGCGACGCTGCCCCTTGTTTTCTTCCGGCGCCACCACTAGTACTGCTCTCTTTCATTAGATTAGTAGCGTGTGATCAAATTTCCGGCTGCATGCAAATATATTCGACGAAAGAAAAAGCAAAAGAAAGGAGGGGTCATGGAAGAAAGGCGATGGTGGTGATATATAGACAAAACTGGATAGCAGAAGATCTGTTGTGGGACCAACCACTCCAAGAATCTTTGATTTCACTAAAAAAATACCACCCCTGTTTTTTTAAGAGGGTTATGTGCTAAAAGCCTAAAATAAGCGAAACGGAGGGAACTAGAAATATTTTGAAGTAATTAATGTTTTTCAATACTAATTTGCATAAACGATTCTTATTGTTTTAAAAAAATCTCCATTTTGGTCTAACTCTATATTTTGTTAAATAAGAGCACTCGTGTCTCGCATGAACAGGACCCATAGTTTCGTCTGGTTCATATTTAATTAATATTTTTGCCTTCAGATAAAATTATTATTTTCTATTATTTGTTTCTAATTTCCAATTCGAGGACCAACTACACCTCCCTAAACCCCTAGCTTATTCCTCTCTAAGACCAAGAGAAGTTGTTCCAACGGACACCAAGGTGTTTTACTGCCACATAAACATCAAATCAAAAAACTCTCCACTAACCCTTGCCCTTTAAACCTTGGAAATAGTCACCACTCACCACACCTCATTTATATACATACAAATGTGTGTGTGTGTGTTATACGTGTATGTAAAGTAAGAAAAATAGAGGATAGAAAGTGAGAGGGAGAGAGAGAGAGAGAAAGAAGAGAGAGAGACATAGAACCCGTGCGGTTTCGGGAACCCGTGGTCACCGACCCGACTGAGGCAGTGTACCCGCACGGGCTTCTTCCTCCACGTAGGAACCCGCATGCCGCGGGCTAGGTGCTCTGGTGGGTCAAATTTTCCTTTCATATTCCACCATTTATAGTCCATTTACCGTAATTACATATTTACATGCATAAAATCATTTGTTACAAATGCATGAAGTCATTTGTAACATTTGTAACACTCAAAATCCCTTGAAGCTAAATTCATACAAGAAAAATCCAAGCTTTAGGAAATCAAACCCACTAAAAGGTGAAGATGAAGCCTCAATGAAAACCTGCAAACCTCAGAAATATACGCATCAAGAAATTCAACCCATAAGAACATTTAGTTCGACCATAAGAAATTCATGTGAGAAATCTCTGATGAAAACTCGCAATCCCAATCCAAACATGAGGTGTTTGGATTCCTTATGAAGAATATTTTTTCAAAACGTGAAAACCAAACCTAGATTTTTGGCGTATGAAAGCTTCATCTTTAGGTGGGAGGAAGGAAAAGGTGGTCTGGTGCAAGAAAACCAGACCCCATTTACGGTGTAAGAATGCTTTAGATTTTTTGTTGAACCATATCTTTTAGTGCAAGAAAATGGAGCCCATATTTTTTATTCATCAATTGAATGAGAAATGAAGGCATTTTGGTAGGGAATCAATGAAGGGGAAGGTTTGAGGATGGATGGAGATGATAACGATATCAGGGCATATGTGCAGTTATCAGCAAGAGATACATCATATATGATTGCATTTACTCGAATGTAGAATAGAGGATTGGTCAGAAGAGATGGCAGTGCATTGTGTGGGTACAGGCGGAGCAAAGACAACTAGTAAGGGTTAATGGTGATCTTCCCAAGCTAAGTGTAAAGCCCTGGACTAGGTATGGATTAAATAAAATTAAATTGGAAGTTTAAATGTGAAAATTGGGGATTTTGCACATTAGCACAGAGTACATGCTAGTTAGCGACGCTAATGTATTAGCGTCCAGAAAGTTCACGTGGCCAGCTGGAAACTCATCGTGGGCATACACGTTCACCTATTAGCGATGCTAACATGCTAGTTAGCGACGCTAACTTGTCTGGAGAGGTTTTTTAGCCCATAATCGTGATTTAGGCCATATGTAAGCTTGATAGGTCACTTATAGCCATCATTTGTGACCCTAGACCTCAGAGAAAACCCTTATTTGCTCTCTCTAGCCCCCATTGTTGTTTTTGGACTCATCCTTGAAGGAGACAAGGAGCTTAGGAAGCTTGTGTGGAGCTTGGAATTTGATTTCTCATCTTGTTGGACCTTTGTAAGTGTGCTTAACTTCTGTCTCCAAGAGTTCTTGTAACGCCAAGATACTCTTTTTATAATTATAATAAAAGGGTAAATTGGTCATTTTACCTAGGAAGGGTAAAATGGTCTTTTGGACAGAAAAGTATTTGGTTTGAAATAATATTTTAAGTTTTGGACTTAAAATGTTATAAAAACTGATTTTTGGTCGTTTTACCGAAAAAGGGTATTTTGGTCATTTGACCAAGTCAACGACCAATTATGTAAAAATATTGTTGGTTGTGGCCAAAATGTAAGAAATAGAAGTTTTATTGTAATAAAACTTGGTTATTGTGGTCAAAGTTCAAGAAAATGAACTTTAGGACCAAAATTGTAAAATTTTTTGGGTATAAATATAAGAGAGTTGACTCTCTCTTTGACTAGCTCATTGTGCAGCAACGGGAGGAGCTTGGAGGGTGCGATTTCTGCAGGAGATCATGAAATGGAAGCAAGAACTAGGAACAATTGTTGGAATGGGTGATTTCCAAGCAATTAAGGTTAGTTTTAACCAAGTTCTTGAGGTATTTTGGTTTGGTTTTATAGAAACTGAAATTTGTACATTTCAGTTGTGATTGTGTGGTTAAATTGGTTTATTACTTCCCTTAAGTCATTAGAATAAGGACTTAACTAAAGAAAGTGGAAGTAGGTTGCTATTAGTGATGAATTTGAAGTTTGGGGTTGTTAGAACTAAGAACCCTAATTCTTCATTTTGATTGATTTGGTTGTTTTGGATGGTGGAAAACCTTGTCAAGGTATAAGGTTTTAGTCCTAGAACAAACCCCAATCGATTAAGGACCTGATTAAGGACTTAATGGACCAAAACTGCTTGCTACAGTGCATAAATCGCGGCTGGACAGGAGACACCTGCAGGCGCTGGGCGCGGTGCGCCCAAAAGCCTGGCGGGGTGCGCCCAGGCGCAGTGCGCCCATGCCTGGGCGGGGTGCGCCCCTCAGACAGGAACTTTGAAATGCTATCTTTTGCGTTGTTTGTCCGTTTTAGCTCAAATTTGGACCATAGGCTCGTTATGGTCTGAAAAGTTTGGGAAAAATTTTAGATTGAGTTTCCGACCCCTCGGGGGCACTGTAGACCGATCCGAATGTCCCGGTGAATAGTAAAATTCATATAAAGTTAGTAAACGGAAAGTTTATTAACTAGGCATTGTTTGTAACAATGTTTTATTGAACTCTAGTGTAATAGAGTTAGTTGAAATGGGTATTAACCTATAAATATGTTGAAAATGATTAAATTATAGGTGCGGGACAAAATTCTACGGATCGTATCGGAAAGCAAGGAACAACAAATTAGTTGTAATGATCCTTCAAGTGAGTAATCTCACTGATACCATATGTGATATATGATGATTGAGTTGTTACAGGTTGAAACTGATTGTGGGACGAAAAAGATACGTTTGAAGAGACAAGACCGGATAAGCCGTGAGTCATTGCGATGACAAGAACGGAACCGTGAGTCTAGGCAATAGCGGCTAATCCGTGAGCCTCAACTAATTCTGGATTTTTATATCCAATGGGTGCGGCCTATATGGCTATGAATTTTGGATTGTATATCCAACCGGTGCGGCCTCCGGGCTATGTCTCCGATGCGGCCTTCGGGCTATGATTTGATGCGGCCTGTTGGCTATGACTCCGGTACGGCCTTCGGGCTATGTCTCCGATGTGGCCTTCGGGCGAGGACTCCGGTGCGGCCTACGGGCTATGTCTCCGATGCGGCCTTCGGGCTATGATGTTTGGTGCAGCCTGTTTGGCTATGATTTTGTTACAGGTACACGGTACAGCCTGTTTGGCTATGATATTGTTACAGGTACATGGTGCAGCCATTTGGCTATGATAACGGGTTATCAAACCCAGTTGGTGCAGCCTGCGGGCTATGACTTGTATATAAATTGTTTTGGTGCAGCTTATATAGCTATGACACAAGGTACGGCTGTTAGCCATGAAATATGAGGCAGTCCAGTGTGACTAAGTAATATGGGACAGAAATAGTTGTATATGATTATACGTGCAAATAACTGACGTGGATTGATAAATGCAGGTTATTATGTCATAGTCTGTAAGACTATAACTTAGGATGTGAAATCCTAAAGAGATATTCGGTCAGCCAGTAAGGCTAGGAGTTTGGATTTGATATCTAGACAAATACATGATTGTATTTAATACGTGTTATTGTAGATTTGATTATTCACTGAGCTTTGTAGCTCATACCGTTTGTTACTGTCCCTGCAGGTTAACATGATACTGATAGGGGACAAGATAGAGTCCGTGACTCGTGAAGTAGGACTCGTAGATGCTGTCAGTAGCAGCCCGGCTTTAAAGGAGTTATGGTATTTTATACTCTCCTTGATACACTTGTACCCGTATTTATTAAAATATACCCCTTGTTATGGTTTTATGTATTGAAACCAGTGTTTTAAATGAAAAATTTTTCAGGGGTGTTTTGTTTTAAAAGCCGGGTGTTACAAGTTGGTATCAGAGCCGAGGTTTAAGTGAACTAGGTGTCTATAGAGTAGATTCCTGGACTTAAACCCTGAAACAGTAGACATGATGAACTGTTAGGTGTATATAGTTGTTAGTATACATATATAACCTAACTATTGCTGACTTCTAACGTATAAGAAGTATGAGCAGCGGGTATTACTGGGAGGAATTTAGTGCGTGTCACTTTAAGAGGCGGATCAGCCTTTTCTCAAGACTCCATCGAACGAGGGGCAACGAGACAAGTAGCGGAAAAATCCACATGACGAGCAATGTTAGCTGATGTGGTCAAGTAAATGAAACGGTTGCTCACCTTGGTTGATATTCAAGGTGAAAGAACAGTAGTTGAGACTACGTGAAAAGCAGTGGACTTCTCAGAAGAAGTTGTCACAAATTGGGTCCAACCTTATAGGGAAAGGACCAAAACAGAGCCACTATGTATAGTGATCAGTGCAGGAAAGGCACTAAGGAAAATTGTAGAGTTGAGACTCTACCGTGACATGCTGAAATTGCAGATGATAGGAGCAGATTGCTCGAGCTTGTTGTATGGGACGGAAGTGGTTCCAGTGTGGAACTATAGATCACTTCTTATTGAAATACTCACGTGCTGAATGTGGAGTGACGGGTGATGAACCCAGGAAAGAAAGAAGGAACGAATGGTCGAAAAGGACCCATGGTACCATGAGCATCCCAGTAGATTGTGGGAGAAGCTCGTGAGGAGACTGATATGGTCGTAGATATCATCGTTCTGAATATAACTCGTGTATGTTATATTTGATCCATGAAGCTATGCTTTGGATCGATGATTCGATGTTTTGTTTGAATTTTTCATCAATGATTTTGGATGAAATATTTGAAATAGCTATTGTAGATAGCAAGTATGTTCAAGATATTGAACGCCTGGAAAGTAGTCTGCCTAGGATTTACGGGACCCTTTTCCCTATGAATCTGAAGCCGATGACTACCAGTGAATCTGAAGCAGTTGTGCTTATGAATTGGTTAGCAATGAATTATGCTAACATGATTTGTAGAAATATGAACATGATGGTTCAGAAAGCAGAAATGAACGGATGAAAATCCATGGTGAATGACCGTTGTTGAGAATACCGGTTAGCTTCTTTGCTTAAACTCGGAAAAGAGTTAGTAAAGGAATGATGTTGTAGTTGGCATACGTGGTATGGGCCAAGCTTAATAAAGTGGTGAAAGTAGTGTACTACTTTAAATAATTTTCGGATGATTTTTTTGAAAAGAACTTCCAAGATTTCTGCCAGATTGGCAAGAAGAGCTTATGATTAAGCTGGTATTGGGAGCCGTTCCTGTTATCTAGGCTCTGTATTAATTGGCCTCTGCAGAGATGGCAGAGTGGTAAAACAATTGGAAGAAATTGTTTTAAAATTAGGATCTCATGTGACTGTAGTGTCATCAGATGGAGCCCTATCTGCTTGAAAAGAAGAAAGATAAGTTAATGTGTATGTCCATTGACTACTGAGAATGTGATATTCTCGAAACCAGATTAAATATGAGGTACATTGTACCAGATACTGGAGTTACTTCACTGAGTTCAGTGATATGTAAATTCTCCAAGTATGAAAATTTGGTTAAAAGAAGTTTCAACTCCTTGGGTATGATAATACTGCCAAAGATGATGAAATAAATCCAGTGGGATAGATGATGTGGTAAAACTGGAACCGCCTGAAGAATCCGACTGACATTGTAGTTCCTTGGATTTGGCGGGTTACTATAGGAGAGTTGTAGAAAATTGCTCCTTGATTGCTGGTTAGCTGACTAAAGTTGACCAAGAAAAGTGTAAAGTCTGAGTGGTAGAAAGACCACATATATGTTGTAAAGGTTTGGAATGAACCTTGTGTGAACCTCTAACATTAGCAATGATGCTAAGTAGAGAAGATGGATTGGATCATTGAAAGGTATCCAACGTTGACTGTGAATGCATGAGATTGCGGTAGCAATTATGAACGTGGCGTTTAAGCTTTGGAAACACTACTTGTATGGTGTAAAGCTTATAGCAATAAGATCATAAAAGTTGAAATACTTAATTGATCAAAAGAAACGGAAGATGAGATAGCAAAGATAGATGGATTACTTAGAGATTTCGGGTATGAAATCTTGTACCATCTCAGAGAGGCGTATGTGGTTACAGATGCCTTGGATTAGAAGTGTAACCTTTGTAGGTTACATCCACGTGTATGAACATGGCAAATTGATTACCTGAGTTGATTCGGGTAGCACAGGAAGATGTGTGCAAGTCTGAAAAAGTGAAAAGTGAAGAAATGATTGAAAAGTAGCGGAGGTTGGTTGGAATATCACAGTGATTTAACTCCCGTGACGGTTGTAAATGTGAGTTCCAAAGCCAAGTGAAATATAAAAATCATCTTGAAAAGATGCATTTTGTATCAGATATGCAGCATACCCGGGGCGATACCAAACTGTATAGGTCGATAAAACCTATGTGTTGGCGGCCGGGGCTGAAGAAAGACATGTGAAAAGTGTTTGACTTGTGTGTAACTACAGTCAAATCATTAGAAGTATGTGGACTGTCGGTCCCAAAAATGAAATGGGACGAAAAATATCATAGACTTTGTAGTAAAGTCTTTGCAAATACCGTATGGGTATGACACCATATGGGTGAATTGCAGGTTGATTGATGAAATCAGTGTATGTTTATACTGACTAAGAAGAAATTAAGAGTGGAAAAGTAGTGAAAAACTACAAAGATAAAGAAAATTGTTGACGTGCACTACAGGTGACGACTGTATCGGATCGAGATACAAGAATTATTTGCTGAATTTAGCATTAATTCTTAAAGTTTTTAGCTCAAAAGTACTAGTAAGTACTGTATGCGAATCCTAGATGGATTGACGAGGTGAGATAGTGATGCAGACCTTAGGAGATATGCCTGAAATCTTCATAACAGACCCTAGTGGAAAAACTAGATGACCGTCTATCCTTGGTAGAAGTTGTAGATTAGTATAGGTATTATACTAGTGTTTTATTGACTCGTAGGAAGTATTGTATAGACTACCGTGTTGCACGCTGATTTGCTAGACAGAAGTTGGGGTGAAGCCGTTGACTAACCAGAGATTGTATCTCAAGCAGAAGAAAAGATTTGGCAAGGTCGAGAAAGCTTGGAAATAGACCAAGATCAACAAGAGTAGTATGCGGATTGTCGAGTAAAACCTTTGAAACCCCAAGTAAGGGAAGAAAGTGGAATTCAAAGTAACCCTCCGGAAAGACTAGAAATTGATGTGGGACAAAAAGGAAAGATGAGTCCTTGTTGATTGGACCTTTCCGTATATCCCAAACGCAAGAAATTGCGATGTGTTGATTGAATATCCTTGATGAATTTCAAGATGATTGTAATGTTTTCTATGGGTCTCAGGGTTCTGAGAACATAGATTGATAGATGTTAACGAATCCCTCATGTGAAATGAGGAAGATAAGTGATTATAGTGCCCGGGACAACCGGATGAGTGATATGCGCGTGGTGATGTAACCACGAGATACGAAGTTTGGTATGGTTAAAGAGCTGCGACAATACCATAAAAGTTTCCATGTGATATGAGAAACCGGAATTGTAACGAGAAAGAATTTCTCTCGTTTGTTTGTATGATTTCGGGGACGAAATCTTTTGAAGGAAGGGAGAATTTGTAACGCCAAGATACTCTTTTTATAATTATAATAAAAGGGTAAATTGGTCATTTTACCTAGGAAGGGTAAAATGGTCTTTTGGACAGAAAAGTATTTGGTTTGAAATAATATTTTAAGTTTTGGACTTAAAATGTTATAAAAACTGATTTTTGGTCGTTTTACCGAAAAAGGGTATTTTGGTCATTTGACCAAGTCAACGACCAATTATGTAAAAATATTGTTGGTTGTGGCCAAAATGTAAGAAATAGAAGTTTTATTGTAATAAAACTTGGTTATTGTGGTCAAAGTTCAAGAAAATGAACTTTAGGACCAAAATTGTAAAATTTTTTGGGTATAAATATAAGAGAGTTGACTCTCTCTTTGACTAGCTCATTGTGCAGCAACGGGAGGAGCTTGGAGGGTGCGATTTCTGCAGGAGATCATGAAATGGAAGCAAGAACTAGGAACAATTGTTGGAATGGGTGATTTCCAAGCAATTAAGGTTAGTTTTAACCAAGTTCTTGAGGTATTTTGGTTTGGTTTTATAGAAACTGAAATTTGTACATTTCAGTTGTGATTGTGTGGTTAAATTGGTTTATTACTTCCCTTAAGTCATTAGAATAAGGACTTAACTAAAGAAAGTGGAAGTAGGTTGCTATTAGTGATGAATTTGAAGTTTGGGGTTGTTAGAACTAAGAACCCTAATTCTTCATTTTGATTGATTTGGTTGTTTTGGATGGTGGAAAACCTTGTCAAGGTATAAGGTTTTAGTCCTAGAACAAACCCCAATCGATTAAGGACCTGATTAAGGACTTAATGGACCAAAACTGCTTGCTACAGTGCATAAATCGCGGCTGGACAGGAGACACCTGCAGGCGCTGGGCGCGGTGCGCCCAAAAGCCTGGCGGGGTGCGCCCAGGCGCAGTGCGCCCATGCCTGGGCGGGGTGCGCCCCTCAGACAGGAACTTTGAAATGCTATCTTTTGCGTTGTTTGTCCGTTTTAGCTCAAATTTGGACCATAGGCTCGTTATGGTCTGAAAAGTTTGGGAAAAATTTTAGATTGAGTTTCCGACCCCTCGGGGGCACTGTAGACCGATCCGAATGTCCCGGTGAATAGTAAAATTCATATAAAGTTAGTAAACGGAAAGTTTATTAACTAGGCATTGTTTGTAACAATGTTTTATTGAACTCTAGTGTAATAGAGTTAGTTGAAATGGGTATTAACCTATAAATATGTTGAAAATGATTAAATTATAGGTGCGGGACAAAATTCTACGGATCGTATCGGAAAGCAAGGAACAACAAATTAGTTGTAATGATCCTTCAAGTGAGTAATCTCACTGATACCATATGTGATATATGATGATTGAGTTGTTACAGGTTGAAACTGATTGTGGGACGAAAAAGATACGTTTGAAGAGACAAGACCGGATAAGCCGTGAGTCATTGCGATGACAAGAACGGAACCGTGAGTCTAGGCAATAGCGGCTAATCCGTGAGCCTCAACTAATTCTGGATTTTTATATCCAATGGGTGCGGCCTATATGGCTATGAATTTTGGATTGTATATCCAACCGGTGCGGCCTCCGGGCTATGTCTCCGATGCGGCCTTCGGGCTATGATTTGATGCGGCCTGTTGGCTATGACTCCGGTACGGCCTTCGGGCTATGTCTCCGATGTGGCCTTCGGGCGAGGACTCCGGTGCGGCCTACGGGCTATGTCTCCGATGCGGCCTTCGGGCTATGATGTTTGGTGCAGCCTGTTTGGCTATGATTTTGTTACAGGTACACGGTACAGCCTGTTTGGCTATGATATTGTTACAGGTACATGGTGCAGCCATTTGGCTATGATAACGGGTTATCAAACCCAGTTGGTGCAGCCTGCGGGCTATGACTTGTATATAAATTGTTTTGGTGCAGCTTATATAGCTATGACACAAGGTACGGCTGTTAGCCATGAAATATGAGGCAGTCCAGTGTGACTAAGTAATATGGGACAGAAATAGTTGTATATGATTATACGTGCAAATAACTGACGTGGATTGATAAATGCAGGTTATTATGTCATAGTCTGTAAGACTATAACTTAGGATGTGAAATCCTAAAGAGATATTCGGTCAGCCAGTAAGGCTAGGAGTTTGGATTTGATATCTAGACAAATACATGATTGTATTTAATACGTGTTATTGTAGATTTGATTATTCACTGAGCTTTGTAGCTCATACCGTTTGTTACTGTCCCTGCAGGTTAACATGATACTGATAGGGGACAAGATAGAGTCCGTGACTCGTGAAGTAGGACTCGTAGATGCTGTCAGTAGCAGCCCGGCTTTAAAGGAGTTATGGTATTTTATACTCTCCTTGATACACTTGTACCCGTATTTATTAAAATATACCCCTTGTTATGGTTTTATGTATTGAAACCAGTGTTTTAAATGAAAAATTTTTCAGGGGTGTTTTGTTTTAAAAGCCGGGTGTTACAGTTCTTATGCTTGTTTTGAAGTTTTGAGACTTTTATGAGCTCTTTGAGACCATGATGGCTTCCTAGTTGGATTAAGGGAGGATTTTGAGTCTAAAGGATTATTGTAATCTCCTTTTTACTCTTAAAATCTGGTTATAAACCCTAGCCTAGTCTCCATATCATTTGGTTAGATTTTGAAGCTCATTAATCATCATTATAGATCTAAATCTTCACCATGAGCATGTTTGGGTAAGGATTGGTGATAAAGTTTGCATTTTATGGGTTGTGAGACTGATAATATCATTTTTGGAAAATATGAGCAAATGGCTTAATGTATTAAGAACTTTAGGAGCTTATAACTTAACAGCCTGATTAGCGCCGCTATTCATGATGGATCAGAGACACTGATCTACTTCGGTGGGCCAAGGTTGACTTTTGTTGACTGGTTGACTTGGATCTTTTGGACAGTCGACTTTTCGGTCAAATTAGGAAAACTACACCCATTTGTGAGTCTAGTTAGAAGTTTGTGGTTAGAAACCTTATTGATGAAATGTTTTGATATTAGGAAGCTCGGAAAGGACTTGTACCGACTTTCTTTTACTTACTTTAGCTTCGGATCAGGTGAGTCTTCTCACTTTCTTGTTTATGATGAATATGTTGATGATATGGATTTGGACAGTATCGGGGCAAGCTCGTGAGTCAAACGAATGGGTAAGATCGGGGTAAGTTCATGAGCCAAACGTATGGGACAAGATGGGGGCAAGCCCGGGAGTCACGGAATGGGACAAGATCGGGGCAAGCCCGTGAGTGTAGGTATGAAATGATAAATGACAAGATCAAGGCAAGCTCGTGAGTCAATGGATAAAATGGAAATTTTAATTATAGATGATATGGAAATATGGGAAACTCACTAAGCAATATGCTTACGGTTTTATGTTTAAATGTTTCACGTACTTCGGGGGATCGCGGGAAGGGTCCGGCTTGACTACATGACGCCTATCTCTACTTTTGGCTTTCTGTTGTTATTGTTACCTTATGATATTTAAACAATGTGTTTGATGAATTAATGTTTTGGAGGCTTTTATTTAAATATGAAGTTGGTAATTGGTTTAAAAAGAAAAATTTTTGGACTTGAAATTATGGGACGTTACAGTTGGTATCAGAGCCTAGGTTTGAGCGAATTGGTGGAACCGTAAGTGGAAACCGAACTAAAACCGAGGACTGAGAACCATTTTCTTAAAATCAAGAAGTTTAATTGGAAAATGATTTTGTAAAACACAAGAAGGCGGTTCATATAGTTCGGCGAGACCCATGTAAGTACCGTAAATCCCAAGTTTCCATATGATTTATAATTATAAATGTTGTATGCAAATGCTAGTGGATCTGGAAGCATGCTAGAAATTGCCTGTATAGGATGCCTTAAAGGGAAAATAAAATGATTACACCTGCTTTAATTGCTTGTACAGTAGTATGTTGAATAGGTGTTCATGCATATGGATTAGGGAGTGATAGCCTTAGAATTTTCACTCCTCCTCATCTATCTTTCATTTGATCGTTTAGTGTGTGTTATACCCATCTTTTATCATTCACCCATTTTTTAATTTTCTAATACAAAAAAGAAGAAAAAACAAGAAGAAGGGACAGAAATGCTAGAGTCGTGTCGAGGTTGTTATAAAATAGGGTAGATTATCTTGTAAAATCCTGCAATTTGAATATTCGGGATGTTACAAGAATGTTTGTAGAATTATTAAGCTATATGAAGAAATGATGAAGACAAGTTATTTTGAATATGGTAAATGTAAGAACCCGCAAAAGTTGTAAAAGGGTAAAACGGTCTTTTGACATATTATAAGACCATTACATAAAATAATATGTTAATTGTGAGATAATAACATAAGAAATAAGAGTTTATGTGAAATTTGCAGTTTTACCGCGTGAATAGTAAAATTTGACCAAAAAGGGCAAAATAGTCATTTGACATAGAAATGACCAAAATGTCAAGAAAATATTAATTTGGTAGTTAATGGAACTTGGTTTGTAAATATGTGAACTTTTGGACCATTTTTGAGCAACGGAAGAAAGCTAGGGACTAAGATGCAAAATTTTATAAATAATAAACATAAATATGAGAAGATATTACACTTCTCATTTACTGGAAACTAGGAGCAGCTTCTAGAGCTTTGGAGAAGGATACGAGCGATCAAGAAGAACTGAAAATCAAAGCTCCAAGAATTGAACTTAAACACTTGGAATTAGTGATTCCAAGCCTTGAAAGGTAAGATTTCCTTTGTTCTAACCTAAGTTTTGGGTGTATTCTTGAATTGGTTCTTGGGTTGAATTGAAACTGAAATTTCAGTTATCAATCATGTGGTTTAAGTGGCTAATGCTTCCAATAAGTCATTAGTTAAGAACATAACTCAAGAACATGGAAGTAGATTGCTATTCTTGAGAAATTTCAATTTTGATCAAGAACTTTAATTCCTGCATTTGATTGATTGAATCGATTTTAATGGATTAAAACCTTGTTTTAATGGAGGGTTTTAGTCAGGGAACAAACCCCATATGATTAAGACCTGGATTAAGGACTTAAAATGTCAAAACTGCATGCTACAGTGCCAAATCGTGACTGATCTGGAATCCTGCCCAGGCGCTAGGCGCAGTGCGCCCAGGATCCAGGCACGGTGCGCCCAGGCGCAATGCGCCCAGTCCCTGGCGCAGTGCGCCCCCCAGACAGGGACTTCAAAAGTGTGAATCTTAGCTAGACTTGTCCGATTTACCTCAAACTTGAGCCATAAGTCCCTAATGGTTTGAAAAGTCTGGGAAAAATACTAAATTGAGTTTTCGACTCCTCGGGGGCACTGTAGAACAATACGAGTGTCTCGGTAAAACGTTGATTCTTGGAATTTGAGTTAGACTTGTCCAATGAACTCCAATTTTGAAACACAAGTCTAATATGGCCTAAGATTTCATGGAAAAGTGTCGAAACTGAAATACGACCCCTCGGGGGTACTGTAGCAAAATACGCGTATTTCGGAGAAAATTATAAAATGAGTTTATTAATGGTTATCCATTTAGTATAACCTGAAGTTGAGTAGTATGAGACCTTAGAACTGTAGAGTCAGTTGTATTATGTAATTAATAAGTATATATATACGTGATACTTGTGTAGGAGGTGCTTCAAATACCATGGGGCACGGAAAGGGGAAAGGTGTACGAGAAGTTTAGTGAGTTATAGCTACACCAAGGTGAGTTTTATGAGGATTTTCCTAGTACATAGCAAAATGATATTTTCAGAAAATGAGATTTCCAAATACTTTTAAATACTAAAGTTGGAAACAGTTTTAAAGTAGCTCTATATAAGGGCTAAGTGTTTTAAAGCAGATTTTTTAAAGCAGTGTAGTTTACAAAGTATTTTTAAAGAAGTTCCTTGTGTGAACTAAGATGACAAAATCAGTTTTGAAAGTATTTTCAGTAAAGAGTTATAAAGTGTATGAGCATGAGTTATTTATAAATTGTGTCCCATTTTGACCAATTTGAGATGTAATGAAATAAGAACTAAAGAAAGAAAGAAGTAAGAGCCAGCTGTCCGGACTAGGATCACCCACATAATCGGGGGATCAGAAGACACTACTGGGATGGTACCTCCCGTCGCGAAGTAGTTGTCTAGCTTAGTATACCCTTGTGCTTGAATCCGTTCCAAGTCACAGAGGGGAGACAGAATGAGCATAACCTAGCGGACGGATCTGGTCTGTCCCGCGAGGTGAGCTAGTAGAATGAATTAAACTAAATTAATTCATGAGTTTCAGTTGGTCACTAGAAAACGAGAAAGAAAACAGTTATAGAAGGAAAGCAGTTTTTAAAGAAAGAAATCAGTTTTGAGAAAGAATACAGTTTTGATAAAAGAAAGTAGTTTTGATAAAGAATACTATTTTGATAAAAGAAAGTAATTTTTGAGAAAGAAAGTATTTTTGAGTTTTGAAGATAGAAAAGAAAAGAGATTTGAGATTTATTATGAAATAAGTTTTAGTAGTTTACTTGTTTATATTTCAAGTTTTAAAGCAGAAAAGTTTCGGGTCTAAAACCCATATTACTCACGAGACTTTATGTCTCACGTATTATTTTTAAATGTTATGTACTTAGGTGAGATGAGCAGGAGCTGGAGTGGGACCATTGTGTATACAGTAAGTTTAAATTATGGTTTTCTGTATTGAGTCTGTAATACCCTTTCAGAATAAAATTTATAAAAAAAATTAGGTGACTTTTCATGGTCACGTTTTGTAAAATGTTTTGTAATATAAACTATATTAAATTATGGTTTGAGAAAGGGGTGTTACAGTAAAGACCTGAAAAGTTAAGTTTAATAGAATGAATGCTTTGGTAATTTTTATATATAATTGCGAAATGAAAACATACATGTTTAAAATGCATAAATAAAATATCATAGAGAAAATAAAAGAAAGTTAGTGATTAATATAAGTTTCATAAAGTGTCAAGTACTCCGGGATTATGCCGAGCTTAAAAGTATAAAAATGGGATTTCAAAGTTAGAATGTGTAATTGGGATTACATGCTTTTAAGAATCATGTCATTTGGACTTTGAATGATAAAGTTATGTTTTGGTTCTATATTTGTTCGAATAAAATGCTTAGCCAATTCCATGCGTCTAAGCAAAAAATCTTTTCTTCTTCCAACTTTTCGATCTTCCCATTCATTCCCTGTGGGTTCCTCTTCCTCCAATTCTTTCCATTCTACCAATGAATAGTCTATAATAATTCGTAAAGTGCCATAGGGGCACCAATGTACCATAGGGGCCTAAGGCCACCTTAACTTAATAAGTTGTTTAATAGATGGCGAGTGCCCGATCGAATTGATCGGGTCATGTAGGAACAAGGTTCAAGTCTACCGGTCTGTTAGGATGCCTCAGCTGCATACATCACTGCACTTCCACTTGACACCTATCGTAATGATAAACGGCTCGTCTCGCCTAGTTTGGAAATGAATATATTCAGGAAAGTCCTTACATTTTAACCCAATATTTGATTAAGCCCTAATTGGTTTTTATTCAATTAAACCCAACATTTTGTTAAATGTTTACAATTTTGGATATGTATAAAAAGAAAATATTCATTAAAGTTCTTACATTTTCACCCTTTTAACAACTTAGATTTAAATTTTAAGTTTTTATTCGATTAAGTCCTTACATTTTGACCCTATACATCATCAATTCTAAAAATATAAAAAAGACATTACCGACTATTATCTAAAATTGTAAACATTTAACAAAATATTGGGTTTAATTGAATATAAAAAATAATTAGGGCTTAATCGAATATAGGGTCAAAATATAAGTATATTCCAGAATATATCCTGTCTGAAAATTACTTGTTATTTATATAAAATGATAAAAGTATTGAACAGTCGATGTTCATGGACTTATAACTCGATATACAAAGCTTGTATGAAGTAACCTTCAAATTGAAAGTTGTAATCGACACAACAAGGAATCCACTACAAAACGAATCAACCAAATCCAAGTTCATATGAAGGACTTATAAGTGTTTGAAGTTGAGGAAAATCTTATATAGATCTAATGATAAAACTTTACCAAGTTTGGAATGGCTTATGATTTAGTATCCATTTTGGGGTTATGCAAATCGGTCTATACCTCACTAAAAACAGTCGATTCTTGATTCCAAATTGTATTCAATATTATGAAAAACAAATAAAAAAGAATAAGGTCATTTGGAGCTTATATGCACTATATATAAATATGTAAAGTTAGCCTTGCACTCTTTCATTATGTAAATCAACAAAAAGAAAAAATGAGTTTTGAGGTTTATCAGAACTCTCAATTGTAAAAGGAATGAAAGGATTAAGTTATATAAGTTGCTATTAATAGTAAATGAATGGTTTAAAATGATTGGAAAGGTTTCCTTGAAGCCTATGTGAAAAATGGTGACTTTTAGAAAAGTTCACAACATGCTAAGTAGCCTACTTTGAAGCTATAAAAGTCTGACTACCTGATATCTAAATTTCAATTATAATATATCATAGGATAACCCTTAATACATAGAAAACAATTCAAAAAATAAACAGGTAAATTGGAGTTCGTGTGAAAGAAATATGGTTATTCAAAGTTGATAAAAAATAAGAAAATCAAATATGTCAAGAACCTACTCAACTTAGTGAAGATCGAATGGACTCGGTTGAGTCCCTAATGCATAAGGCGCATGAGGGATGGTATCTCCGTTTTCAAAGGAGATGTCTATAAACATGAGAGGCATTATAGGTTGATTTGTTCTTCCTATTTTGGTTTGGTTGTGAAACTTCACGCGAGGTGACACACCATGCAAGGTGACATAGTCCTGTTTATGTGGACCAAGGATATGGTACATAACCATAAGTTTAGCATCACACAAGGTGATATAGTGTTTTACATGGACCCATGATGTGGGATGGCCTGTTAGAATTAGTACTAGAATAGGATCACAGATGGCATATTTAACACCCCGATTTTTCGTAATAATTTTTTTTGAAAAACATAATGACGCCAAAAGCGCATAAACTTTAAAACACAGTAGTGCCAAAAGCGCATAGACTTTAAAACACAGTAGTGCTAAAAGTACATTAACGTTAAAAGCACAATAGTGCTATTGCTTATTTTAAAATATTATGTGACAAAATGTAAACCTTTAAAAACTTTACTCATGACATAAAGTCACGTCTTAAAACTTCAGTCCCAACAAAACCATTTAGTTGTAAAGATATTTGAACAACTACGGGGGTTACAACTTCATACCAAACTAAACCATAGAAAGCAAGTTAGGATTACAAACCAGGATATCAACCACAGTTCGCTCCATCTAAAATCTTAATCACCTCGGGTCATCTACTTGCTTCTATCTCTTGTGTCTAAAACATGGGATACATGGCATAAAATAAAATACGTAAGACGAAAAAGTCTCGTGAGCTACATGGGTTTTAGACTCAAAACATCATTGAAAATGTTGTATACTCGATATCATATATTTGATATATTTCTTTTCAAAATCCTTTGCAAAATAAGTCATATGACTGACCTTTTCTTTTCAAAAGCTTCTTTACAATCTGAGTCATATAAATGACATTTACTTCTTAAATTCTTTGCGAAAACAACTTATAGGTGTTTTGAAACTTAAACAATATAATCAATTCAACACAATTAATACAGAATAGATGCATATGCAATGCATGTTTCATACACCAATGCAAAGCTCGCGGGTTCCGTACCCGCATCTGAGGTCTAAAAGACCAGGTCACATTTGTGACAAAAGCTCACGGTTATATACCGTGTCTAGAGGTCTATAAAGACCAAGGCTTACCAAAATAGGAGAACAAATCTTCCTATAATGGTATCTAAAAGACTTCTACTTAGCGACGGGAGGTACCATCCCAGTAGAGTCTGTTGTCCCGTTACGGGGACGTGTCCGGACCTCGCTGACTCATGCAATCACACTCTATGCATCCATAAAAACGCTACTTTTCTTTTGTACAAGAAATCACAAAATGCCATGAGATGCATGTGCAATAACATAAGCATTAACAATTTAAAGCTTTCATAAACTTATATAAGAATCAAATCATATAGCACATATAGCCTTTGTTCTTTTGAAACAGATTCATAACATGAACACATAGTAAACTTACTACCAAAATATTCTTTCAAAAGCATAGTAGGCTTGAAGCCAAAAACAATCTTCCAAAATCATTGTATAAAACTTTCATTATCGTAAACATACGTAGAACGATTTGCATATCATTTAATATTCAAAGGTCAAGTAAAAGCTTTGGCAGCAATTTGCCATGTACCACATAGTGGGAAAAAAAGCCACATGTACTCACCTTAGTATCTAGATACGTCTAGCTACACTAATCCACATAACTCTATCCTTTCGTTGCTTCCAAACGTCCTTCAATCTCTATTAATCTAATAGAAGATTAGGAAATATTAGACAATTAAACATATATCATGTGTCTAATCATTCTTGACTACTACTAGTCATTATCTAATTCAATTATAAAGGTTAAGTATGACTCTTAAAGCATAATAACCATTTTGGACAATTTTACCATTTTTGTCCCATTTTGACAACTTAGTCAAAAATTCATGTAAACTTTTGTTTAAGTAATTGTTATATAACCCAACAATGTACCAATAGTGTTTAGAACATGTATAAAGCTTCATGGAACCCTTTAATCCATTTTTTGTTTCGGCACTTTTTGACCGTTTTCTCATTTAGTCATCCTACTTTCTCTAAATGTATTTTCTTGGGTTTTAGCATGTAATTTTAGTAACTTTATTATCTTAACATGCTTATAAAGCAATATCGATGCTTAGATGTCAAAACTTTTCTCATTATACTATTTTATCCCATTTTCACCATTCAAAATCAATAAAGTTTCCATAAATGGAAACCGTTGAAAACATATTATTTTCCATTCATATCTTTCAATTTCAATATTAACACTTCACCAAATTATTCAATAGATTAAACATGCTTTACGTAAGTGACGTGCACGCAGAGGTCGTCATGCGGTCAAAAATAAGAAATAACCTAACATTCACTAGTATAGTGGAGTCAGGGTCGATCCACAGGAGCTACGTGGTCAGCCTAGATGAGAGATTACCAACTAATAGTGTCACGGCTATAGTCGGAGGAATTAATTTCTATCTGTCTACCTCAAAGCAATATTCAACACCCAAGCCAAGCTTAGCTATGTCCAAATGACCTAGTTACTTTCTGAACTCAGAAGTACATCTCTGAATCAGGAGCAATTGAAGGCATCCAAACTAGCAAAACCAAGCATAGCATAAACTAGCTAACAACTAACAGTCCTATGAGACAGTTAATAGCCAAGGTTTAATGCCTACCCTAACCAAGTTAGCTATTGTTTCCAGCAAGGGAAAACAGTCCCAACCAAGTCACAAACAAGTTCAATCACAATCAAACAACCAAATAACAAACTAACATCCAAAACACCGAAAAACCAATATTAACATTAACCGAATGATTGCATTTACTCAAACCAATATCCAAACATCAAAATCAGTAGCTAAACACTACTAAAAACAGAACCCTAAGCTGGAGATCGATGGTTGTCACACCCAAAGATTCAACTCAAGCTTACAAATGTTTAACTAAAGTGAAATAAAATCTAAAAACATGAAAATACCAAATTATAGCTTCTGAAATGGATTCCTCGAGTCAAAGAGCTTCTAGGTCGATGTTTACACCAAGTCTTTGCTAGGGTTTTCGGCCGGAAATGCCTCTATTTATAGTTGCAAATTTCCCGTGACCGCGCCGCGCAAATGTGAAATCCGCGGCGCGCGTACTTACCCGTTCCCCGTTTTTTCGTCATTTAAATGTGTTCCACCGCCTTACATCCGCGTCGCGTAAGTCCAAAACCCGCGGCGCGCGTACGTCTTCTCTTGATTTTGCATTCTTTCCATACTTTTTTCTTTTTGTGCACTTTTAGTCCCTGTTTATGTTCTTTTTCTCCAGACAAGTCCTGACACGAAAAGTGAGAATACCAAGAACAGGGCTCAACAACGCCTAAAATACTTGATATCACTAGGCGTTGTCAAACACCCCACACTTGTGCCTTGCTTGTCCCCAAGCAAGAGAGTTTTTAACAAATTATAATAGAGAATCGAACAGTTTTTGAATGTGTTTAGTTTCAAAGCTTATTGCTCTTTGAGTTAGAATGGAATAGTTTGTGAAAACATAATTGAGTTGTTCTTTGGAATTCATGGCTTTCTAGAGAACCATTGACTACAAACTTTCTGTCCACAATGAAGTGTACTTACTCATTCAGATTCTAAAGGCCATTAAGGAATTGTCCATGACTTTCGATGCTATCCGTGTAGCGAGCTTTCAGAAATACCATCCAAGACCAGACGATCTTAGGTGGTAAGGTGCATAAGGCCCACCCATTTTAGACCTACCGGCTCGAACAACAAAGGCCACAGATTGACTTTTCCTTCCTAAATTCCAATCCTAAAACACTCTAATCGTCTAACTCCAACAACTCAACTTGTTTGACTAAACTAATAGCATGGTAACAACTACATAGTATTTCTTGAAAAATACTAATGCTATCACAATCACAAACCATTCGTTTCAAAAGTGCAATTCATTAAAAATTTTGAAAATATTTCTAAAAATTGAAAAATTGATCAGTTCTGCAAAAATTTCAAAAATATCTCTTTCGACCGTCCACACCCCACACTTAAAACCGTACAACGTCCCCGTTGTACAAAAATTAGTTTCAAAACAAGGGAGAAAGAGTTACCCCTTTTTGGACGCTGGACTGCTTGGTGCTCAATATCACAGGTATAATGCGTACAAAAAGATCCTCGATTCATATTCTGCTGGAGTTGTAGCGCTACAGTAGGACACGCCGGTGGTCAAGACAAGTGGAGGGGCACGGTGACCCCACACTTGTCTGAGACAACTCCCTCTCAATTTGATATATCATGCACAACTCAACAATAAATTAAAACACACATGACAGAAAAAATAAAATAATATACAGACAGATGTGTCATAAGTTTATACATATAAAAAGAAAATGAAAGAAAGAAAGAAAGAAAAATATATCAATCACTACCAGGCGGCCTGGAGGGTCCAGCCTCATGATCGTGAGACCGGGCTGGGAATGGTCGAGGACGGTGGCCCTGGACAGATGCAGTCTGAATAAGCACCTCCCCGATCCACTCGAGCTGGTCCAAGACTCTCGTGAGCTGGCCCTCAATCTGCGTGACTCTGGCCTCCAGCCGGCTTAGGGCTGATGAGTCATCCTGCTGTGGCCGCGTCTGTGCAGGCTCTAGTGCTGGTGGCTCTGGCCTTCGGCGTCTCCTACCGGGCTGGGCGTATGCAGGCTGAGGTGCCTGAGGAGGCTCGATCGGAGCCCGGATGTACTGCCCTGGTCGCTGTTGCTCAATGAGCAACATCCTCTCCAAAGTGCGTGCTGGCGTGCGCGATGGAGGCAGAGTAGTCAAAGAGGCGGCTACTGGGGCAGTAAGAATGCCATAGGAACGGGCCAGGCGGGTAATGAAGTACCCCCTGGCTAATGGGCTGCTGGAGGAGGTGCCGGTCGCGTGGGTGGAGAAGGCGATCGTGAGGGCAAAGGGAAGATGGAGGAATCGGGACGGGTCGAGGAGAACCCACAAAAATGTCATGTCATCGCCCGACACCTTTTCGCCCCCCCTCCCGATGCATGATGGAGGTGGAGACGATCCGGTGCATGAGGCGATGAAGAGGATCACGTAAGTGGCTCTCCCTCGAGGCCCCTGCCTCATACCTGACGTTGGACAGCTGTGCCCAAACCTCCATGTTGGGAGGGCGCTCCGGCTCCCCCTGAATGCATGACCCGAAGAACCGGGTGAAGAAACGGTGCTGGAGGTCCGCTGGCGTGTAGATGCCTGTGCGCCTCCCGAACTCCCGGAGGTTGCACTCCCGGTGCACACCTCCCAAACGAAAACGGACCATCCTGGAGCGTGGGTCTCCCGCCCTGGGAGCGAAACGGACAGTGGAGATGAACTCCAATAGCAGCTCCGTGTAGACCACGTCCTCGTCCGTGGCCATGATCCTGTCCCAGCCACGGCATGTGAATGATGCCTCCTCGTGGGTCCAGGTGCAGTGTAGGAATGGCTCAATCGCCTCCCAGAGCCCAGCGTCCCTCAGGATGTCTCGATCTATAACTGTCGCCTCAAGGACCCGGCGATGAATCAACGCGTCCCTCCGCGAGGTATACTCCACCGAAGTGTCAAGCTCTGCGGGAAACTGAAGGAAGGCATGATCTAGTCTGAACATCATCTGCAAAAGAAAAATATAGCCACAAAACAAAAATTTTTGCAAAATCAGTCCTTTTTCTTCCCTACCGAACCGTGGCGCGGCCCAAGAGCAAGGGCGCGGCGCGGCGCACGCCTGTTTGCAAACCCGGGATCAAATCCCCATTTTAACCTGCTAAATCTCAATTTAATGATACCACAAGGTAGCCTAGGTTCCGATTAGCTCATCTAGGGTGTCCATTTGGCAAAACAAACACCCTATGGGCTAGCATTAGTGATTCTAAGTTTTTGAACTTTTTGGAATAAACCCTAAAATTAACTACCTAATAACTAGTTTAAACAGCTAATAGATAGTTAAAAGAGTGTACCTTGGTAGTAGCAACACAATAAGCAAGAAAAAATGCGAGAAATTTTTGATCACCAGAGCTCCGAGTCGTGTGATTTGAGTTGTGAGCCGCGGCTCACCGGATAAAGGCGAAAACCGTCTAATCGTTTCCCACGGCGCGCGTTTCTTGTTTCCGCGGCGCGCGTGTCGCTAATTCAACCCCTGCGCATCGGGTTGAGTTTCGATCCCGCGTCGCGCAAATCCAAAACCCGCGGCGCGGTCTTGAAGATTTAAAAACCTTTTCACACGACCCCACACTTGCTTCAAACCACTAATACCTGCAAACGATTGATGTATTTTCTAAATTAATCCTAAAAACCTACTTATGACACGATGGGTTGCCTCCCAACAAGCGCTAAGTTTAACGTCTTCAGCCAGACGTTTTACTCCGTCTACAGCTACGGTGGATCGTATGCCTTCTTTCCTTGCTGCTTTTCAGTCACCACCGTTCTTTCGCTGACCCACTGCCCCTCAAACTTTCCTGGGTCGAATGGCTTGTTGGTTCTCTTATTGCTGCCCAGTTGTTGCTTTCTAGTTAACTCCCGTAAATGCTTGGAGGTAGCTTTGAACCTCCAAGCTCGGTCCTTTCTTCTGCATCTCTTCAAGGTCAAAGGCTTGACATGAAGCGCGCCCAGTGCTGCTCCCAGTAGTTGTGCTGTGCCTCGTTTGTTGCTCTCATATTGCGTGTTATTTTCATTTTGCAATTTTGGCTTGCAGTACCAATAAAAATTTTCCAATCGAATGGGATCGGAAGGCAACATATCAGGATGCTTCCATATGTCCTCATCGATGGTATTAATTACATATAATCTTCCATTCATGAATAGATCATGAGTGGTGATAAAATCATGTTTATTATTGTTTTCAAATTTCAATTCGTCAACATCAACTTCTTGATCATCGTCCAACAGGTGGGTCGGAACCAAGAGTGAACGACTTGTTTGATCTGATGATGGTACAAAGTCACCCATCATCAGATCCTTTCCTTCAAATTTCTCAAAATTTTCAAAAATTACAGGGTCAGGGGTAGTATTGTCATCTACACCCCCTTCCCCAAAAATATCGACAACTTCAAAAAATTCGGGAATTGTTGGGTTGGAATCTGTACTGTCACTTACAGTCCCCTCCACAACATCCTCATCAACCAAATTTTCTGGTGATGGTATGGATTCACCCAACACCAGATCAACATTATCAATACTTGCAAAAACATCAAAAACTTCAAAGGTTGCTGAGTCAGAAGTAGCATTGTCACCTACAACCTCTTCCTCAACAACCGTTTCGACCATCTCAGTGGTCTCTTGACTTTCCCAAGGTGTATGCCCTTCCATCACATATTCAGGTGATGCAAGTTCACACACATTATCATTGGTATAAAAATTACTCACCTCCGGTTCTGGCGAAGGTGGTGAACATTTCCAACTTTCCTCTAACCTATCTAAAGAAGCTTGCACTTTTTCAAGAGCTTCAGCCTGGTCCTTCTGCTCATGGTAGTTGTTATACATGAATACCCAAAGTTGGGCCCAAGTTACAGAATTCTCAAGCTGAGATGACTCCTCGGTCCGCCATCCATTGTCATTGAATGATCCATTGTAGCAACCATCCTCGTAATAGGTGTCGGCCGGATTTTCATAATCCTCATAATATTGATCCAAGTACATGTAATCACCCATTATAAGGATGTACACATACCAAAATTCAGCAAACTAAAATCAAAACATCAAAAATCAGAAACTAAGTCCTACAACTCACCTAACCTAAGCGCACAGCTCCCCGGCAACGGCGCCAAAATTTGACGTGCATGCAGAGGTCGTCATGCGGTCAAAAATAGAGAAAAAACTAACACACACTAGTATAGCGGTAGTCAGGGTCGATCCGCAGGAGTTACGTGGTTAGGACAAGACGATAGATTACCAACTGTAGTGTCACAGCTACAGTCAGCGGTATTGTTTCTACTTTTCCAAAAACCAACTAAAAACACAATTCCAAGACCAATGCAAAAACCTAACTCAAGCATGAACTAAACTAACCCAAATCAAATCCTAGACTAAAGTTCCTTACTGAAATCAGAAACTAAATTCAGAATCCAGAAGCAAACAATCAATCCAATATTATCAAAACACATCCAAACATCAATAATGCAAAATAACATCAAACCGAATGATTACTTTCATATAAATCCAAAAACCAAACATCAAACCAATATCCAAACAATCAAATCAGATCTACAATACCAAGCATTTACTACTGAAATCAGAAACTACAATTCTAACGAACATCGAGTAATCGACGGAAATCCCGATTGCGGAATACCTCGATACCGAGTTGATAAAATAAGAGGAAAACTAAATAACTAACCAAAATGTTGATTCCCACTGAAAAACTGACGAAATAGTGCCTTCGGATCCCTCCTTTGCGTCCCGGGATGAGTGAAAAGTCGGACGGGACTCCGATATTTATAATAGTGCGAAATTAGGGTTTCCGCGCCGCGGCCAAGCAAAATCCGCGACGCGCGTGTTGCCTTATCCCGACTTTCGGAGTTTAAAATTCAAAAACGAAGATTTTATCCGGTCGCGAGATAGCGGCGCTATCTCAAGAAATAGCGGCTCTATCTCAATAGCGGCTCTATCTCAAGAGATAGCGCCTCTATTTCTGTCAGGTCCAACTTTTTGCCTTTTTCGCTCCACAACTTCTCCAGAATTGCACTAAAACCCCTGCATTTACACTAAAAACATTCCCAAGCACTTTGACACAAAAGTAAGTGATATTAGCCAATTAATAATGATAAATTAACTAAAACACGGCTCAACAACGCCTAAAATACTTGATATTACTAGGCGTTATCAATAAGCTTAATATCCACATTTTCCAAATTCCCCTTTTATACCATCTTAGCAATTTCAACCATTAAAGTCTCCATAAATATAAGTTCTAGTAAAACATGTTATTTCTCCTTTGCATGGCTCCCATGTATTACCAATATATTTCATAAATGTCGTTACAATTCACTTCTATGAACTATTTTAGTTATGCCTTATAAAATACCAAATACCGTCCCAAAAGGGTTGGAATGCCCAATTCCATTCCATCCAACATATGAAATAAGTTTCTAAATTACATTTATAAACCCCAGAAACTTGTATAATAGCCATATTACGTTCAAATGATAAATTTGATATAATCCCCTTTTTATCATAAGGCATGAATTCCAAGTAATACCTTCCAATATTCATAATTTATACTTTAATGGATGTAAAGTTCATAAGATGCAAACTACACAATACTAGTCTCAAAACTCTTGTATTCGATTAATTGTTATCACTTCCAACAACGACCTTATAGCAACTTAAATTTCAAAACATAATTTGTTCAACAAATATGTTATCTATGATACCAAGTAACACGTATTCTTCATTCCTTCAATTAACCATAAGCATGTAAATCAAAAATCTCATACCAAAAATTAACACTTGGAATTCATATGCACTTTTAGGTTCATGATGGCGTATAAACCCAAAAACAACCCCCAATTCATCATGCATATACAAATCTTTGAATCCAAGAACTAGGGTTTGAGAAATTACCCTCAATATTGATCAGAATCACAATCTTGTATCCTTCTCAAGGATTTTCTGCTTCAAATAAATGTTTAGAATGCATATTAGCCAACATGCATCTGATAATTCCCAATAAATTCTGAATACGAAATTTGGTTTTACAAGTTACCTTCACATTGATCACAAATCAGAAAACCAGATGTTCATGGTCAATTAAATGAAAATCGAACCATAGGGCTACTGTTCTTGACCACCAGCAAGCAACCGCCACCACCCCTAGCCGTTGTTGTCATCGGAAACGGCAGCGTTGCCGACAAAATCGCACCAGCACAGTCTCATTTTCCTCTGTCTGCATTCGACCCTGCCTCGCCATTTGCTTCTCTTTCATTAGGTCTAAAATCGCAATCCACAATGAACCACCGTTACCTTCTTACTGTAGCCGGCATCAATCACTGCCGGCGGTGGTCCTTGCCGAATCGGAAGTCTGCAGCGGCAGGGAAGCTGCCGCCTCCAAGCTTCTTTCCGTTCTCGCTGTCAGATTTTCGATCTAGTCCTCTCTCACTCATCGTCTCCGTCTTCTCCGATCTCATAACACGCACACACATGTGTGTGTGTTTCCTGATTTGACGAGTACGAATTCCAAGCTAACTCCCGTTTCCCCCTTTTTGTTTTACAGCTCACAGAAACGTAGAAATCAGGGACGCGTACCAGGTTTTTCTTAACCGGGTTTTAATTTGGGTGAGATTTGGTTAAATTACCAAATTGCCCCTGAAACTTGCCTTTGACAAAATTTTCATCTTTTACCCATTTCTTTTCTTAAACTTTACAATACCGTAACTCTTACATACGACATCGGACCTTCGCAAACTTTATATCATTAGAAAGGTGGGAATGAGCTTTACAACTTCCCCCTATTGTGTAACACCCGACTTATTTAACAAAACACCCCGTAAATTTTTTTTATTTTTCAAACCATATATTTTACAATAAAACATTATCCAAAGGGTATTTGTCAACATAAACAGGTACAAGTGTATCAAGGATTACAATACATAAAGATATTATACATCCATTAAGCCGGGTTGTCACTTCACCATCCTAAGTCCTTAGTCACGGACTTTATCTTTTCCCTCAGCAGGATCACGCTCACCTGCAGGGACATATCAATAAACTGTGAGCTATAAAGCCCAATGAGTAATCAGCAAATAACATTTCACATATACAAGAGTATAATAACAATTAAACTCTTAAACAGTTTCTGTCCCATATATCATAGTCATCACTGACCGCACCATATATTATAGCCATATAGGCCGCACCAAATATCATAGCCATTTAGGCCGCACCAAAACATTTTAGTTAATCAAATCATAGCCCTAAGGCCGCACCAACAGTTTCATTGTGTATATCATAGCCCGCAGGCCGCACCGGTTTAGGTTTAATAACCCAAAATCATGGTCCTAAGACCGCACCATTTGGATTTTCAATCCAATATTATATCCGCATATTATTTGGGTATTCTACCCTTGTCTTGTATTCAACTACTTCAATTAGTGCCATTACAATCATCATATATCACACTAGATATAGTCAAGATTACTCACCTGAATTTTTGCTACCACTAGCTTTAATTGTTTCTTGCCTTGAAATGGATTCCGCAAGATTTTGTCCCGTACCTATAATTTCATTCATTTCTACAATGATTATAGGTTAACAATCATTTTAATTAACTCTAATGCATAAGAGTTTAATATTATAACATTACAAGTAATGTCTAGATGATAAACTTTCCATTTACCATCTTTCCATGAATTATACACTTCCCCGAGGCATACGTATTGTTCTACAGTGCCCCCAGAGAGTCATATTCTCAATTTAATATTTTTCCAAGACTTTTCAAACCATCATGGACTTGTAGTTAAAGTTTGGGGTCATTTGGACATGTCTAGCATCGAATTCCAACTTCAAAAACCCTGAATGGATGCACGACTCGTGCATATTTTGCTCCTAGGGAAGCACGACTCGTGTGTGCTCAAAATAGCATCATACTTCCATCTGCAAGGGAGCACGACTCGTGCATAAAAGAGCACGACTCGTGCCTTTACTGGGCAGTCCAGATTTCAGTCCGATTTTGTACTGTAGCGTCCTGTTTTTGCATATTAAGTCCTTATTCCAGTTCTTAATCATTTTGGGTTTATTTCAAGACTAAAACCTTCCATTTATACCAGGTTTTAACTCCTTGAAATCAACTCAATCAATCAATTGCATAAATTAGGGTTCTTAGTTCCAAAAACCCCAAAACTTCAAAATCAACAAAACTATCAAAATCGGTTACTCTAAATACATGTTCTTATCATATGAACATGCTTGAACCCATAAATCATATACAAACTTCATGGATTACACTGAAATTACAGATTTCAGTTTACCCGCAAAACCCACCAAGAACAAACTAGGTTAGAACTTGAAATACTAACCTCCACTGCTTCCAAATCTTCAATTTAAAGCCTAGAATCAGAATCCAAGCTCAAACCTTCAAGAAATCTCCAAGTTCTGTAGAATCCGTACAAAGAAAACCCTCTCCCGTAGCTTCTCCAAGTTTCTGCACATGTGGGAGAGCTTTTCCACTATTTATACCTCCAGAATTTACAATTTAGCCCCTGGAGTTCTATTTCTTGAACTTTTGCCACAACTAACATATTTTATGACAAAAACCAGTTTTTATAACATTTTAAGTCCAAAACTCAAAATATTATTACAAACCAAATCCTTTTTCTGTCCAAAAGACCAAATTACCCTTCTAAGGTAAAATGACCCATTTACCCTTTTTATTATATTTACATATAAGGAGTGTCTTGGCGTTACAAATTGACTTAACTTTGAATCTTAATAAATTTTACGATATCAACCCTTGAAAATGACCCTTTGGTCATTTTTGTCACTTTTGGGCCATTTTAATTCCATCATACATCCTTCGTTACAACTCCAAATGATAATCAATAATAAGAGGCCTTAACGATTAAATTATAATTCAATAATAATCATATCATGACCTAAATAAAAGGCCTTAACGATTATGACCTAAATAAAAGGCCTTAACGATTAATTTCTCCATAACTCCACCTTCTTGGACCAGTTTGCCGTTGCACACTATATTGAGTTTATTTAAGTATCAGTCCTTATAATTTGAACACTTGCATATATTCTTATGTTATATATGACAAAATTTTTGTTTGTAACAGCATACATAGGACCCAACATGGAGTGACAACGCCTATCAATATCAAGTATTTTAGTAGTTGTTAGGCCGTAGTCTTAGTGAAATTATATCATATAAGTCATGGTAGTACTCACTTTTGAACTTAGTGCATGTGTGCGAAAAAAGGTAAAAATAGGGACTAAAGACGTACAAAATGAATAACTTTGGATAAAGTTCATTTTTCAATCGAAAAGGTACGCGCACCGCGAGTAGAAGACACGCACATCACGAATAGTCAAAGATCAGGCGGTGAGTTGAAATTCAAACAGCGAAAAACGGGGATAAATGATAAGACGCGCCGCGGTTTTAAGCCATGCACGACGCGTTTAGCTCGAATTTGAAACTATAAACAGAGGCATCTAGGTCGAATTTCAGGAGCGAAGAATCGGCCCAAAGGTGGAGCCTAGGCTTCTTAGACTCAAGATTTCGGATTTCAACAGCTTCAATTGGTATTTTTATGTTTTCTCAATTATTTTAGTATTTAGTAGTTTTAGTATTTTCTTGTTTCCTTCAATTCTGGATTGTAGAATCTGTTGGAACAAGTTTAGTTTGGATATTTTCGAAGTTAGAACATTGTGGTTTCTGGATTTGGTTTTAGTTTATGATAATCATTCGGTTTGAGTTATATTGCATGTTTTCGGTATTTGTTTATGTTAAATGTTTGTTTGATGTCTTGGGATTGTTTAATGCTATTGATTTTTTTGGAATTCACTTCTGGAATCAGAAAGTAAGCTTAGTTTTAAGTTTGAAGTGGTTTAGTTTAGTTTTCGGTATTCAATTTTATTAGTTTTTGGGAAGTGAAGGAAACACCGCCGACTATAGTGTGATACTGTAGTTGGTCAATCTGACACTATATCTTAACCACGAGACTCCCACTGATCGACTCTTGCTGCTAATATACTAGTTTGCGGGTGAGGTTTTATTTTCTATTTTTGACCGCATAATGATCTAGGCGTGTCATGGAGCATGCTATAATGAAAGATTTTCATAAATGTTTTATAAAGTTTTGAATGTCCAAAACCTATGTAGCTACAATAAGTTTTTGATATTGTATATTTAAATGCCATGTATTCCAGGCTCACATACTAAGATCTAGAAGGCTTGATCTCCATAGAATGATCTTTTTTGATGCACTATAAAAGTGGACTTTTGTTACCTAAAAGAAGGAAGCTTGTAAAAACCTACTTAGAATTTAAAATTTTAATCAATATTTGCTTCACTATGGCTAATGTTGATATAATTTGTAACCCCAAGTCATGTAAACCATTATAAAATGTTGCCTTTATTTGGGACAAATATTCTGGAAAGGACTTAATGTCATAAGCAAAAACTTTCCATAGATATATTTTAATTCCACAAACTTTTAATAAATGAACATCTTTTAGAATAAAACTAAATATGAGGTGTTACCAGTTGGTATCAGTGCCATAATTTAAGCGAATTAGGTTTAGATTTTCCATACCTATGCTTAAACTAGAGAGAAATGAGTAGTTTAGGACCACTATTGGTAACAATATTAGCTCCTATGTGTTATTTAAGAATTGTTAGAACTGCATGGTCAGGAATTGCCATGATACGAGTATTGAGCACATGCTTTCATTTGATAAACTGAATGTAAGCATACTAAATTCCAGAATTATTGTAGAAATTGGTGCATACAAAAAAGTGGTTATATACTTAAAACAACAAACATGGTTCTAACCGGAGCTTTCCTAAGGAAGTTGGTCACTTTGTACCAATGATGAAGGCAATTCTCAAGTCAACAAAAATCCTCAACCAGTTACTTTAAAAGCTACAAAATCACCTTAATGATATCCAAGCGAATAACAAACAAGAAATGTACCAAATTATAAATGAGCGTTTAATAGAACCTTCTCGAACTTCATCAAAAATCATATAATGACTAGATCTACCGGTTGTGTTTCACGACCAGTACTTCATCTTATACCAGTAGGAGTTATTTTTTCTTGAGAAAAAAATTAATATTTTAGCATATGGGATTTTCCTAAATCGTCCGCTTCGACCGAATTTGGTCGCTGGAGATATTAAATTGGATTTGATTTTGTAGCTCGTTTGTTCGAATCATCCTGAGCGGATTGGTCATTTCCTCCTTACGTGAGATGGGGTGGCCCAAATATGGAACCAGATTGGTCGGTAATGATATTTTACAGTTCTGCTTTCGGGTTGATGCTAGAGATTAATTCGCTTGGGTGGACGTGATGGCCATCTCTTCTTCAAAATAAGCAACTTGGATATAATTGTCTTGAGAATTTTGGGGTTGTTATGGTGTTTTCGTAATGATGTGGTATTCAATTCGGAAAAAATGGATTTCTTTTGTATAGACTAGTGAATTTTCTTTTGATTGTGTTGGGTATAGATATAGAAGCTTTAAAGTCAAGTATATTCTTTGGTTACAAAACTCAATATCGACTAAACCTTGGTATTTGTTTTTGCTATTTTCATAATGTTTTGCTGGCTTATAAATTTCAGTTGCTCCAAAAAAAATGAGTTAGATGACATGTCATAGCAAATAAAATTTTATAATAGTACAAAATATTTTGTTAGATATATGTGAAGTCATTGATTTATTCTTCAATATAGCTCATATGAGAGATAGAGAGAGAAAGAGAGAGAGAGAGATCCACATATATCAAACATGATATCAAAGTTGGCGCTTAGCTCCTTTGTAGCTTAATACATCATCGTATATATTCATCGAATCTTTGTTTATAAAAAAGTGTTAATAATCTCATACCAGTTAAATACAATCAGACATGTCTATATATTTGAGACTACTTGTAATACCGTGTTTTTAAATTATAGAGATTTCGAGTTAATCTTGGTGTGATTAAGATTAGTTAGCTTGTTGTATGAGTTTGGGTGATTAAAAACCCATTTGGGAGTAGTTTGGACTTGAAAAATGCCAAAACAGAGCTACACGGGTCGTGTATGGTCACATGGGTCGTGTAGAAAACCTTTAGAAACCAAACAGTAAGCCTTCCAGAGTCACACGGGTCGTGTACCTCTACACGGGTCGTGTAGAGTGTTCAAAAGGAGTCCGAAAGCCAAAACAAACCTACACGGGGCGTGTGAGTCTACACGGGTCGTGTAGAACAGCCCTACACGGGGCGTGTGAGTCTACATGGGTCGTGTAGGCCTGACAGCACTATATAATGTGCAGAAAATGCACATTTCTGGAAAAATAGACCCATTTCGATATCAAGAGCTTCCTAAGGCGATTTTCCACCAAATTGAGCCGTGAGATGCGTAAGGAAGAGTAAGGAGACTTCAATCTAACCCCATAAACACGCTCACGATTCCTAATTCATCGAGGTGAGTAATTTATTGATTTTGGGGTTTTGAAACCCTAACTTTCATTTTCATGTTTTAGCTATATATTGCTATATATGCTGTTAGTAGATTGTTAGTGGATGCCTTTAGAGTTATTTGTGAGATTATTGTCGAGTTTCTACGGTTGAATTAGTAGAACCGTGAATTTGGGGGTTTCGGTAAATATTGAGTCGATATTACCCTTTATACTCTTTTGTTTCCTCTTTTGATTTATGTATATCTTTGAGATAGATGTAATTGAGTTGATTGTGGATATTGGAGGATTGATTTAGACTATGGTGAAATAACCAAGTCTAGCAAACAGGAGCCCGATACGCGTAATTCGAGGGTTCCAAATACTAAGTCGTTATCAGGTGAGTACTTTTATGTACTTGAGTAGAATTTTACCTTGTGGTAAACCGATTTTATAAATATATAAGTGTTAGATTGTTATTGTTGTAATCTAATTATGGAGTAAATTGTTATCCGTGAATAACAACAATTGAGTTAAACATACATATTGATTGTATAAACTGAGTAGATGTTAGTGTAGTCACATTAAAGAGTTTTGAGTCTAATTGTATAGCCATGAGGGCTATTGAGCTGGAATAGAGTTGGAGTGATTATGTTATCTGTGGATGACAAGAATGAGTTGCCATCTATATTGAGTATAAGAGTAGAGTATGTGATAAATTGGTTGACTTAAAGAGTCCTTGAGTTTAATTGTTACAGTCATGAGAATTGCTATGATTGAATATAAGTTGGTTGTTAAAAATGAATATATGTGAGAATGTGGTCGAGTTATGAGTAATACTAATTGTGGTATTTTATGGAATTGATGTTATTAAATATTAGCTGGTATTTGTAAAGCTAATATATTTGCAGATTTCAGAGTTAAGAGAAAGTGGATATTTGCTAATGAGATTAGCAAAAGAGAATGATAAATATATTTACTTAGAGGGATTACTAGAGTGTAATTGAGATTACTCACTAAGCTTTATAAGCTTACACTTGAGTTGTATGTTGTTTTGCAGGTATCTGTAGCTGTGATAGGGGAAGGCATGTGATAAAGAGAGACGGACGACTTAGAGCCTGTCCTTTTGTTTGTGTTAGGTTTATTTGTAATGCCTGGTCAAATTGTAAGGACCTTTTTGTGTAATTAAATATTTTGATAACATCTTGTTTACGTGTTTTGAGTACAAGTATGCCCATTTTGATGTATTATTGTTTGAAAATTTTTGGGTGTACTTTGTATGAGAAACCGGGCGTTACAAGTTGGTATCAGAGCATGGTTTAAGTGAACTAGGTCTTTGAGTGTAGAGTCCTAGACTTGAACCGAGGTGAGAAAGAGCCCCTATCACATGCTTGGAAAAAGAGATTGCTGCTGATTTTAGTTTATGAGTTAATTATAACTTTTATCTCATATTTGTTATTGTTATATTCTGTGTGTGAATACAGATATGGAGACAGATGAGGAGGAGTTGATGAATTGGTCATAGCCGTTTGGACCAATATTGGATGATGATACGAGATTTTGACTGATAAGAGATATCAACCAACGAGGAGACGAGAAATTCAGCTAATTATGAGATGTTAGTTGAATATGACATGAGATTCTGCTGATGGCGAATTTCCAGATGATGATGAGCTGATAAGATGAGATCCCGGTTGAGGCGAAATTCCAACTGATGATGAGAAAGAGTATGAACATAAGCTGAGTATAAACTAAGAGTTGAAACATGTGAGTGTAGCCGAGTACACTCAAGAGTTGAGATCCAAAGTATGCAAGTTCAACTAATGAGGAGACAAGATTTCTTGCTACAAGGTATGTAAGTAATTTCACTTAAAATGTTAATTGTAATGAGTTACATGTGTTTTAATTATTGATACTACATATTGTAGAATATGTGTAAAATATGTGAACAGATAAAAGATTAATTGAAATTACATGTGCTAGAGAATTGTGAGTATAAGGTGTAGTAATCGATATCGAGATGAGAATCTCGTGTCCATTTGAGGTAAAGTTTGCATATCACATAATGAATGCTTTGTGATTATGTATAACCGAGATTATAAGTGGTTACTTGACGAGTACTTAGCAACCATGGAGAAATGTGTAAAATGAGCATATACATGGTGAGAAATATATAAAGAATGATATGGTATATATATATATATATATATATATATATATATATATATATATATATATATATATATATATATATATATATATATATATATATATATATATATATATATATATATATATATATATATTGCTTGTTGTTTTACAGATGTGACGAGATTTATGTGTACGAGTATTATGTGGTTGAGACCACATGTTCTGTGGGGCCACATAACTAGTACTTATGAATGATCACAATGAATGGTTGAGATAGCCAAAGGAGTATGAGTTGAGAAAGACAATGAGTGTGTAGTTGATTGCACACAATAACTGATTTTGAGTTGACATGCTGAGAAATGAATTGTTTAGTTTAGAGTTGTCACATAATGAGATATTTGTGACAGAGTTGTTAGAGGACACTCGAGTAACCACATAAAGAGTACCTTGTGGTTATAATTGAGAGAACCTAGAATGGTTCAAGTAGGCCTAATTGGCCTAGAGATTGGGTTAATTACCTAATAAATGTGATCGAGACCATATATTCAGTGGGGTCACATATTGAGTAAATGTGATCGAGACCACATATTCAGTGGGGTCACATATTGAGTAAATGTGATTGAGACCACATATTCAGTGGGGTCACATATTGAGTAAATGTGATTGAGACCACATATTCAGTGGGGTCACATACTGAGTAAATGTGATCGAGACCACATATTCAGTGGGGTCACATATTGAGTAAATGTGATTGAGACCACATATTCAGTGGGGTCACATATTGAGTAAATGTGATTGAGACCACATATTCAGTGGGGTCACATACTGAGTAAATGTGATCGAGACCACATATTCAGTGGGGTCACATATTGAGTAAATGTGATTGAGACCACATATTCAGTGGGGTCACATGTTGAGTAAATGTGATTGAGACCACATATTCAGTGGGGTCACATATTGAGTAAACGTGGTTGAGACCACACATTCTGTGGGGCCATGTATTGACTACTTAAGGTTGAGATCATATACTTCTGTGGGACGACATAACGAGTACCTTGTGGTTAGAGTAGTGAAGACTGTTGTGACTCAGACAAAAGGAGGAGTAATAGTGAGTCTATATGGCTTGAGACCGTAGCGGAGACCCGCTAGAGTGAAATCGAAGATGGATTAAAATCGGAGAATGGTACGAGGTACCATGATCTGATTGGAGGACGGTACGAAGTACCGTGAGATAGTGATGAATGGCGAGTTTGGAGAATAGTATGAGGTACTATAAAACAGTGTTGAATGATGAGACAAAGGATGGTACGGGGTACCAAGAGGCGAGGCAGAGTGGTGTTATAATGTTGTGCTTGTGTGTAAACAAGTATGTACTGTGTAGTGATATAGAGTGTTGAGACTGCACTATCCTTGAGTGTGGATATGTATGGTATAGATGTGAACCTATACAGTTTGAGACTTTATGGGTTAAAAAGAGGACGAATCAGAGGCGGAGTAACAGTATGAGAGTACTGTGAGATAATACAGTGAGTAATACTATTGAGAAATGTTGCTGTGAGTAAGAGCATTTGTTATTTGGTCGTGTTGAGAATGTGTGAGGTTTCTTTCATATTAAATGAGATAAAATTTTATAAATACATGATAAGAAGATATGAGTTAAAAAGAAGAGGAAAGTAATCGTGATTGTGATTGATAGGATTCGTTCCTTAGCAATCAAACCAATTACTGCCAATGAGGGAAATGTGTGAATGTCGAGATGACAAAACTATTATTCGTATGAGACAATGGATAGTAGATTTTGCTATAAAAAAATAATTTTGAGTTATTTTCTTGAGATTAACGAGTTAGTCGGGTGATGAGATATGATCTCACCGTAGAGATTGCGGTGTCAGATGTTATTATTTGAGTCATGTGCAGAGATTTCAGTGAGCCATAAGTATGACCTATTGGTGTCATACGGATGAATTAGATATTGCAGTGATAATGACGGAGAAGTGGTGAGAGGAAAAATCCTTACTGATGGTATGTCAGGAGGAATATATGCGGTTGTGTTAAAAATTTATTGGATAATAATTTATTGAGTTTGATAGAGCTAATGATTTAGTGAGAATGTGATGTGGGTTATCCACATAAGAGAAGATATAATGAGTGAGTGCATCGATAGAAACAACATAAGGTATGTTGTTGAACTGGTATGAAGAGGAGCCACTTTGGTGGAGGATTGTAAATTGTATATTGGGTAAAAACCTAATATGTGTACTGAGGTGGGAGCAGAGATGAATGAGTTATGTAACGTGATTGAGACAGTTGAATATCGGTATCATCGTGTTTTATGAGTGTTTCTTCTACCCTAATCGATTAGGATGTGCAAATAGGAGGATTCAATAACTCTGAGTTATTATTGGAGGAGTAAACTCAGAGACAATTAATGTGAAAGTGATGAGACCAATTTTCTTATTGAGTTAGAGTTAACCGTTTCATGGAGATTTGAAATCATTGTGGACAGATGGCAAATACTGAATAGTGGTTGGAGTATCAATTAAAGAGTGAGGTGAAATAGCTTGGTGTCAATAATACCATAGCAAAGTGTGTGGCCTGTAAGAGTGAGTATTGTCCTACATAGCAGTGATGATAGCCAATATCACTACAGAGATCATCTCGTGAGGATGATGGCAGGTATTACCTATATTATGAGTAAATGAGATGCGACAGTATGTACATGTCATATGAGCTGACAAGAGGATAATATTATTGTCATACGGAATGTGAAATTACGGTGGTGAGGTGGTTGTATAAACCATACATGTTCCAAGAGATTCCGAGGACGGAATCTTTTGAAGAGGGTAAGAACTTGTAATACCGTGTTTTTAAATTATAGAGATTTCGAGTTAATCTTGGTGTGATTAAGTTTAGTTAGCTTGTTGTATGAGTTTGGGTGATTAAAAACCCATTTGGGAGAAGTTTGGACTTGAAAAATGCCAAAACAGAGCTACACGGGTCGTGTATGGTCACATGGGTCGTGTAGAAAACCTTTAGAAACCAAACAGTAAGCCTTCCAGAGTCACACGGGTCGTGTACCTCTACACGGGTCGTGTAGAGTGTTCAAAAGGAGTCCGAAAGCCAAAACAGACCTACACGGGGCGTGTGAGTCTACACGGGTCGTGTAGAACAGCCCTACACGGGGCGTGTGAGTCTACACGGGTCGTGTAGGCCTGACAGCACTATATAATGTGCAGAAAATGCACATTTCGGGAAAAATAGACCCATTTCGATATCCAGAGCTTCCTAAGGCGATTTTCCACAAAATTGAGCCGTGAGATGCGTAAGGAAGAGTAAGGAGACTTCAATCTAACCCCATAAACACGCTCACGATTCCTAATTCATCGAGGTGAGTAATTTATTGATTTTGGGGTTTTGAAACCCTAACTTTCATTTTCATGTTTTAGCTATATATTGCTATATATGCTGTTAGTAGATTGTTAGTGGATGCCTTTAGAGTTATTTGTGAGATTATTGTCGAGTTTCTACGGTTGAATTAGTAGAACCGTGAATTTGGGGGTTTCGGTAAATATTGAGTCGATATTACCCTTTATACTCTTTTGTTTCCTCTTTTGATTTATGTATATCTTTGAGATAGATGTAATTGAGTTGATTGTGGATATTGGAGGATTGATTTAGACTATGGTGAAATAACCAAGTCTAGCAAACAGGAGCCCGATACGCGTAATTCGAGGGTTCCAAATACTAAGTCGTTATCAGGTGAGTACTTTTATGTACTTGAGTAGAATTTTACCTTGTGGTAAACCGAGTTTATAAATATATAAGTGTTAGGTTGTTATTGTTGTAATCTAATTATGGAGTAAATTGTTATCCGTGAATAACAACAATTGAGCTAAACATACATATTGATTGTATAAACTGAGTAGATGTTAGTGTAGTCACATTAAAGAGTTTTGAGTCTAATTGTATAGCCATGAGGGCTATTGAGCTGGAATAGAGTTGGAGTGATTATGTTATCTGTGGATGACAAGAATGAGTTGCCATTTATATTGAGTATAAGAGTAGAGTATGTGATAAATTGGTTGACTTAAAGAGTCCTTGAGTTTAATTGTTACAGTCATGAGAATTGCTATGATTGAATATAAGTTGGTTGTTAAAAATGAATATATGTGAGAATGTGGTCGAGTTATGAGTAGTACTAATTGTGGTATTTTATGGAATTGATGTTATTAAATATTAGCTGGTATTTGTAAAGCTAATATATTTGCAGATTTCAGAGTTAAGAGAAAGTGGATATTTGCTAATGAGATTAGCAAAAGAGAATGATAAAGATATTTACTGAGAGGGATTACTGGAGTGTAATTGAGATTACTCACTAAGCTTTATAAGCTTACACTTGAGTTGTATGTTGTTTTGCAGGTATCTGTACCTGTGATAGGGGAAGGCATGTGATAAAGAGAGACGGACGACTTAGAGCCTGTCCTTTTGTTTGTGTTAGGTTTATTTGTAATGTCTGGTCAAATTGTAAGGACCTTTTTGTGTAATTAAATATTTTGATAACATATTGTTTACGTGTTTTGAGTACAAGTATGCCCATTTTGATGTATTATTGTTTGAAAATTTTTGGGTGTACTTTGTATGAGAAACCGGGCGTTACACTACTCAATCTCTATAAGAATATTGTTTTGAATAGTGACAGACTCCACATTAATGCAACAATTTTTATTGGAAATGAGTTTATACTTGCAAACACATAAGTGTTTTTTTGTCATTTCTCATTTCATTTAATAATTGATATATTACATATAATTTGAAAAACTAAAAACAGTTGTCTAAATTTTATTAATAGAGCACTCAAGACTACAAACATGTAAATCTACTTTGGGCCGCTCTTTTTTTTACTAGCTTGATTTTTAGATTTTTATATTCGACTCATCAACAAAGATACCCAAACTTGACCCCATATTTATAAAAAATATGGAATTGTCCTTTTTTTACTACCACCATAAAAAATTAAATATAGGCTACCATCATATGAGCGTTAACACGTAGGTGCATCCTTAGCCCCGCTCCTACATCTTTTTAATTCATTTACTTTAACGAGTCTCTTTTCATGTTAAATTTTTGTTGTATTATAAGAAATTTTGGCAAGATGTTGCCATCTTATAATAATGAATATTTGAATTATAAACCAGAAAGTACACGTAAAAGGGTAGAGCGAGGTAACATGTCGTTTTAGTTTAGTCATAGCCTCATAGGTAACATCACTAGGATTTAAATTTTATTTTACATGTCTACTTTAATTCATATAATAATCTATCATGTGTTATGATGTTAGATCTTGCCTATATCTTTGTTTACATATATAATTTCGAAAAGATTAATATATTATAAGACGAGGGAATTATGAAGTCCTTATATAAATTATTTAAATTTTAAAAACATCAAACAGGTTGTTTATTATATAAAATAGTTTTATAGTATTGATTTCAGTGAAAATTCTACATATTGATATTAAAACTAGAGAAAATGACCTACAATGATAACCATATATTGATTCTGTTCAAAAAATACTATTTATATTTTGTGTGTTCAAAAAATAGCAGGAAAATAATAGCTATGTACACATTTACCAACTCGACGCTATCGTCATCGACTCTCATAGGCTAGTTGGTGACTTGGCTAATATGTTGCTTAGTTACTGATGATTTGGCATATTTTTTTGACATGTAGAACTCTTGCACATAAAATCTAAATGATACGTATTAGGGCAAACAAAACTCATTCCGGTGAAACAGCTTGGAAGAAACAGGTAGGAAGAAGCGATTATGTCGAAGATCGCGGGAGCCTGAGACCGATTATCGGCCGAATCAATCTCCAAATCATCAAGGAATTGAAAGAGCTGAAGATGAGCCATAAGAATTTTAATTGTACTTCCTCCGAAGAGGTTGACAACGACGGTGGTGGTTTGTGGAGCTTTGGTGATCTAACAAATACTTTAACAACCGGATCAAAATAAATACTGGAGACATACCCGTCATGATCTGAAGGACCAGAAAATCTACGCAAGTTGTGGTGACATTTGGGATATAGTCGAAGTTCACGGGTATGGCGAATTCAACAACAGTCCATGACCATTCAGATTGAACAACCAATGTGGATTCAACAACGGAGGAAATTTCAATAACAATCTCCAAGGGAACTTTCAAAACCAAAACCAGCAAGGACAATTCCAGCCATCAAACAATAAGAAGGATGGTGGCCCATCAAAGAAGGAGGAAAATGAAAACAGCTCGACAAAATATTGGAATTCATTGCCCAGACTCATCAAAAGTTTGACACAAACTCAAAGTTTATTACGACACTTGAGAGGCAGATCGCTCAGTTAAGAGTTAAGAGAGCAGGGAAGAGAGACGAGGGAAAGTTTCCAAGCACAACAGAAGTTAATCTGACTCACACCCAAAGACCTCGGAAGGAGCACGTCAATGTAGTTGAAGTTTTGAGAAGCAGTGAGAAGATTGGTAAGGAAGTGAGCTCTCTATCTAAGGTAACATCTAGTGAGAGCGATAACAGTGATGTGGAGATGGATTTTGATGAAAGAAAACAATTGAAGGAACATGTGGGATCATCGAATAAAAGTAACCAATGGCAAAAAGGACTTTAACATTCAAAGACATGGCGTGAAGGATTATCGTGCACTATACCCCTCAGTGGTAGGCAAACACGTAGTGGTCGCTATCAAGGACCAGGGACCGGAAACAGATGGAGTATGGAAGTCCCTTAATCAAGTCAAGGTCAATCGTCCATTAGTTAAGTTACTCAAGGAAGCGCCCGCATATGCAAAAATTTTTAAGGACTTGTGCATTAAAAAAAAAAAAGAAATCATGAACGCACTTGCCCAAAAGGATTAGACTAACAGAGCAAGCGAGTTCTATTCTACTCAACTCTCTTCCACCCAAACTTAAGGATCCAGGATTACCCTTAATAAATGTTACTTTGGGTGATGTTCCCATCAACAAGGCACTTGTGGATCTGGGAGCCAGTGTAAACATTCTCCCATGATATTTGTATGATCAATATGATGCAGGCAAGTCAGAACAATATTTATTCTTAATTTGAAGTCTCATTACCGAAGGTATACACTCAACATCTGAAGTGTATAATCGAAAGTCATAAGTTCTGGAGACTTCCCCTTCGGTGCTTCTCAATATTTCAACATTACATAGCATTGTGTATCATTCTCAGAAGACTATTTTAAAGCCACATCTCAGCTGTTCAAGCATGGTGGATCAATCTTGGAATACTACACCTACATTCTTGAAGACTCACAATTATGTTCAACAACTGTGTTATTAAACCAAATTATAGTATTTACCGAATGTGAATTGAGTGATGACATTAATGACATGAATAAAGAAACTGTTTGGATACGATCCAATGAACGGAACAATAAACCCAATAAATCAAACATAATACGACAAAAGTAATGAATCGAAATGGTGTCGAATGCTTTGATTATCAGGTTCGAGTATAAGAATAGTGCTCCTAATTATCAACATCTTGACACATGACATACTTCCGCAAAAGATTGGTATTTCTTTATGGAGCATTACTAAATTTCTAAAACTCAAAATCCAAAACCATTTTCATTTTTGTTTAATAATTAATTTCAAAAATCTGAAAATACTTTCATCTATTCAATTTTTTCAAAGTGTCATAACTTTCTAACTTCTTATTCTGCAACATCTATATCAACGTTTCATTATTCATGTTTCAATGATTCATAATATTCATCTAAAGGATATTGAATATTATAGGTTTCTATCAAAGGGGAAGATGCAATATAGATTTTGTCTGAAAGAAATCTTCCAGTTGACTTTATTTGGAAGTGGTTCTTTATCATGACAACAAACAATGATCACTTTTGTCAGACGTAAAGGTCTGATGTGACAGGTGATGACATTTCAAAAAGAATGTTTCCTACCTCCACATTATGACGTGTACAACAATGATTGGATGTGCTTTACACGCGCATTCAATGTCAATTCTCTCTCCACTCATATGTATCGTCTCCCAAACCTATAAATACAAGACACCCCTACATGTTCAACTTTTTTTCCACTCAGATTTCGAAAAGGAACCCTAATTTCTTGATTTCAAACTCTCTCTTGTAATCATGTCTTCCAATGATGTCGTCTCATTCACCTATGACGAAGTTGCTCCAATCCCTCAATCAAAGCAACAATCTACTACTCTATTACCCAATCATGATCTAGAAGCGTGTTCATCTTATTTGGGGATGTTGGTTCTATGTTTGCAACATTCCATTTTCGGTCGCCATGATTATCAATCCAACTGTATTGGCTGTTTGGGTGTATCAGGAATGTCATTAAGCCATTGCGAACAAATCTACTGCAAAACATGAGATTTAATATGTTTCTTTTTAGATCGAAACCGCCAAGGAGATCAAACATCTCAGTGTTTCCAAAAGACAAATTGCACGACTTATGAAGGTAGTTTCAACTTTCTTCTACTTTTGAACTCATCAACATGCTAAATTAGATGGGATATCTTCGTGTTCTATCGAGTATCAGCCAGTTTAATAAAAACGCTTTACCCCCTCTATAGAACTTTTTCTTTGGGTATTGCTACCAAGTCTCTTTGGAAGGACTTCAAGACTGGATTCTGCGGGACAAAAGTTTTTGAAAATACTCTTCAACATTTTCCATGATGTTCTAGTTGACAACGCTTTGATCCTATGAGATGATTTACTTACATCAACCACTTTAAGCATACTTCGAAAATGGCCTCCTTATGCTCCTTGTTCATCATCATTGTTGCTGCTTATGCAAATAACTACATTGTTGTTGATCCAAGTCTACCAACAATGGAATTTCACATTGTTAACATTCCTTCCTGCACAAGTTCCTCCGAATTCACTTTCTATGTATGAATACCCTAAGCCAAGTTACACAAGGTTCTAACTGACAATTTGATTTTGTTGAACTAAGGGTGGACCTTGAAAATTCCCTATTCAGTTTGTCCTGTTGGAAAGGTCATTGAAGTTAACCTTGTAAATAAAAATCTGAATAAGAACCAATTTACGATTGTGATTGAAGAGGTGGATCGAAGAGGAAACTAAAATGCAAACAACCAGAAGCACAATCCAGCACAAACACAAAGAAAACTAAGGTTGCTTCATCCAAATACTCCAAGAAACAAAAGAAACATGTGGTGGCGTCCTAATCTGACACTGAGACCGATGAAGAACTTCCACAAATGGCTCAAAAATCTATGTCACCAGACAATGAAATTCAAATATCATCTCCACCGCCAACTTTGGAGATACCCGCTTACTTCTTCTATACCTACTTCTAAAATACCTCTTACCTCTACATATCTACTATCGAAGTACCAATTACCTCATTCACTTCCACCTCTGAGTCTATAACTTATGGTTTAGACCGTTCGTTACCAATTACACCACCACATGTGTCGCCACCACATACAACTACTTCCACTTCTATACCATTATCACCCACATTCAACCATCCTCTAAACAATCCTCTACGAGACAATTTTGAGTACATTCGGATGACACACTAGATCAACAAACCTCCAAAGTTGAGGCTGTTGCATAATTCAATATTGCTCCCTTAGAATTTAATAGTGATGATGATGATGATCTAGATGAAAATACGGTTGTCTCTATGAAGCAATACAAGGCATTGAATAACAACATCAATATTCTTGTCAAGTATATCACTTCTTATGATCCAGATTGTGAAGATACTTCTCTTTCAAATAATGATGTGTGTAAACAAGTAAAATTATCTGCACGAATTTCTGAAGAAGCACTCTTTCACAAGCATATTGATGCTCAAAAGGACATGGAAGAGAAACACAAGACCCTGGTAACTACTGATGATAAGAAGATTGCTTCTGCAATAAAAACACTTCTCTCTTCGTATAATAATTTCCAAACTCAGTTGACAACTCTCACCGATGAGGTATGCTCATTCAACAAAGAATACGAGAGCAAACTCTTGCAAAACTTCTCCCTTCTTCCAGAATTTACCAATGTTATCAATTATCTACAAACTCAATCTACTTTGGTTCTCACAAAATTTGTTGCAAATATACGAACTGAACTGAACCCACTTCTTTCCTTGGTCTCCTGTTTATCGATACTTGCTTCGAAGATGTATATTGGCCCTTTTCGCAAGAGGGAGAATTTATCGGTTACGGGACCAAGACCATCTTCAACCTTCATTCTTACCATAATATATATGCCTCCACCAAAAACCACTTTTTGGGGAACCACATCTGGACCAAATGTTCCTCCCAACTTCACAAAATGTATAACTATCGGTTCTTCTAATACAACCTTCACCACTACTGTCACTACCTCCATAATTGTAACGCCCCGTAAATTGAAATCGAGTATATATTACAATTTCACAGTTAAAAACAATTTTATTTTTAAAACACACTACTCACTGCCCTGGATGCAGCAAGCGGATATCTTCAAGATCATCCCACGATCAAAGCCAGACATTACTACACCTAAATCCTATAAAACACCAAAGACGTACACCACAAACAAAAGTTTAGTGAGTAACTCTACTATAGCAAAACATAATTCGATAGAGAATTTCATAAAGTCTAACCATACGCCAAAGTTTTACCACTTGTCTGTCACCCGAACACCAAACATCAACATCATACACACACACACACACACATATATATATATATATATATATATATATATATATATATATATATATATATATATATATATATATATATATATATATATATATATATATATATATATATATATATATATATATATATATAAACATAATAACACCGGATCCACCGTTAGCATAACACACCACGTGTGTACGTGTATAACGATTAACACCAATACTGTAACACCACACCGAGAAATCTTGGGTTTTCACCAACCTAAAGATCTATCACCAACTTTCGGATACACTAATTTATCACCAATATTTGGTTACACCGTATAGTTGCAATATAGTCGTATGCAACCTTTTGAACACCATATAAAATACACCACCTATGACTACACCATTCGTATCTAGAATCAACTACTCTAAGAGTTTCACCTATATCAACACATAATGTCATTCATACTATTATTCAACATGGTATTGAACCTAATAACATCATACGATATATACACATATATACACACAAAACATTTCATACAACAAAACACCAGTTAAAGCTGAGTAAAGTTACTCACCTCGATAGTCGGGCAGAATGATCCCCTCAAATCATCATTCTCAAATCCTAATGGTATCCTTGTTCTCGTTGTCTCTAACTATTGTTTAATCACCAAATAAACATATTTGTTCAACTACTTGAGATAAAACACCTTAATCTCATTCAACAAATGTGTTTTGTCGATTCAGGAGAGATAGTGCGCACTATCTAAGAGATAGCGTCACTATCCAAGAACATGCATAACCCCGCTAAGTTCATAGATAGCGTTGCTATCTATGAACATTCATCTGTGGCGTCGCTATGTTCATATATAGCGTCACTGTCTATGAACTCAGCTCCATTACACCTTTGAATCATTCCAGACCACTTCACATTAGGGCTTTTGCATATATTAGTCACCTTTTAGTCCCAAGAGACATTACAACCTCAAAATTCATCCAGAACACCTTCAATATGAGATTAAACCCTACTTTTACCAATTTCCACCAATATAAACAACTTTAACTAATCACACACCAATTGATCACCGTAACACCATTATATACGAATGACGTACTCTACCATAAGTATGATCAGCTAAAGTTTATGACTCTTACACCCATTCATAGCTCAAATTAACAAATCAATCTTGAAAGAATGAAACTTTACCTTCAAGATGACCACATACACCTCTAATCCTTTTATTTATTGAATTCACACTTCAACTCCATGTTTCCATCTTAAGAATCGACCTTCCTTCCTTCTAAAATCGCCCAAAGGGTTAAAATACCAAAAGGCCGACCACAGGAAAAATAAAAGGAAAATTTTACATAGACAAGGATAGTGTCGCTATCACCCAACGATAGCATCGCTATCTGCCATGTGTCACCATTCTGTATCACAACGTGTCACAGCTCTCTCCAACAGATAACGTGCTATCTCCAAGAGATAACGTCGCTATCTCCAAGAGATAGCGTCGCTATCTCTTCTTTTTCCAACTTTTCACATTTTTCCAATTTACCCTGTATATACAAAACACAAAACATGTGTTACAAGTTCCACCCCCCTTAAAAAAATTTGTCCTCAAAATCTCTCAGGAATACCTCACCATAAAACAGTTACCACACACAAATCACCTTTCAAAGTTAAATGTTCGAATCTCCCGCCAAAAACCTTACAACCTTAGCTCACCTTGCAACTACTCCATAACACAATTACACTTATCTCCTATCACCTTTACACCTATGGTAGTGATGTGTTTGATTGCTAAGGATATACTCCTATCAATCACAATCACTTTTACTCTATTTACTCACGTTAATTTACACCAGTTTATTTAACATAGCAGCTTACTTACATATACCCATCATTAGTTTAAGCTCATTTCCATTACAACATACTATCTGCATTTAGCAAGATACATGTAACATCCCCCAATCGCACGTATCACAATATTGTCCGCTTTGGGCCACCCAGCATGAAAACTTCCTAGGGGGTCAGTTCTTTTCCTTTCATCCCCTTAAGCGGTTACGGTGAAGATGATCACATTCCCCACAAAATCGACTCTATAGCTTCTTCAATAAACGCTGGTAAAACACGTCGAACCAATCACCCAAACTGTTTTCCAAAGTAGATTTGTGGCAAACTCCACGTTATCTGCTCCAGCACACTTACTCGTTTCGCAAAAGTTTTTTTTGATATGAGTTAACCAAATCATGGCTGTCACCGGATCACCCAAACCAATAAACTCTGCAGGCTTGCAATCACGAAAATTCTTACATATGCAACGGTTGTTTCCCTTACTCCTTTCATCTATTCCAAAATCACTGATGTCACTACGACCTTCGCGTTCACTTCTCATAGCAACTTCACCTTGCTGAGAAATCACCATAAGCAAAATCCGTCGTACCATCCTCGCCATCACCTCTTCAATAGCTCACTAAAGATGTGTCTATATCTCCAGCTGCAACATATCGTTCTCCAATCTACGCACCAAACTCTGCAACCTTGATCGACTCCTATGCGACCTAGTACTACCATAATTTCTACAGGTATTTGCCATTTTCTATAGATAAAACATTATCCTAGATCGCCCACACCAATTATAATTATTCACCAAATGTAATACAACACATTCACCATGGAATTATCTCACAATTATATATGCTTCACTTCAGTTTATATATAGAAATAGATTCTCACTACTAAACAACATGTATGTCATTTATAATGATATACTTATCGCCAAATGTAGACACATTTTGTTTATTGAATTAAATTCCACTAATATAAAATTTTCAAAATTTAAATTTCTGTCAAACAACAATTATAAAATTTTAAATCATAACACCTATGTTGGTAAAGGCTTTTCACCAGCCTCATAAATACATCATGTAAGTGTGAGACTTCACATCATATGAATATGAGACTTTGCACCAGTCTCATATGGGGAACACCAAATAGATAGATACAAACATGATTTAACACCAGTCCTGTTATATACCACCCATAGGATTCAGGCTTTACACCGGCCATAATCGCTAATAAATAAAGGAGTTTACACCAATCCTTTATAAACACCAAGAATGAGTTATGAGATTTTACACCAATCTCATAACATGGAATTCCACCAAATGCCATCATGGCATATCGCACCTGCAAATCATGTATAGATATACATACACATACATATATACATTGACATTCTATCATCAATACATACATTAACATCATTATGGTATTATACACTATCACCATAAGCAATCATACATCGATATTACAAATAAATATTCTTCGTCACCATTAACAAGCTATATACTCAACCACATATTAAAATGAACCTATTTTGTGACTCAATCACTCCACTATACCACACACTAATTAATAATGAGTGTACCAACCCCAAATCATGCCATCGAGAAAAGAAACTATTATACCTATAATTCCACATTGACATCAGCAACAGCTAATCACACACTACGAGTCTGTGACTATATTAACTCCTTCCCAAATAAACTCCTATAATTATCTAGTCAATAATAAAACATAAACTATACAACTCAACAACATAGCCACTAAGGCAAACACCAATCCTTCAAGTATACTTTCCACTAATATTCCACTAACCACTAGAATAACATTTGGTGCTAGCATAATACTAATAATTAAAACGCACACTGATTATCTCAAACTGTTCACCCGATCACGCATGCAACCAACTATAACGGCTCCCTTAGTCAATCCTTCCATCCACACATAATAAAGCACTATAGTCTACTTATGTTCAACATAAGTATGAATAAGCCTGTTAATAGTAATAGTATTCGACTACTATTTGAACTTCGTGCATATCTTCACATACAACAATCACCGCATACAGCTAATCATTATCTCCTTGCAATAGCATTATCATTGAAGCCTTACATGAAATCTGCTTCAACTACTGAAGACAATCTTTGTTGTATTTAAATTCATAAAAATTTTCATTCTTCTTTGCGAACTTCAAAAATCATTCTACAACAAGAGGAATTTATTTCCCCAATTCACCAACAAAATTTATCATTCCAAGGAAACCCCGTATTTCCAAGAATTTTACGAAATCCTTAATCTTACTATTGCTTTAACCTTATTAGGTCGAATCCCATAACTAGATTATTAACCACATAGTATGGTTATTTTATGCTCCTCCTGACCTTAGCAGTATACCACAAAAGACCTGGTCAAGAAATAGATGGTACCACCTATTCATCAATTTGACAAACTATGCAAGGCATTCACAATTGTAGAAGACATGATCACCACTTACACTACTTTACTTTGGTCAAAGAAACCACATGGGTTCAATTCTATCACAACTGGTCACATATTTCTAGTTGGGACTCACATGGTACCTCCACCAGTACATTCTCTTTATTACAATTATCCAACACTATAAGCAGCCAATCAACCAATCTACACCAATCATTAATTCGTACTCCTTGATAATAATTTAATTTTCAAATTCATAGGGATTAGGATTCCATGAATTCAAATTAACACCCATAAAACTACTCGATGATCAATATACAACATTCATTTACAATTTCATGCGAATACTATTCCTTAGAGATTAAGAAAAGATATCACCATCTAAAGTGAATATCACATAAGTTAAAGAAGAATTTAAGATAAAATCTTTTGCCACCTAGTCTGACTCCAACCTCACCCTATCATGGATTTTCAAAAAAATTCACCCCTGAATATTACTCCCGCCTTAAGCTCCAAACATTTAGTTAGCAGGCGATCTTCACCTTCAAACTTACAATAAGCACTACCCCGACCAAAACAGTTACAAACGACTACCCCAACTTCCTGTATTTGAAACACTTTGAAACCAATGCACTTCATTCAATATTCCAGGAGTTTCTTTCGACACCCAATACACCACATATGGATCTTCTTGATGTCTTTACAAATCCACGTATCCGAGGTTTTAAACCCCAGACCTAGCACCAAATCTCTAGGGCTCTACTTCCACCCAATTGACTACTAGTCTTATATTCCTCACAACTTAGTCATTTAGTGCTACACTAATTGCGTCACCCTTCCATAAGCTACTTCTAGCTAAATATTCATCACCCCCAATATCAACTATATATATGAACCGAATCACCTTTTCACTAACACATCCCACTTATTAGACGATTATTTAGAAAAAACATCATCTTGCAGCAACTGCACAATCCTTCTTCAGTACCTCCGAACTCCTAGCGTCTCTCCATTCTTTCTAATTCCATCTCGATCTCCCGATTTACGGGTATTCACCAGTGTATGGCATCAAAAAATAATGTTAGCATGCTAAAACACCCCTACTAAAACCATACACCCTACAATACGACACTACACCTTCACCTACTATGGACTCTAGTTAATTTCTTAACACTTGAATTATATACGTTAGGCTCCATACGGACTCTAGTCAATTTCTTAACACTTGAATTATATGTTTTGAGCTTATTATTATTATATTCGAACTCAATAGATTCAACTTGGTGATGCTTAAATTGAGTATAAGCTCGAATTATACGTATCTATTTTTTTTCTAAGCGTGTTTGAATCGAACATGTTTTATTGAACATACTTCTAATAGGTTCTTTATAGATGTATAATCTTTTGAATGGAAAGTCAAACAAACAGAAACGTACAAAAACATTTGTTCTTGTACAAGCTAGAGCGTAGAACAGAAGGGCAATGTGGTCATTTTTATCGGTCAGCAAAATTAGTCAGATACATAATCAAACAACAAATTTTCATTCAAAGATAGATTCAGTCAGAGTTTTTGACTCAGTCAGTAACTATCAAACAGCCCCTAAATTACTAAATTTTGGCGTAGAGACCAACAACCAACAAAATTGTAATTTACTTTAAAGCATACGTTTAATCACCTATTCTAATTCGTTATTATCAGATTGACAAGACTTGTAGGGAAAGATTTAGGAAAAGATTTGTAATGTTTGGTGATGTCATTTGGATTCCGGAGGCAGGCAAGGTAACATCAGTTTGATAATGAGTCTTGCTTTACGGTATTTTCTCTAATTATAATTAATGGTTATTTATTTAACACTTTTTGTGTCGATTAGTGCACCACTCACTCTTGTTTATAATAATAATAGTTGTCTTCTTCAAGACGTGCTATTGGCTAATCTAAGATTACAATACTAATCATCACTTAAATAAATCTGATCTACTCCATTAATGAAACACAACTCTTTAATCAATCAACACTTTCACCCCTCAAAACTTTGTATTTACAAAACCAGTCCTTCCTCATTTTCCATTTTCTCTTTACATTTTAAGTTTGCCACGCACTATCAGGATTTTTATGACTAGTAGTTATAACTTCAGACACTCAGCCTTTTGATCTTCATAAAAATACTCTTTTATATATATATTTTTTTCTTGTCTCTTTCGGTCCCCATCACTGAGATAGAGTCGAATGAAACTTATTTATGATAAGTGGGTTGTAATTCTCTTGGAATGTACCATTTTAACAAATTTGAATTTTGAATTGGGATGCAGAATGGTTTTCCTTATTTTTATTGTTTGATTGTAGATGTCATATTCAATAATTAATTAAGCAATCGAAAAGTAGAATTATTGAAGGAATTTATTATTAAACGTACATGAAGAAACAATGGTGTGGTTTAAAATGTGACGAGACAGGCTGAATGAGATTTTCGGGGCTTCCTGAACAAACACCAAATCATGTCAAGTTAGTGTTTGTTACTGTTATAATATTTTTACTATTCTCGACATAAGTATTCCTTTTTTACTTTTGGTCCTTTGACAAATTTCCTGCTTACGTAATTACTTCGTATATTATTTGTGATTGCATATTGATCTTTTTACTCAAAATTGCCTTCACAAATGAAAATGGAATAGTAGTAATTGAAAGCTTTATGAATGTAGCATATGAGATTGGGGGCATGGAGCCCTTTATTGTACAATTTTGTCAACATAATTTGGAACATTTTACCGTTTTCTTTAGTCAGCAAAGTATTATGCATCCCGGTTTTTTTTTTTTTTTTTTTTTTTTTTTTTTTTTTTGGATTGTCATTCTATAAAATGAAATGTTTCGCATATCATTTCACCAATGGGTAGGACAAGTCAAACTCCATGCACTTCATAAAAATTTGTTGGTTCTTGAACCAAAAAATATGACGAACAAAATATTGTTCCTGTAACAGATTAACTGGCTTACTGTTACAATCAAGCATCTCAACATATTATTTCTAAAGGGATAAAGAAATAATATTAGACCATAAGTCACATTAAGTCAATACAAACAATATACTGTGATGACAACATCCATTAAATAGGTAACTTTAGCTTTCAACATAATAGCTAATATTGTACAATAATCTTGAACAATTGAACAACAATCGTGCACATAGTTGGTTATACCTTAAATGTCCTGAACTTGTTATACACACTAATATCTAGCGGTGTTTCTAAATTGAAAATGACTGATTCTCTTAGATGTAAACTTCATCTTCTAACGCATTATCCCAACCAACCTCTAGTCATGTTTCGTTATAGCGACCATAGTTGATAATATGATGTTTGATAATGCGTATCGAGACTAATACATTATTCCACAAACTCATATGAAAATGTGGAGTCTCGTTGAATGAGCTCAAACTTTATAATCGATTTCATTTATACAAAATCAGTCTAAAAATAGGAACATGCTATTGTTGACGGTGCTTCAAAACCAAATCTTGCATGACAAGTATCTTTCCTGTGTAAGCAACATTTTCCTAAAGGGTTGTGCTATAGCTACATTCTCATTTTATATTGTACCCCTTAATAACTCATCAAATTAAAAAGGGATTTGTTTTATTAGTTTTTTAATCAATACACCCCCTGATTTGACCAACTGGTTTGTTTTATCTCAATTTCGTCTTTTATTGTCTTTTCCTTTATTATTATTATTAAAAAATTAAATTTATTATTATTAGCTTTATAAAATAAAATTATAACAGTTTGTGTTTATTGATAATCTAATGCCTCTTTTTTAAGTGTTCGAATTTATTCATTCGTTTTGTAAATCAAGTGGTTGAATTAGAACTTATTTTTTATAAAATCCTTCGGGTTATACCATTTGTAAGTAATCGAAATTCATGTTATTATTAGCCGGAAACCGTCATTCTTGGTCCGTCGTCCCAGACGTAATATTGGATCAAACTTTCATTATATTATTATTTATATTGTTATTTTTATACATTCGTTCGAATTTGACATAACCGTTTTGATATAATTTGTCATAATTTTATAAAATTATAATCGGCGTTCGTTGTGTCGTAATTACTTTAAAAAAAACTATTGTTTATTGTTACTAAAACGTGAAAATTATAAAAGCTAAATTCATTAACTTGACATTCGTTCAAATTTGACATACCCGTTTTGGTATAATTTGACATAATTTTATAAAGTTATAAACGTTGTTCGATTTGCCGTAATTACTTTTAAAAAAACTATTGTATATTGTTACTAAAACGTAAAAATTATAAAATGTAAATTCATTGCTGTTGTTTTTCTAATAATAATTGTAACACCCGACTTTTAAAACAAAACACCCCTGAAAATTTTTCATTTAAAACAAAGGTTTCAATACATAAAACCATAACAAAAGGGGTATATTTTATTAAAAACGGGTACAAGTGTATCAAGGAGAGTATAAAATACCGTAATCTCCTTTGAAGCCGGGCTGCTACTGATAGCATCTAAAAGTCCCACTTCTTTAGTCATGGACTCTATCTTTTCCCTTATCAGGATCATGCTAACCTGCAGGGACATTTAATAAATAACATGAGCTATAGAGCTCAGTGAGTAATCATATCTGCAAATAACATGTATAAGAAATACATTCATATATAATTCCCTATATATGATAAATCTCTTTTGACTCATCTTTTCAATACAAGGTCCCATTTTATAGCCTCTTCCGGCTAACCGTATATATGTTCGGATATCGGATCCAAACTTCTAGCCTTACTGGCTGATCATATATCTCGTAGGATTTCACATCCTATTTCATAGCCTTACAGGCTGAACCATAATAACATATAAGTATCAAATCACGTCTGTTATTTGCACGTTTAATCATATCTAACCATTTCTGTCCCATATTTCGTAGTCACAATTTGACTACACCATATTTCCTGGCCATATAAGCCACACCAAACAGTTTCAACATTTATATCATAGCCCTAAGGCTGCACCAACAGGATTTATAACCCGATATCATAGCCATAAGGCTGCACCATTTAGATTCAAGTTTAATATCATAGCCATAAGGCCGCACCATTTGGATTTAATCATCCAATATCATAGCCATAAGGCCGCACCATTTTCATATAACAATATCATAGCCATATAGGCCGCACCAGTTGGATATAACATCCAATATCATAGCCACAAGTGGCCGCACCATTCAATAACATTTCATTTCATAGTCATTTATGGCTCACGAGTTTGCCCCGCTTTTGCCTAGACTCACAGCTCCGTTCTTGTCTTTCTTAGACTCACGGCTTATCTGGTATTGTCTTTTTATTATATCTTTAAAACTATCATTTTCGTCCCCCAAAGCTGTTTCAATCTGTAACAGTCCAATCAACACATATCATATATGATATAAGTGAGATTACTCACCTGGATACTTGCTGCATTTAATTCCGGTTGTTTCTTGCCTTTGCATACACCACAACCATTTGTCCCATACCTATATATCCATTTGTATACACAATGATTATAGGTTAATCACCATTTCAGTTGACTCTACTACACAAGAGTCCAATATAATACAATTGGGGACCATTTCTAGATGATAACTTTCAATTACCATCTTCTTACTAATTATAAATTTTTCCCGAAATACACGTATTTTACTACAGTACATTCGGGAGGTCGTATTCGTATTTCGACAATTTTCTACGAAGTTTCATACCATATTAGACCTATGTTCAAAATCTCAGGTCAAACGGACAAGTCTAGCACCAAGTCCCAAAATTGGACCAAGCCATAACAGAAGGCAGGAGCAATCTGCTCATTTTGCACCTGGCGCGACTTCGCGTCGCGATCCACCATGTGGCCGGGTCGCGATCGCTGCTGGTACAGACCAGTGAGTCCGATTTTCATGCTATAAAGTCTCATTTTCTCATATTAAGCCCTTAATACACGACTTAATCAATAGGGAATTGTTCCAGGACAAAAACCTTTTATTTACTTCAAGTTTTAGACAATGGAAATGGTAATTCAAATCCATTTCCAAAATTTCCCGTTTTCACAAATTTGGTCCAAAACCGAAATTATTCAAAATTAATCACTTCTACTGATTATTCTCATCTCTAGCAACATTTGGAACTCATTAAAACCCATTAGAATCCACTGAATCATATAAACTTGTATTCTAGGGTTCTTGAGCAAAATTCCAAATTTTCACTAATAGCAACATACTTTCAATTTGACATGTGTTCTTACAACACAAACATGTTTGAGGCTTAGAATTCATTTAAACCTCTTGAACCATAACTGTAATTTCAGTTTCAATTCATCCCACGAAGAACACATCAAGAACTTAGGCTAGAAGATAGAATTAGTAACCTTATTTGACTTGGGAATCATCAATTCCAAGTTTGTGTTCAATTCCTTCTTCTAATTCTTCCAGAACTTTCAAAAATCGTATGCGAGAAACCCTTCCCGATGCTTCTCTATGTTCAGCCACAATTATGAGAGATATTTCTCTCTTTTATATTTTCCAGTTTTACAAATTTAGTCCCTAAGTTCCATTTCTTGAACTTTTGGCACTTTTCTCAAATTTTATTACAATAAAACTTTCATTCCTTATCCTTTTGCCACAAGCAACAATGTTTTTACATGATTGGTCCTTTACATGGTCAAATGACCAAATTACCCTTCTAAGGTAAAATGACCAACTTACCCTTTTATTATATTTACATATAAAGGGTATCTTGGTGTTACAATAATAATAATAATAATTATTATTATTATTATTATAAATCAAATATTATTAATAAAATAAAAGAAAACGAAAAAGACAATAAACAAACAAAATAGACAAAAGGGAAAAGAAAAAACTATAAAAGACAAAAAATCAAATGAGAAGGGTATGATTAAATAGTAGGTAGGTATGTATAGAATCACCTAAACTATTGCAGCATGGGTGTTGTGTTTGCTGTCACATTTCTTATTTAATGGGACATTCCAGTTTATGTTGTTGATGGTTTTGGAGTTTATTAGATGGCGGAGAGTTCATTTCTTATACTCGAGTTTATGTTTTATATATATATATATATATATATATATATATATATATATATATATATATATATATATATATATATATATATATATATATATATATATATATATATATATATATATATATATATATATATATATATATATATGTGTGTGTGTGTGTGTATATATATATATATATATATATATATATATATATATATATATATATATATATATATATATATATATATATATATATATATATATATATATATATATATATATATATATTCTTTTATTCATTTTGGAGTAGAGCTCACATTGTATTATACACATTGTTTAGATAGTAGAGAAGCTTAGATTGATTCTTTGTAGTTGTGCAAACATTGTTCCTACCGTTTTCTTATGCTCTCTCAATTATATATTATTGTGCTTAAAAGATAAATAATTGATTATAGTGTTCTGCATATTCCGCATGTCAAATTCGGGTTTCTTATTTCCCAACATTGGTATCAAAGTCGTCCCTTGAAGATTCAAGCGGTTATTTCAAGGAATGATCTAACATTTGACAATTTTACACATCATAAATTCAAGTTTTGATTATTCATTGGTGAGTCTCTCGAAGTCTTATGGAATTATGTTCTTAAATGTTTGCTACTGTTCATCATGTTCTTGTTTTTGTTTTTGCTTATCTGATTTGTGAATTTGTTGTGTTCAACTCTGATTTTGTTACTACTCATGTCAAAATCTAGCCCAGTCACATTTGTAAGTGCATTACGAATCACAAATTCAATTTCATCTCAAATCTGTTAGAATTCTACATTTCGGATTCATGTTTTTTACTTCATCGGTTAACCGATTCTATTACTACTCATGTCAAAAATCTAGCCCAATCACATTTGTAAATGCATTGCAATTCATAGATCCAATTTCATCTCAAATCTGTTGGAATTGTACATTCTGAATTCATGTTTTTTACTTCCTCGATTAACCGATTTTACAGTTTTTTTAATTCAGTTGTTCATTGTGTTTCTCATTATCTTCAAGCATCAGAATTACAATCTTAAAGTGAGTGATCGTTCAAAATCCTTTCTATTGAGATCGACGTGCATTTTTAAGTATTTTTTTACTTGATTATCTAATCCAATTATCAATTGAATCACTGATTTCTCCTTATTTTCTCGATTACTTTGCTCACGAAATCAAATCTAAACAATCTAATTATCGATGATTATTGTGTTCCTTATCTATATTGATCCTTTGTGAAGAATTCGTTTGTGATATTATCGATGATTTTTCTAATAAACAATCGATTAACAAAATTCTAGAAAGATGAAGAAATTTTGATGTTACTTGAGCTTGATGTTGTTCTTGGGATAAAGATGATGATGATTTTCCAAGAATATTGACGAATATTTGAAGATTGTTCATATCTATGACGATAAAATTTTGATAGAATTCCTTTGGATCTTTGTTTCAATTTCCATAGAGATGAAATATGTTTGTAATTTTTAGGTGAAGATGATTTGATTGTGATTCAAAACTTTAAAAGACGAAGATGAGATTAAGATCAACTTTGATGTGTGATGAAGGACACGAGTTGTCAAAACTTCAAATGTCATTGATGAATCTATTATGTTTAAATGGAAAAGCTGAAGGAGACGAGTTATCAGGACGCGTGGTGGCTAGCAATATGTGGAGGAATAAACATCTAAAAGGTTAATGATATAAAATGAAGAAACATAATATGAGTAATCTGATAACCATAGATGAAAAGAGTAAAAAGAATACATGAAGAATTTTTTCCAACCACACAAACTCTCTAAAATCTAAAAGGCTACATAGTAAGGTGCACACATACAAATGATCACATCCATCTTTATTTATAAAAGAGATAGAATATTCCTACATACAAAGGGAATATTCTAGTCTAGCTATCACTCATCATTGTAGAGCATTTCCAGCTCTAACAATGTCGCATTAAATGCTAGAAAATGATGATGGATACAAAAATAAGTGATACAAGTACAAGACTAAAATACAGAATATCTAGAAGCAGACATGATACAGTAGTGAGAAACAAAGGCTGAGATATCTTGAATACTCTAAACTAAAGTGTCTATGATCTTTGATGTTGGCTAACAGAATCTCTAATCGTCAAAGGTCTTTGACTTCATATGCTTAGGATCTCCAATGCAGAAAAATGAGATCCCAATCTACTACCATCAATGTCCATACTGATCAAGTTTGGAGGACTGTGTCAAATCCTGAACTGAAGATCCCAATGATGAGATCAGACGTCATCATCAAAAGACCAAATCATCTTTTGTTCCTCGAATCACTGAAGAACGCCAAAAATCACAATAACAATCATACGAATAACCTTCTAAAAGATAATAGAATTCATGTAATAGAGTGTGAACAATAATTAAACATTATCTGGACAATCTAGCAACGCTATAAATTTTATCTTTGAAGACTAAAAATAAGTTCCACGTCGCATCACTAAATAAGTCTTTGTCTTCGGATGTCTTTAGAAATCTAAACTCCAACAATCATAAAAATTGCTCTAAATCTGCATTATAAGTAATACGTAACCAGAGAAAATCTAGAAATTCAAGAAGTTTGATCTATGATGATCAAAAGTCAGTGCCACATCGCATTGTAGCACTAAAGAACTCGTCTTCGAACGACTCAAGAATCAAAACATGTGGTTCGGATGCTCATCATTGTCACGTTTGTAGATTTATTCAGAATAAGTGTGCTGGTAGTAAATTCAGCGACTAGGCCGTCAAGTGAGTGCGTATTCGAGTGACATATTAGAGGCGTTGGCAAAGTGTTTGGTGATTCCCATGAGAAGCGGGAGTGAGGAACTCAAAAGACTGGCCCATTCGAGATGACGGAGAGCTTGGAGCAATTAATGAGACGAATGTTTGGCTGACACAAGTTAAATCAAACAAACTAAGAGAGGAGGATATGCACAGTTTGTTTTGTGTGATGTGTTCCTCGCCCGTCCATGACACATGGATCCTTTGCATCATCTACATAACTCTTCAAAAAAAATTACACGAGATACTGATTGGGGCACGGGTTCATTGTGGAACATAAAAAACAGTAGGAGACGTAGCTATTGGACCCTTTAATAGTTTGTGATTTGATACGAGTTTCTTCAGCAATCAATTCATGAACCACTAGAAAATCATACCCAAAGTCAACGTTGACACCCCTCGGGTTTATCGTTGATACCCTCATGTTTACCGTCGACATCCTAGAGTTGACGATGCCTACTACAAGTCGCCCATAGCAATCATAAAGAAATGATAGAATAGAGCTCTGGTACCATGTGAACTAATCAACAATAGAGTCAAAGACAGGTATGGTTTCATTATTAAGATAAAAAGTATGAATACAAATAAAGGAAAACACAGCCATAACTAGAAAAGCTATCTAGAGTTTCTCTAGCCAAAAGACCAACTAAAAATCCCAAAAAATATTAGTCCAATAAATTTATTTGGCTTAACACTCGATCATGTTATCAATAAATCTATTCGTATAACAAGCAGAAGTAAATTATGTATTTTTATTCAATTGTAGTAAAATATGTATTTCAAAGTTTGAACTTGTGTATTAAGCAAGTGTGGGTGGTTAAAATTATATGCAATGACTAATGTATATATGATTAGGATGGGGTGTTAAAAAGGTTTCTCGGGGTGGAATCGATGTGTCTCCTTTTCCTATCTATGGTGCTCAATGGGTTAACCACCCGGGTTGACTTAAGCCATTTCAGTTGTAACCCATCATGCATTTTTTCCAAAGCAAATCCACTATCTCATACTGAAATACATTATTTTAAACCTGCTTTATACATATTATAATATTATATAAAAGCAACAACATCGGTCATTTTATATTTCTAATGGGTTGATTTATTTTACTTGTATAGTTAACGGGGTTAAATTGGAAAGATTATCAATATAAAATAAATTGGGGAAAAGTTATGATAGAGATATTCATAATCTCTAAATCGTTTTATTAAGAAAAATATATCACCTTTTACTAAATTAGACTTGTAGCCATATACATCGAATGAATTATTTAAGATTTAGAATTAGTGACAAAAATATTGAAGGATCAATTTAACCCAAAACTGATTTAATATATAAAAATGACTTGCTTTGACTTGTCATTTGGCAACTCTAATTTTATAAGATACATTGAATGGATTACACATGAATTTATTGACTTCTAAATAGTTTAGAGGTTTTACACAGTCGTGATTAAAAAAAAAAAAACTCCACGGTGTATTTGAACAAAGTGTTGTTTGACAGTTTAACAGTCAAACAACAACTTGTTTAAATATATAAAAAAGAGGTCAAAGGAAAGCGGACTTTCTAGCATTTTTTTATTCTTTTTTTATTTATTTTATAAATAAAAAATGTATTAAATAGTACTACAAACTTTTCCATTAAAAAAAAAGGTCAAAGGAAAGCGGACTTTCTAGCATTTTTTTATTCTTTTTTTATTTATTTTATAAATAAAAAATGTATTAAATAGTACTACAAACTTTTCCATTAAAAACAACAATCTGATTTTTCTAGTAAATTTATTTAAAAGGTTTACGGGATTAAATGCATATTTTGATTACTTGCTCCTCAACAATAATGTTCCCTTTACTTTGACATTGTTTATGAAAATTGAGAAATACACTTGAAATCATCACAACATGTCATTTTCCATGCTTACAATGGACCAATTAGTAATTAAGTATATGTGTAACTTAAAAGTCAATGGCTCAACCCTGTTTAGTTTAGTTTACTGTAGAGTCCAGTGTTATGAATAGGAACGAGCACATTGGCCTGGAAAAACAACTGAATTGAAAATTGATCAAAATCAAAACCAACCAAAAACCAAATAGTATATACGGTTTGGTTTTTGGTTTTTTAATATTCTAGATTTCGGTTTCAGTCCATTTTTGTTATGGTCCAATAAGGTTTCGGTCCGGGTCGATTCGGTTCCTAGACTACACTCACATTAATACTACATATATGACATGGAGAAATCCATTCTGAATATATTTCGTTCTTAAATCGGTTTTGGTCCCTAAAACCCGAACCGAGTCGGACCATATATATATATATATATATATATATATATATATATATATATATATATATATATATATATATATATATATATATATATATGTAGAAGTTCAAATGAGACCATGTAGAAGTTGTGAGACCGGGAGACTCAATCTTAGCTACTCATTTTAGAAATCCAAAAATAAAATAAAAATTAAAATAGGCTAAAATAATGAGAATTTTCAAAAAAAAAATTCTACTTATTTTCGCTACTTATACAATCTAAAAAAAATAAAAATCAAATTTAAAAATAAAAAAAATTGAAAAAAAAACCTGGAAAAATCAAAAAAATATTCTATTAGAATGTTGTTGGATGTTGCATATTCTAATAGAATATTATACAAACTAGTGTAATATTCTACTAGAATATGAAAAAACGCTAATTTTTTTAATATTTTATTTTATTTTTTTTTAATTTTTTTAATTTTTTTTGGAATAAAAAAATGACGAAAATGATAAATAAATATATATTTTTTTCAAAAATTTTCATTTATTTTGCATTTTTTAAATTTTTTTTTGTTTTACACCCAAAATGAGTGGCTAAGAATGCGTCTCCCGGTCTCACGAAATATAATGGTCTCATATGAACCTAACCCAATATATATATATATATATATATATATATATATATATATATATATATATATATATATATATATATATATATATATATATATATATATATATATATATATATATATATATATATATATATAGGGATATGATCAAATATATTCATACAAGTATTGTGTAACCTTGAAACTCAATCTGGACCACTCATTTAAAACACATTTTTTTAAGAATGTACAAAATTTAGTTCATTCTTTTAAGAATGGTTAGAACTCATTATGTCAAAAACTTATTCTGTTAAGAATATGTTTTTTCCATTGTTACGAGAATGAAATCTTATGTTCAGGATTTGGTTACAAGGTAACACAATAATTAGTATATATATATATATATATATATATATATATATATATATATATATATATATATATATATATATATATATATATATATATATATATATATTAAGGGTTACGGAATATGTTGATGTTATTTATCTAAGCTTATATATAAAACTTTCTAAACTACATAGTTTTGACTTAAATATATATATCCATCCTTTCAGAATTTTTTGTTTATTATTCTTCCTAAATTCACATAACTTCCTAAATTGATTGGATATGTGTTTTTTTAATGTTTATATGAACAAATTGAAAGCCATGACCAAATTTATTAAAACACATTACTAAATCTTGTTATTTTTCCAAATAATAAATAATATAATAGATTCATAGAAGTTAAAAATAATATGCAGATCAATTAATTAAGGTTTTTACAAATATTATGGGAAGGGTTTTTTTCCATCAAATGACTAAGAGTTTTGAGGTATATTGTTAAATATAATGTTTTTTTACATTTTTCATAAAAACTTTGATAGATTTTTGCAATACAATAAAGTTACATAATTGTTCGTTTTCATCGATATTTGTCTCAAAAATGAAATTGGAATATTCTTATTTAAAACTATATCATTTTTAGAAGGTTCTATGGCTAATTATATGTATATGTATACCGCTTATTTCACTATTCATGTATTCTTTCATCGTTGATTTTTTGTTCGACTCAAGGATTTATTGATCTTTTTTTGCCTTTCTTTCCATTCACACTACCATGGCGAGTTTGATACATTAAGTCTCTATAAAAAACCCATCTACAATGGTTGTACTTCTAATATCGAGTTTAGATTAATCAATTAACTTTTACTCGTGATTTTAGTTGAGTTAAGTCCATTGAAACCATCAAGAGTATAAGGAAATAAGTGGTATACATATAACACGGTATCGTATGAAAGGTTTAATACGCAAACTTATATACATAACAACAGTATATTCACTTTTCCATATATATATATATATATATATATATATATATATATATATATATATATATATATATATATATATATATATATATATATATATATATATATATATATAGAGGATCAAATGTGGATTACAAGTATTGTGTGATCATATGACCAAATATGGAGCGTCCGATTGAAATTATCTACGATCTTAGATTCAGTGGCTTCAACGTAAATATATAAAACTTAATTAATTAGGGTTTACAATTAAATCCCTAAAAATGGTATTTTCGTCTATGATAACAGAATGCATAGGTTCTTAGAATAAGTTCTAACATGTATATACATATAGTATACCACCTAATTACCCTATTTCCTTTATGTGGAAGAAATAAAATAAAGGAACCCTCAAATATATATATATATATATATATATATATATATATATATATATATATATATATATATATATATATATATATATATATATATATATATATATAAAAACACACACACACACACACACACACACATATATATATATATATATATATATATATATATATATATATATATATATATATATATATATATATATATATATATATATATATATATAAAGAGAGAGAGTTAAGTTATTTTAAAATTTATAATTATTGTGTGATTGTGTATACCAATCAGAATTCAGGTAAAAAAAACTAGTTTTCGTAATTATAGGAGTCGGTTACCGGATTTATAAGATTTTATTCATTTAAAATTTATAGATTTATATGTCAATTACTATATATATATATATATATATATATATATATATATATATATATATATATATATATATATATATATATATATATATATATATATATAATATATATATATATATATATATATATATATATATATATAAGTAGGTCCCGTTAAGAATGAAAAAAAAGTTGAGATCACGAGATTAATTATGGACTACATATTTTTTCTTGCCGCTCTACTGCTTAGACGTCGTTGGAGCGTTGACGCTCTAACGAAAAATATATATATTATTATTCATATATGATTTTCACCACCACTACCACCTGCACCACCTTCGTCACCACCACCAACGTCGTTGCAGCCGCCACCACTACCCCTGCCACCACCATCTTTACCACCACCGTCGTCGCCGCCACCTCCCCTACCGCCACTGCCACCGCCACCAACCACCATTACCGCTCCTGCCAACTCCACTACCTCTATCACCATCACCACCACCTCGACCACCACCGCTACTACCACCTTTACCACCACCTTCACCACCGCCACCACTACTACCTCCATTACCACCACCACCACCTTTGTCACCACCCACCTCCACCAACACCACCACCTCACTAACACCACCTCCACCAGCACCATCATCATCGCCACCCTCTATTACCATCACCATCATCATCGCCACCCTCTACCACTATTCCGACCACCATAACTATATATGTTTATTCATATATGTGTATTCATACACGATTAAATGAATAATCATATATGAATATACCCAATCATATATGAATATTTCATATATGAATAATAAGAACCAATCTCGTCGTCGTGGTGTGGTGCGGTAATGCTGACGCATCTAGTTACCCTGATTTATTCTCGCGTTCTCAACTTTTTTTCCATTCTCAATGGAACTTCCCATACACACACACACGCACACACACACACACACACATATATATATATATATATATATATATATATATATATATATATATATATATATATATATATATATATATATATATATATATATATATATATATATATATATATATATATAAATAATAAAAAGTTCAATAGAGAACCAAAATAAAACAAGGAACCAAGGAACCAATCGTGAGCGTCGGAATTCAAATGATCGACACCCGGAGATAATTGTAACTTTCTTAATTGAACGCACATGTAGCAGATAATTCCAAAAAACCCACTTCGTTATTAATTTATTTTTTATTTTTAGAGCTTATTTTTATCGAAATAAAAAATTGAATATATCAAAATTCATAATTTTTTATTCTCTTTTAATAGACATCCATATCAATATAGTAAAAACGGAAAAAATGAAAAATCTTGTTCAGATTCACAACACTCAATCAATATGATCTGAACTATAACAAGTTTTATAGAATATTATTCACATGTGAATGATCATTGAAATTATTTTTTTCAACAATCATTGATCATTCAATAACAACTTAAGTGAATTTAAATAAACTTTTAGATTCAGACGTGAATCTCACTAAATTTTCATATCGAATTTAAGTAAATTCGTTTATATTCTTAACAATCTCAATATTTTGATAATATACAATTGAATTAGCTAAGATTCACAAATTAATTTACTTAAAGTTACATGGGAATGAACAAAAAATAGCTGAAAAAATAGGGACAATTATCATTTATATGTAAACTAGGCGAATGCCTGCGTGTTGCGTAGGAAAAAAAATTATTAGTTAGAATATAAACAAATGCAAATTATTCTTATACCAAATTAAAAATATATATATAGAAAAAACTCTTCATTATTTTTAACTAATGATAATACATACACATGTCATAAATTTGGAAAACAACAAATTGTAACAATTTTAATGAATAAATGCAATGCATCAAAATAAAAGCCAAATTAATATGGTTTAAGATAAAGAGTTTTCTCAAACCATATGATTTTAATAGTCTACCAATAGGTTGTGATTTGATAGAATTTTTGTACAATTTCAAATTTAATTATACTTTTATCTATTTTAAAATCAAGTTAAAGATTGCGTATTTGGTCATGTTTTAATTTCGAATATTTAATTTAAATTCATAGTGTTCTCTTTGGTGGATAATAGAAGCAAATGAATTGTATTATATAAGAGAAAGAGAAAATGTCATATATGTATGTGAAACAATGTGTTATAAAGAATAAAACCTCAAATTGATGTGGTAAAAGATAAATCATTTATCTTGAACCACGTTGATTTGGATAACTTCCTTTATAATAAAAAATAGATATAGTTTGAATACACGAAATATATATTGATTGAATGACCTCTGAGAAAATTAGAAATCGTCGTTTTTTACCATCAATATTACATAACAAAAAGAAGTTCAAAATTGCATTATTCAGCACAAAGCATGTGATTTTGTACAACTTGATGAACGAATTCATAGATCATCTTGGATCGATTCACTAAATTTTTAAAGCCCAACTTCATTAAAAAAACTTTAACTATATATTTCCTTAAACTTTAATATTTGGAAATATTTTCATCACTAAAAAATATCAAATGATTTATATAAGGGGGACATTTATTTATAGAATAAAAAAACTTCTTGAGTTGGTTTATCATGACGATATGGGATCAAAATTTTATTCATAGTGTGTTATTTTGTGTCATTTTTTATCCCATGTCGCTTAAGTAACGCAACTGAAGAGAAACCAAACATCTATAAGTAAAAAAAGACTAATATAATTTTCATCCCACATAGCTAAAGAAACAAATTTCAAGGGAAAAAACATCTATAAGTAGAGAGGTTAAAAATAATTTATCTCATATCTTTGTTCTTTTGTGTTCTTGATTGTAACCATATTAGGAATAGGTTGCAACATTCCATGAACCTTTGGTTTTAGTTTTAGGATAGTTTTCGTAAATTTTGGACGGGTCCTCACCGATGTCCACTTCGATCTGTTTTTTCTAATAAATTCATATATATATATATATATATATATATATATATATATATATATATATATATATATATATATATATATATATATATATATATATATATATATATATATATATATATATATATATATCTGTTTGAACTTTGAAGGATTACTATTTGAAAGTTCGATGTGCATAAATCTTATGAAAGCGAAATAAAATGTTTCCAACGTTGTCATCACACATCGAACTGTGACCACGACTTACTATGAACGTGCAACTCAATTGGTGTTTTAATAGTTTTTAACTATTTTAAAATTCATCTTTATAGTTTCAATGTTTTTGAATAGGATAATTGTTGAAACTTTGATATAAAAACATGTTTTTATGATAAATTGACCACTAATTAACAATATATTTTAATAGCACATTTCTAGGTTTTAATGTTTGACTGTCTATTTATAATTGAATTTAAAAAAGTTATTATGTAACTTTTTCGAGTTTTGGATGCAAACATGATATTTATTATGATAACAATTTATGTTTAATATTATACCTTTAGATTAGATATAAAGTTCAAAAGTTTTTTAGTATTATTCATCTTCATTTTCTAGTTTTAATATATTTGGAAACTAAAACCAATACATAGAAGCCTTTATCACTTTGAGAAAACATGTTTGTACGATAAAATGATATTTAATGAATAATAGACATTGAAAGTCAAATTATGATGAAGATTGATGGATAATATAATCAAATTAATGCTATTGTATAAATGAAAGATGAAATGTTAGATAAATGTGTGATACTATATGAGACAGAAAAATATCAACATAATATGGTAAAACATAATATTAATGTTGAACCACATTGTTTTGAATGATTCTTTTATAATAGATGGTTAAAACATTAACAATTGAAATTTATATGTATATACATATTAGTGAATCGACAAATGTTTACATCAGTGTCACTTTTTACAAATGACACACTATAAACTTTAAACTTAGTCAAGTTTTTAAAAGTTTTAAGTAAGGAACTAAATTTCTACGTATATACATATTGGTGAATCGAAAAATATTTACATCGATGTCACTTTTTTAAAAATGGCGTACTATAAACTTCCAACATAGTCAAGTTTTTAAAAGTTTTAAGAAATTTTAATTTTTACTTTTGAGTTTCAATACTTTTAGAGAGTTGAAACTAAAGAATAAAAATCTTTTAAAACTTGCGATAAAAGAATGTTTCTATGATAAAATGATCATTATTTAATAATAGACTCGAAATATCAAGTTTCATGGATAATGAAAGCAAATGAATTGTATTATATAAGAGAAAGAGAAGATGTCATATATGTATGTGAAGCAATGTGAGATAAATAAAAAATCAAAAATTAATGTGGTAAAAATATTTATATTAATATATTGATTATATTAAGTGGGAATTTGAAAGGTCATGGAGGTTTCAAATGCATGTGGTGAAAGGAAAAATTATTCATTTATAAGATATAAGATTAATATGTATAAAACTAGATGCATACTATTTTGAACCTTTTGATCATGTACAAATGAATTAATTGAGATCAACAAATGAATTTGCTTAAAATTGACATGTGAATGATAAAAAATTGTTGAAAAAACCTGGTTCAATTACCATTTATATGTGAATGAATATACCTAAAACAATGCAGTTCAGTTCAGATTCACATGGCAAAGCTGGACGAACTTGAAGTATAAAAAAACAAAACATTTTGTATATCAATATGGATCTCTATTTATAGATGATGAAAAATTATTAATTTTGATATAATTAGTTTTTTTTTTCAAAAAAAGAATAAGCTAAAAAAAAAAGTGAGTTTTTTCTATGATCCGCTACATGCGCGTCCAATTAATAATTTTACATCATTCTCTCTGGCCGTCGATATTTTGTATTCTGGCGGTAGGATTGGTTCATTGGTTCATTGTTAATTTTGGTTCTCCATTGAACCTAACCATATATATATATATATATATATATATATATATATATATATATATATATATATATATATATATATATATATATATATATATATATATATATATATATATTTATATATATATATATATATATATATATATATATATATATATATATATATATATATATAAGCGATCCAGTGAGGACTCTTCTTAAAGTGAGGACTCGTGAGAACACCTTAAAAAATTGAAATATATATATATATATATATATATATATATATATATATATATATATATATATATATATATATATATATATATATATATATATATATATATATATATATATATATATATATATATATATATATATATATATATATATATATATATATATATATATATATATATATAAAATTGAACATAGTACTATATTCGAGAAAAAGAATTCGAAAAAAAATTTTGAATCATTATTTTTTATATAATGAAACAATGATCCATAAAATTAAAAAAAATTAGATCATTACTGTTTTTCAATAATCCAATTTTTTTTTCCAATTTTTTTATAATGATATAGTAATATTCTTGATTTTATGATTTGTATTTTTTTTAATTTTTTTAAGATGTACTTACGAGTCCTCACCGAAAAAAATCCTCACCGGAACGGGACCATATATATATATATATATATATATATATATATATATATATATATATATATATATATATATATATATATATATATATATACTAGGTTAGAAACCCGTGTAATACACGTGATGATTAAAAAATATATAAAATAATATGAAAAATATCAATATTGCAGATGATAAAATTGTCATTTGTGAATTTTGTTTATTTTGATATTTTATATGATATGATAAATTTTACTGGTTTTAATTAGGAATTACGAATGCTATGTTTAAATAAAATATTATTAAAATTAAGAATAAGTACCAAAAGTAAAAAAAATAATACTGAAAATGAAATACGTAATGATAAAGCCACTGACTAATTTGATTGAATTTTACCTCTTCATTAGCTCCAGGAAAAAGTTGAAACCATTTTTCTTCAAATTTGCTATTAAAGTCTTGGCCATCGCATGAACATAATTTCTCTCATTGTTATAATTATTGGCATTTTTATTAATTTCACATCGATATTATAATAACCTGACCCACCTTTTTCCTCCATCGTGTTATTAATTTTACTAAAATCCATTGGATTTTCAAGAACCTTTATTGGGCAAAGTTATATACCGAAAAAGTAAGATTGTTAAAAATGGTGTTTAGAAATTACCTTGTTGTTTCGTACATTATAATAAGAAAGAAGTAAAGAATTACCTCATAGTAATCATGCAAACCAAGCCCTCAAACGTCCACGGGTTGCATAAATAGTCCATCCCACTTGTACGCCTGTATCGACAATCGCGGAAGATAGTTAAGGAAGGGAAAATATGGAAATACATTCGTAGATGTTTAGAAATAAAAACCTTCCTAGCCCACATAAAAAACGTAATAGAGACAATAAAACATTAATTGATTGCATGTTCAGAAAGTTTGGCAAATTAGTAAGGGCAAATTATCGAAACACCATTATATTTTGGGTAATTTTGTAGTTTAGCCTCCTTGCATTTTCCGTATATTTTATCGCCAACAGATCAAACAGAATAACTTTAATGTATTAAACTACTTATCTACATAAACTTACCCAAGAAACTAAATTTTGCCTGCAAGGTTTATTGCGGATGTGAGATGCTTTATGTCCGGGGATAACCAAACCATACATAAATTTCACATACAACCAACCATACATACTAAGGCAAACAGTAACAGTGGCAAGAAAACATAATGACACACACAATGGACATAGACCGTAACACACACACATCCAATAATATACACGGTGGACCTAAATTTCATTACCAGATGAGTTACGACATGTCTTAAGTTTCATCTTTTATCAAGATTCAAGCGAGGATGGAACCCAAAAAAGGAACCGAAAAAAAAATCATATACAGAGGAAGTTGTACAGAAGAATACGCACAAACAGGTGAGCATAAATAGTGGTTGTGATAATTGTTAATTGTTTTATTTTTCATTCAAGTTAATTCCAAATTACTCCAATAAAAATTTCATAACAATTGTACCATATACCAAAAATAAACTTTTGTACCATATAACAAAATCAGGGACCATTAATGTAATTTAGTCCTACAAGGAAAAACAAAAGACGTGATAATTGAATAGAAATGAGTTACATAATAAGCAAAGGTGAACAGTGTAAATATTCAAAGCTGCACAAATGCTCCATTTGTGGCCATTGAAGTTGGCGGCTTGAAGAAGAGCCACATTCTCCGCTTCCGCAAGTAGTTCCTGATCAACTCCTTCCTCCGCCATATCATTCCCTGAAACGCATTTTCTAACGAAGGAAATAGCAACCCACTTTAATTGATTTGTTTATCATAGCATCCCACTCTCATTTCTTCCTATTACAATATTCTACTTTGATAAACCTACCCACTATTTATCAGACAGGTGGATTTGGCAAATTATAAAAGAAAAAAAGTGTACAATGCAGTATTAGAAAGAAAAGAAAGTGGGTTGCAATAATACGTACAAATGTACAATAATTGAAACAATTCTATATCCTTATCTTTGCATTTGTGCCAATAATACCCCTGCAATACGAACCGCCACTTCCACTAAAATAAGAGAGATGGGACTTTGGATGGGGTGATTAAGAAGGAAGTGGGGGTAGGGGTAACTGGTTTTGGAGGGACCTTTTCTGCACAAAGGCAAAGATATTTACTCGAATTTTCCTTCTAAAATTAGAAGCTACATCCAGTTTCTTCTTTCCTTGGGGTCTATGATGAAAGAAAAAAGAGACCATGTCTCAGTGAAACAATCAACCAATTGGTGTTCCAGATTACCCTTTATTTTTTATAATGATTAGAAGAACTCAAATTCAGTTTAATAGGAGTATATATTCTATTCAAGCAAACAATTTGGCTTATTTAGAAAGTGTTGACAGGGATCAAGAAACGAATACTTCCTGAAATTGTTTAGAATTTCACCAATTTCAAGCAATAGACCAATCTTCATGCCTATTCCTATTTATAAGGGAGACATCCCTCAGTAATAGAGAATAAATAGTATCATACAATTTCACATTAATGACTACTTCATTATTATTTTTTATAAAATTTATTCTTTTTGGCAACTTTAATAACATAGCACCCTCTTATTGAGTAGGAACAGCTAAGTGACAAAAAACAAAAAGAAAACTTTCAGGCCAGGTCCCACAAGCAGCTATAAGATTGAAGTTTCAAACCTACCAAGATGTGTAGTAGTATATCACCTCAAATTTTTTCCCTGCACCTTTAATTAATTAATTTAATCCCCAAATTAAATCCAATTAATTCTGGATTAATTCCTAATTAATTAATATAGTTTCTAATTAATATATTATGACTTTAATATATTAATAAACCATATATTTAATTCCTGTTGATTTATTAATCCCATAATAAATCAACCTTTCTCTCTACCGAATTTTCTACCAAACCTCCAGCCATGAGGGCAACCCAAATGGACTGTGCTTCTATTAATTAGGTAAATACTAATTATTAGTCATGGCTTAGACACCTAATCCAACAGTCTCCCACTTGGATAAGTCTATGACTATAATTACCAATTTAGCCTCTAATTAACCAGCACTTGTAGCTTCCTAGAAACCAACGCCAAACTCTGATCTAATCAGTCCTGTCCATAGATAAGTGATCAGATGATCCTCCGTCCAACAAGATATTTTTCAGACTCAAGACATGGATAAAATTAATCTGGTCTGATTCACTGTTCCTCGATTTCCGATTTGCATATGACTCTTAGACTATCAATTTAGTCCCGGTTGGCCAACCATTTTAGTCAACTTCAAAATCATCGAGAGGCCTACAGATATCTGTTCCCCGTTAGGGTCAAGGGACGAATAAACTTTGACTCATATACTTATGTCTTTTACCAGACAAATCACTCACAACAATACGTTTTATAACACCGAGTTACCGATGCGTTTTCATATTATCAATGAATAACCGTCTAGTAAATCATAACTCATATGTCTTAGCTTAAAGATCAAAAGATATTATCGTCTCAATATTGCTCGTGATGTAATCCATGAAGCAATCCATTGAGCGCGGGTTTATCCAATACTCAAATCCCCATTTCCAAGTACTCACGAATGGTGCAGCAATCCAATTGCAATGTCTAACTCCTTAGACAATCTATTACCAATTCATGACAGCCTTACTTCATACTTACTCCCTAAAAGTATGAGCGACTGTGGATATTTGAATAATCCAATTATTCAGGAAGTAAAACATGCAAAATGAAACACAATGATATATATTGACAAAATTAGTAAACCATTACTCATTAATAAATCTCTATTATTAAATCACAAAAGTCAAATACAATAACATTGTTACAAGTTTCAAAAATCTATCTAATTACAAAAACTTATATCATCTCTTAATCCAATGCTCCTAGCATGTTGATTATGCTTAATCCTACTCAGAGCCTTTGTCAAGGGATCTGCAGGATTATCTTCCGATGATACCCTCTTTACAAGGAGGTGACCTTCTTCTACCCTATGTCTGATATAGTGGTACTTTCTGTCGATATGTCTGGACTTTCCATGATCTCGTGGTTCCTTTGTCAAGGCGACCGCACCTTCGTTATCGCAGAATAGTTCCAAGGGCTCCTGAATACTCGGGACTACTCCAAGGTCACCGATAAAGTTCTTCAGCCAAGCCGCTTCCTTTGACGCTTCACTTGCTGCTATGTACTCTGATTCGCACGTAGAATCAGCCACTGTTTCTTGCTTGGAACTTTTCCAAGTAACTGCTCCACCGTTCAAAAGGAATACCCAGCCCGACTGAGACCGACCACTGTCTCTATCCGTCTGAAAGCTAGCATCTGTATATCCTTCAACTCTCAAGGTATCACTGCCACCGAGGACTAACACCATGTTCTTTGTCCTTCGTAGATACTTGAGTATATTTTTCACAGCTATCCAATGCGTCCTTCCAGGGTTACCCTGGTACCGACTGACCATGCTCAAAGCAAAGGCCACGTCAGGGCGAGTACACGTCATAGCGTACATGATCGATCCTACAGCCGAAGCATAAGGTACCCGACTCATTTCAGCTATTTCTTTGTCTGTACTCGGACTTTGAGTCTTACTCAATTTTGCATTACTTTGCATAGGCAGCTCTCCCTTCTTGGAATTTTCCATACTAAACCTTTTCAGTACCTTTTCCAAGTATGTACCCTGACTAAGTCCAATTAGTCTCTTTTTCCTATCTCTCAATATTCTTATCCCGAGAATATAGGCAGCCTTTCCTAGGTCCTTCATGGCGAAACATCTCCCAAGCCAAGCCTTGACATCTTGCAAGGTTGGAATATCGTTTCCCATGAGCAGTATGTCATCGACATACAGCACCAGAAAGGTGACTATACTCCCACTAGCCTTGACATATACGCAGGACTCATCCTCGCTCCTAGAGAAGCCAAACTTTTTGACTTTCTCATGGAAACAAAGATTCCAGCTGCGAGAAGCTTGCTTCAATCCGTAGATTGATCTCTCAAGCTTACACACCTTATTAGGATACTTTGCATCGACAAAACCCTCTGGCTGATTCATGTAAACATCCTCAGTCAACTTCCCATTAAGGAAAGCTGTTTTGACGTCCATCTGTCAAATTTCATAGTCATGAAATGCAGCTATGGCCAGCATAATCCTAATAGACTTTATCTTGGCTACTGGTGAGAAGGTCTCGTCATAGTCAACCCCTGGGGTTTGAGTAAAGCCCTTCGCAACCAGTCTTGCCTTGAAAGTGTGTACCTTTCCGTCCATGTCGGTCTTCTTCTTGAAGATCCATTTGCACCCGACTGTCTTTCGACCCGGTACATTGTCAACCAAGTTCCAAACTTGATTGTCATACATGGACTTGATCTCGCTATCCATGGCCTCTTTCCACTTGGCAGACTCAGGGCCCGCCACTGCTTCCTGGTAGTTAGCTGGTTCATCCAAATTTATCAGCGTCCTATCACTGACAAACGTGTCCCCATCCGAAGTTATATGGAACCCATAAAACTCGGGTGGCATGCTAACCCTACCGGAACGCCTAAGAAGTAAGGATACATCTGTCGGACCAACAGGAACTTCTTCCTCATGTTGGTTGCTAGTTTCTCCTAAGGTTGCGTCATCTGATGACTCTTGAATTTCTTCCAGATCAATGGTACTCCCACTGTCCTCTTTGAATATGAGCTCTCTCTCTCGAAAGACCGCTCGTCTAGCTACAAAGACCACGTCCTCGCTCGGTCTGTAGAATAGATATCCAAAGGACTGTTTGGGATAACCAAGGAAGAAACACCTTTCGCTTCTTTCTGCGAGTTTGTCTTGAGTCTCTCGTCTAACGAAAGCCTCACAACCCCAAACTTTGATATGTGCCAACGAGGGAACTTTCCCCGTCCACATTTCATGAGGTGTTTTAGCAACCTTTTTAGTAGGGACAAGATTGAGGATATGGGCGGCAGTCTCTAAGGCATACCCCCAGAAGTGAATTGGAAGTGAAGCTCGACTCATCATGGAACGAACCATGTCCAACAGGGTTCGGTTGCGCCTCTCTGCAACACCGTTCAACTGTGGTGTCCTGGGAGGTGTCAACTGTGAAACTATTCCGCATTCCTTTAGATAGTCTAGGAACTCGATACTTAGATACTCTCTGCCTCTGTCGGACCTGAGCATCTTTATCTTCCTGCCTAATTGATTTTCTACCTCGTTCTTAAACTCTTTGAACTTTTCAAAGGTGTCCGACTTGTGCTTGATCAAGTAGATATAACCGTATCTACTAAAATCGTCGGTAAAGGTCACGTAGAACCGCGTGCCATCCTTTGTGGTTGATCTTAATGGACCACACACATCCGTGTGAATGATGTCCAGCAGACCCTCACCTCTTTCAAAAGACCCTTTGAAAGGTGATTTAGTCATCTTGCCCAACAGACAAGATTCGCATACATCATCCGACCTGAGGTCGAATGATTCCAACACTCCATCCTTTTGGAGTTGGGCGATGCGTTTCTTGCTGATGTGCCCGAGCCGACTATGCCACAGACATGCCTTTTCTACACCACTAGTAGAATCAATATAATTTACACTATGTCCTAAATTGTTAACACATTCAACAGTTTCATACACACCATCACAAGGATAAGCAGTAAAAATCAAAATACCATTTTTGAAAACAGAAATAGAACCAATTTTATTATCAAAAGAAAATTGAAAACCTTGTCTGAACAGTGCGTGAAATGAAATAATGTTTCTTGCCATTTCTGGCGAATAGCAATAATTTAATAATTCTAAACTAACATCACTACTAAGCACTAAACTGTAAACGCCAATCTTGGTAACAGGGGACGATCTCCTATTGCCCATGATCAAGTTCAGTCTACCGTGCTCCACCTCCCTGCTTTCCTTTAGGCCCTGCAGATCAGAACAAATGTGAAAACCACATCCTGTATCAAGGACCCAAGAATTAGAAGATGGTGAGTTTTTAGAGATAGTGTATATACCTGCTGTCGATGGCTTTACTTTCCCATCCTTGACATCCTGCAAGTATTTGGGGCAGCTTCTCTTCCAATGGCCCTTCTCTTTGCAGTAGAAACAGTTGGCTTCATCGGGGTTGGCCACACAAGGAATGTGGGAAGTCTTGGTTCTCGAGCCATTACTGGACGACCCGACCTGAACCTTTTCCCTCCAATTTTGCTTAGGAGGGCCCTTCCTTTTCTTTCCTTTGCCACTTCCAATGGCTAAGACGGGCTGATTGACTGAGGGTATACTTTTACCCTTCATCCCGTCCTCAGCAACTCGAAGCATGCGATGCAATTCAGTCAGGTTAGCCTGATTGTTGTTCAAATGATAAGCCAGCCTGAACTGGTCATAAGAACTCGGTAGGGAGTTAAGCACTATGTCAACGTCCAACTCCTCCGGTACAGGCATCGCAAGCTTTCTAAGCCGCTCCACGTAACCTTGCATTCTTTGCACATGAGCGCAGATGGACTCTCCATCTTTAGGTTTGCTGTTCGTGAAGTCCTTGACCACCTCGCACCTCTCGATGCGCTCTTGCTTGCGGAACTTTTCCGCCAGCTCCTTGTGCATCTCAAAGGGCCAGTAGTCTTCATATATCCTTTGCAATTCGGGGTTCATTGTGGCGATCATAATGCAGGCCACTTTGGTCGCATCATCAGAATGTTTTTGGTACGAGGCAATTTCCTCGGGAGTAGCAGTTTCAGGGTCAACATCGACAAGCTCAGTCTCGAGAACATACTCTTTATTCTCGTACCTCAGAGCCATCTTGATGTTTCTAATCCACTCATTGTAGTTTGTCCCGTTCAATTGAACCTTGGAACACAGTGAGAGGATAGAGGGAACACTGGAGTTTGATTGGGGAGCGGATTGATCAGCAGAAGACATCTATAAAAGAAGGTAAGATTAATTAGATACTTGTCGGTCCTTATAATAACCCAATATAAAATAAGGCTAGGATCCAACTATAACAATTTGCAACATAGAAGAGGGATGCCGTAATCTATAAGCAAATTTTATAAAGGTAGGCGAATGACGATTCAGCCAATTCCACCACGGAATAATAATCTTATTATAAATGGAATTCCTAGTTTCTTTTGAGATATATTGAACTGTTCAATAGCATGTTTAATCTCAGATATGCCCCACCGTTTGTGACTGGGATGCCGAGGATCACAAACCGGGTGTGAATAACCATGCAAATTAGCTTGGTACTCTCGGGATCCATTATCATCTCAAATTGATGTGCCGGTAAACCACACACGCTCCATCAACAATGATAACACCTGGGACACCCATTGCCACTCTTTATGAACCCCCATTGGTGTGCCGGTAAACCACACACGCTCCACCAACGTTTCATAAAGTGCAATGTGCAATTTCATGGGGTAGCATCAAATTCACATTTTTCCTAAAGTAACTAGATTGGGATTTTATGTGTAAGTTCTAGTACTTTGATCATTATACTTTTAATGATTAAGCGGTTCTGTCAAACCCGTTCGGCTAACGACCCTCCACTGATCAGGCGAGCGGTGGGTGAGAGTGTTCACCCATTAGACTACCATTTTATAGGCAGTCTCCTTATACCCACTTTATAGACCAGCTTCGTGAATGAGGCCTACTATTGATTTGACTAACCAAATTTATCTCATATATATAATATTAACTTTTAATAACATATATAAGATGTATTTTAAAACCCTTTAAAATATTAAAGGTTTATCTTTTAATTTTACCAAATTTAATAATTAAATTTTAAATTAAATTAAACCTTAAATTTCGATTTAATCAATTTTAATTACCAATTAATTAAATTAATTAAATCTAAATATTTTAACCATTTTAAAATATTTTTCTGGATTTTTCTATTAATTTTCGAAAATTTAAAATTAATTAAATCCCTTTTGAATTATCTTTTAATTAACAATTAATTAAATTAATTCAAATGAAGATAGGTTTATCCAAATTAATCAAATTAATTAAAACCTATCCTTAAACCCCTAAATTTCGATTTCAAAGAAAAGGTTTAAGGTTATCCATTTAATTAACAAATAAAGTTACCAAAAATAGAAAACCTCCTAAAACCCTAAAGGCAGATTTCGAAATTTAGCAAGGGGGGATTAGGGTTTCCAAAACCCTAATCCTATAAATCGATTTTGATATATATTAGGGTTTATAGGCTTTAAACCCTAAAACAGTTATAGCAATTCAACAAGAAAACAACCTTGCTCTGATACCACTAAAAGGTTTTCTGCAAACCATGAACTAAATAACCTAAGTTCACATGCAACCTATAAGGATCTATGTTTTCTTCTAATTGAACTTATAACAAAAACCTAGAGGCCAATAAAAGAAACTAAAGATCAAAACAGAAAAACCAACCTTTATTTCTTGGAAGCTGAGCAGCAAAATTATCCTGCCTCAAATGAAAGTCACACCCAAGCAGGAGGAGAGGAGAAATCGAAAATCCAGAGAGAGATATGAAAGTGGCGAATTCAATGTGGTGCCTGGGAACCCCTATTTATAGTCTTTCAAATGGCCAGTTGATAAACCTTAGAGATAAACCTTTTTGAATTCAAATAAGATAAACCTTTTATCTTATAATTCAAATTCCTTTTTATCTATATATCAATTTCGAAATTAAGGATGATCATTCCTTAATTTCGCCAACTACTCGCCACTGTCACACTGTCACTTACTCAACTATTGAATAATTACAGTTTCAGTCCCTGCACCTTTAATTAATTAATTTAATCCCCAAATTAAATCCAATTAATTCTGGATTAATTCCTAATAAATTAATATAGTTTCTAATTAATATATTATGACTTTAATATATTAATAAACCATATATTTAATTCCTGTTGATTTATTAATCCCATAATAAATCATCCTTTCTCTCTACCGAATTTTCTACCAAACCTCCAGCCATGAGGGCAACCCAAATGGACTGTGCTTCTATTAATTAGGTAAATACTAATTATTAGTCATGGCTTAGATACCTAATCCAACAAAAACATCATCGGCCATACCAACATATATGCAGTTCCTTGGGATTCCTGCCAAGGAAACACATGATATAACTCAATTCCAGAGTTTGGTTGCAAATTGAGTACAAAATTGGATTCCATTGAAATTGATAAAGATCCTTTTGACAGATACGTTTCAACATTCCATCATAAAACCGTAGAGATTCAATAACCAGAATTTCCTCCCCATTAAAATTACCTAAATACCCATTTAACCCTGGAAGTTTATAGAATTATGAAAAGTGGTAAGTACCTTGACAACATCATAAACTGATGTTGGTTGTATGCCTGTGAACGAATAATCAGAAAGAGGAGTGAGAGAGAGAGAGGTGGTGGTGTTGTGGTGCGTTTGTTGGTTGAGTTTATTTGATTTAGAAATCGATTCTAAAAGTGTACTAAGAAGAAGGAAAGTGAAATCGAAGAAGAGGGGAAGATGATACATGGATGATATTTTAGTCTACAAAACCAATTACTAAGAAATTAGGCAAATTTTGAAGAAATAAAGCCTGATACAGCAAGTGATAACGGTCCTCTTGTACGGTCTTGCAGCGAATTTCCGATGGTGCTCTGTTCTGGTGCAAGAGAAGACTGATGGAGAAAAACGTCGACGACGACTAAGAGAAACCCTAAACCAGAGCACTTGTACCGGGGAGACGAAGAAGATGAGTATAAATGAATTTTTGTATGCGTGATTTATACGATCTTTCCTGAAGTTTAGCATTTGTTGTTGAGGAGATAAGCATTAATGGAAGATTTGAGCGGGATGAATTGGAATTGTTTTGTTTGCTGATTTTTAGCTTTATTAGCATTACACGTGTCGGTTGGATAATAGTCTTTAAAAATTAGACATGGGGCAAAAATTATTTTTATTATATATATATATATATATATATATATATATATATATATATATATATATATATATATATATATATATATATATATATATATATATATATATATATATATATATATATATATATAGTCTTATCACCTGAATATTATTATAAAGCCACCGCCGAAGATGTATACATCGAGAAGATTCGTTAAGATCTTTGGGTGATTGATACAAATAGAATTGTTACGTAATTAAAATTTCTAATTCAGCAACGTGTGGATTCTACTATTGGTGGGATTTTCTTTAAATTCTAATTAAATAAACTAAATTCCTTACAATCGTAAGTGCCTGACACCAGAAGTAGTTGGAAATTCAAAAAGAAATTATATCTACCCGTTGGAAGTGAAAATAATAACTATTGTTTAATCGCCTTTACACGTGAAATTAATTATTTTCTAGAGTAAATTACAGAAACAATCCTTAAATTATCCCAAAATTAACATAGGATACTCAACTATCCATTTTTCACTCCATGAGTCACTTAAGTATGCATATCCTAACAGCTTGGTCCCTGAGGTGTCGAAATAATTAATATATCCATATGAAATGACTTTATTACCCTTTTTAATTTCTTTTTTCTTTTTCTTTAAATTTATTATTTATTTTATTAATAAACAAAAAAAAATATACCCCACCCCACCCCCACCCCTACGTCTCTCTCTCTCTCTCTCTCTCTCTCTCTCATCCAAAAAACCCACCACACCTCCATCTTCTTCTTCCTCATCTCACCTGCAACTCAAACAATCAAATTAATTAAAAAAAATACCCCAAACCCCCTCCCCCTACCGTCGTCGTCGTGTTCCCGATTATTGTTTTTTACGGCGTTCCCGATTTGTTGTTTCCAATGTTGAATCCAAGATTCCGAATTATTGTTTCTGGTGTTGCGAAAATTCACCAATTCGGAATGATTTCACATGTTTCACTTCTATACCTTCCTCGGCAACCAAACAGTTTACCGAAAACGGAGATATTAACTTTGTAAAAGCCTAAATCGATCTTAAGTTACAACCCATCAGGAACGTCGTGTGTTTCACTTTTAACAGAAAACGAATGGGACATCGAGTCCCCTGCGTACTCTGGTGAAGATTATTATGATTCAGGTGGTCAACCAGGAAATAACGTTGCATATATCTTCCAGCTATTTGTTCAAGATCTATTAATGGATGACTGTTTTTGGTCTCTCCCTCTATAACTACGCAACATGCCCACGACGCATCCGTATCTCAAACTGGAAGCTTTTTCCGAACGTTCCAATTTCACCAAACAAATGTCATCGGAGACGTCCAAAATAACACCGGAGTTAACCACCGCCGCAGATTACGGCCTTAATCTCAACGAAACAAAGCTTACCTTAGGTTTACCGGGGGATTCACGATGGAGAAAGTTAAGCGCAAAACGACGATTCTCGGAAACAATCGATTTGAAATTAAGCAGCAATGAAGATTCTGAAGCTAATCTATCGGATACCGAATACTCCGACGCCACAAAACCTCCTCACGAAAACTAAGTTTTAATCTCTTCCATTTAGTGTAATGATGTTCGTTGTTTGGACCTGAAAATCGAGACATTACTAGCTATCGTAATTAAAAACTCGGAGGAAGAGATATATAGACTCACCGCCGTCTTGACCGCCATTTCAATTGAGACACTACTGTATGTATGTACCTCCATGTTCTTCGCCTTCGATCGTATTGTAGGATTTGAAGCTTGAGAAAGAGGAACCATGGCTGTCATTAAAGAAATCAAGATCACCCATTTTTTGATCCGGCCAAGATACTAGAACTTTTCTCTGGCTCTCATTACCACAGTTTTTTTGTTCTGTACGCAGAGGAGAGAGAGAGAGAGAAAGAGAGAGAGAGAGGAAGATAGAGAGAGACGTGGGAGAGAGAGAGAGAGAAAGAGAGAGAGAGAGGGAAAGAGAGAGAGAGAGAGAGAGACGTGGGAGAGAGAGTGAGAGAGACGTGGGGGTGGGGTGGGTGGGGTATATTTTTTTTGTTTATTAATAAAATAAATAATAAATTTAAAAAAAAAGAAAAAAGAAATTAAAAAGGGTAAAAAAGTCATTTCATATGGACCTATTAATTATTTCGATACCTCAGGGACCAATCTGTTAGGATATGCATACTTAAGTAACTCATGGAGTGAAAAATGGATAGTTGGGTACCCTATGTTAGTTTTGGGATACTTTAGGGATTGTTTCTGTAATTTACTCTATTTTCTATATTAAAACCATCAGAAGGGTAAATTAGTCTTTTTAGTTTTAATAAATTAGGAACGGTATGCGAGTTTGATCATTTTGTTTATCACGTTTAAATTTTCAATTTTAATGTTAATGTATTTTTAAATCAAATTTAACTTATATCTGATTTTTCAATAAATCTCAGAGTGGAAAAATGAGATTGTCGTGAGTTTGAGTAAATTGAATTTCACATGGTACAAAACATTTTTAAAGAATGATGAGTTATTAAAGAATAATACATCAAAATGATACATATTCTAAAAAAATAATCATTAAAAAAGAATAGACATTCTTAAAGAATAATATTGGATTGCATTTTGATACATTAATCACACAATGGAATAACGAGTTTCACATGGCACATGACATTTTTGAAGAAAAATGAGTTTTAATAAAGATAAATCAAAAGAATAAACATTCTTAACGAATCATCCTTCATTATTTAGAGCATGAATTATAGAATTTGTTTTTAAACAGTCATTCTTTTGATCTTCTGTGTTACATTCAGTTCTGCATTTAATTTTTCAAGAATTAACTTCAATGCTGTTTTCCATTCAATAACTTGTATTTTCTGCATTCCATTCTTCAGGAATCCGTTTCAATATCACGTTCCATTCTTCAAGAATCGGTTTCAATTTCACATTCCACTCTTGAAGAATAACGCATACTAGCCTTCAACATTAATTCCCCTGCTTCATCACCACATCCCCTTACCACCATATTCACGCTCATGCATCACCATTTGAACGCCACAATCAGCCAATACGACTTTTATTCACCATATTCTTACCATACTTTTGTTACATTATTTCATTCTTAAAGAATACTCTAAACTAGCTTGCTGAATACCTTTTTTAGATTCTCTTTTCATGTTGGACAAAGTGTTATAACTTAAAACAAATATCAAGAAATTAGTTTGTACATCAAGAAATCAGAAAATCAGATTATATGAAAGTAGATTAACTTTGTGATACATATACAATATGAAAGTACATTAAGTTACCAACAAATTATAGTGACTTGAGAATAATACAAAAAAATTCAGTTATACCTCAAGAAATCAGAAAATCATATTAAAATTTTCTCTTGGGAATTTTATCAAACATTTGGTTGGCATTGAGATGCAACATATAATTGTTAAGTTATTTATACAAAAGGGATGCACAATTACGTTTATAATAAGAGCTACTATCTTTGTTTTTTAAAATCAAACAAGTATAAATTAAAAGACACAACAATCGTTATCTCAATCAAATGGTGAGTCGTGAAAACCTCTTACCAAAACAGCTTTCGTGAATTTTGATACAAAGCATATGAATTGTAAATCTCAAACATAGAACAAGGTGAATATGAACTGTGAATTAAGTTATATCGATGCACTTATCAAATGAATTTGTAGATGAATAAGAAGGTATGAATTTGTAGATGAATAAGAAGGTATGAATTTGTAGATGAATAACAAGGCAATACGCAGAAAATGTCGACATTTACAACCTTTCGTAAATTGGAATACGTACAAAGCAGACCGTGTTTTGATGTGAATCACCGCTTCCCTCCCTCAAAGCACATGTACCTCTATATTCGTCATCAACAAAAGGCTTTGAAGAATCGACAGTTTTCTTGGGTAAAAAGAAGGTTGGCGAGGTCTTCTAGGACGGCGGCGAGGTTTTCTTGTGAATCGTATAAGAAGAGAGAGAAGGGGGGGGGGGAGGTAAGGATTAAGATAACCTAGGGTAATTAGTTAATTACCTAAATTAAAGGAAAAAACTAAAATATAATTAATTAATTATAATGATAAATTACCATGGTACCTTTTACAAATGATTGGATCACGGCTGGTCTTACATTTACACAATAATTGTGGTTCACATTTGAATATATATATATATATATATATATATATATATATATATATATATATATATATATATATATATATATATATATATATATATATATATATATAACTCTTATAATAGAGGTCATCCAAAAGAATATATGTCTCATTCTTGCAACATATTCATTTGAAACCTCCACCCCTTCATCTTTAAACTAATTATTAAAACCACTCAGGAGTTTTTTAACTTATATATTACAATTACTAAGTATTTAAACTAATAATGATATTATTTATGAGTATCAAATGAATTGTAGTTGAATAGTCTTTTTTTACTATAAAAGAGGACAATCATTTGAGTAACACACAAATACAAATCACATACAAAGTGAGAAAAATCATATAGATTGAAGAATGCCAAGGTTTAAAGATATTTGTGTTGGCTTGAGTTTTCTTAATATATTTCGAGCCATATTACGATAATCATACAACCATTATTGACGAAGAAAATGTGTGTGTATGAAACACATTTCGCAATGAAGTTATTATATTTTACTATGTTTTATGCTTATTTTGTAACTCAAACTTAAGCTTATGTAATTAGTAGATGATTTAGATTCTTATTTGACATTTTTGGTATTCTTATTTCATCAATTAGAATAGTATACATCTTCATGTAATACAAGCTTTGATATTTTATTATCATGTGTTATGTTTGTGATTTATAAAATAAAATCTTATTTATATATTTGGGTGTTTAGTATGTTGAAAGAACTTTATACATAATTAGTTAAATATATATTATATTTTAGAATTTATATTTAAACAGACATTCAGGAAAATTATCAAAAAAGCACATGAATGCTTAAAGAGATTATTGAATAAAATAAAACAAGTAGATCAATAAATAATTGTTCTTGCATTTCTAATAAAAATATAATTAATAATTTAATTTGATCGAAATGAATGATTTTACAAAATACTTAGTAAATCATACATAAAATAAATACTTAAATTTGATTAAGTTGAATAGTTTTTACAAAATACTTTGTTCATCATATATTATAATTATCTTCTAGGAAATGAAGTTTGCTAATATATAAGTACATTTTACAATTACGTACATATTAAAATTATTAATAGAGGTATTTTTACTTCTATCACATTTATTTAAAACTCTTATAAATTTTCATGTTCTTTTTAATAATAATGTTAACGTTAGTTTATAATCAACATATTACAATAAATTATATATTATAATGATATTATCATTTGAATCATGGTAATTCATTTTAAATAAATATTATTTAATTGTTTAAAATAGATTATGAAAATTGATTTTAATTTTATTGTATATGTAACTTTTAGAATTAAATGTACGTAAAAATACGCTTTTGGTATGTTTATTAAATCAATACAAACATTATCATTAGTTTGTAATCGTAAATATTATGACAAAGTTAGATATTATAATTATATTATCACATTAATTAAGGTAGTTTAACTTATAATAGAGGTCATCCAAATGAATATGGTTCAAGATAGGTCTCATTCTTGCACTATATTCATTTGAAACCTCCACCTTTTCATCTTTTAAATAACTATTAAAAAACACTCAAGAGTTTTTGAACTTATATATTATAATTACTAAGTATTTACACTAATAATGATATAATTTATAAGTATAAAATTAATTGTAGTGGAATAATCTTTTTTTACTATAAAAGAGAACAATCATTTGAGTAACACACAAATACAAATCACATATAAAGTGAGAAAAATCATATAGAAAGAAGAATGTCAATGTTTAAAGATATTTGTGTTGGCTTGAGTTTTTTTTTTATATATTTCGAGCCATATTACGATGATTATACAACCATTATCGACGAAGAAAATGTGTGTGTATGAAACACATTTGGCAATGAAGTTATTATATTTAACTATGTTTTATGTTTATTTTGTAACTCAAACTTAAGCTTATGTAATTAGTTGATGATTTGGATTCTTATTTGAGATTTTTTTTGTATTCTTATTTCATTAATTAGAATAGTATACATCTTCATGTAATACAAGCTTTGATATTTTATTATCATGTGTTATGTTTGTGATTTATAAAATAAAATCTTATTTATATATTTGGTGTTTAGTATTTTAAAAGAACTTTATACATAATTAGTTAAATGGATATTATATTTTAGAATTTATAATTAAACGGACATTCAGGAAAATTATCAAAAAAATATGAATACTTGAACATGAATACTTGAAGAGATTATTGAAAAAAACTAAAGCAAGTAGATCAATAAATAATCGTTCTTGCATTTCTAATAAAAATATAATTAATAATTTAATTTGATCGAAATGAATGATTTTATAATTAGTAAATCATACATATAATCAATACTTAAATTTGATTGAATTGAATAGTTTTTACTTTTTACAAAATACTTAGTTCATCATATATTATAGTTATATTCTAAGAAATGAAGTTTGCTAATATATAAGTACATTTTACAATAACCTACATATTATAATTATTAATAGATGTATTTTTACTTCAATCACATTTATTTAAAACTCTTATGACTTTTCATGTTCTTTTTAATAATAATGTTAATGTTAATTTATAATCAACATATTATGATAAATTATATATTATAATGATGTTAGCACTTGAATCATGATGATTCTTTTTAAATAAATATTAGTTTTTAATTGTTTAAAATAGATTATGAAACATGATTTTAATTTTATTGTATATGTAATTTTTAGAATTAAATGTACGTAAAAACATGCTTTTAGTATGTTTATTAAATCAATACAAACATTGTCATTAGTTTGTAATCGTAAATATTATGATAAAGTTAGATATTATAATTATATTATCATATTAATTAAGATAGTTTATTTTAGTTAAACATTAATATTTAGTTGTTTAATTGTTAATGATAAAAATATGTTAGTTCATTACCAATAAGTCTAAAAAAATTCCAAAGTTTAGATTCCAGCTATACTATGATTTTTTTTATTTTAACCATTATCCTGAAATTTCTTATTGTTTATTTATTATCATATTATTTAACTAATTATTTCTTTATTTTTTATTTTTTAGAACGAATGTCCTGATATAAGATAATTTATTAGTGATACATCAACTTTTTGTTTATTATATACAATTGTTAGTACATAGTAGATAACAATGACTTAGATAATTTTTAACAAAACGTATGTATTATTATTCTAACAAGGTGAACTAACAGTAGAAATAGAATAGCCGTTCAAAAAAATAAATAAATAAATAAATATATATATATATATATATATATATATATTTATATATATATATATATATATATATATATATATATATATATATATATATATATATATATATATATATATATATATATATATATATATATATATATATATATATATATATATATATATATATATATATATATATATATATATATATATATATATATATAAAAAAGAGACGGGGGTAGGTTCATATACAACTATATTTATTATGTAAATGTATGACTAATTATGGACCATCTAGGTCATATTAGTCAATTTGTATAATATGATTAATTTTTTTAAATTAATTAATTTGATCACCATAATTAAAAGTCTTACATTTATGGAATAAAACCAACCAAAACTAATCAACGGGATTTTAGCATATCCTCTGTTACATCTTCCAATTTTTTCTTTTCACAACTTTTGGTAATTTTGAATCGACGGTAACAAAATAAACACTTTATATGTTCCAATGCGTGACGATGTAATTCTTGGGTAAAAAGAAGGTTGGTAATTTTGATTTATTTTTTATATTAAAAAATATAAAAGTATAACAACATGGATCTTACCAATGAAGATACATTTCATATTAAATTATATATAATTGGTTTTTTATTTTCGGTTAAGCCATAAAAATTACAATATTTTGAGTCGCATTTTGAATTAGCCACAACATTAATTTTCGTTTCCTATTTGCCATTAAACATGTGTGCATTGCAAAAAGAATGAAGAAAAAAAATCATATCAAGCAAACAAGAAAGAAAACATGTTTTCATTGCAAAAATAATGAAGGAAAAAATCATATCAAGCAAACAAGAAAGAAAAAACGAAATCTGGAAACATAAATGTTGGAATGGAAACAACTAAAAACCATAACATTTTATTTCCACAAAAGTCACTAAGTTTTAACCTATATTTTGTAAAAACCATTAAGTTCTATACTATTCACTTTTTATCTAAGAAACATGTGATATCATGTTAAAATGACAAAATAGAATCAATGGTCGTCTTTAATGGCAAATGGAAAACGAAAATCAATATTGTGACTAATTCAAAATAAAACTCAATATATTATGGTTTTTATGGAATTAACCCTTTTATTTTACATAACAATATGTATTCCTTAGCAATATTTGCCCCTCTCTCTCTCTCTCTCTATATATATATATATATATATATATATATATATATATATATATATATATATATATATATATATATATATATATATATATATATATATATATATATATATATATATATATATATATATATATTAAAAAGTAACAAGGTTATATAAATAAAAACTTAGTTACCTAAGTATATAAGTTTATTAAATGATTATCTAATATAATTCTATAAGTATTTAGGTTTTATGTTCAAGATATTTAAACACTTTAGAACACTTACACCTAGAGGTGCACAAAACCCGATTAAAAATCGGTTCCGGTTTTTTAAAAACCGGTTTTTTTCAAAAACCAGTTTGGGTCCAACCGATTTTGGTTATAACCGGTCCGGTTTTGGTCGGCTTTTTTAAACGAAATTGAGTTTTAAACCGGTTTTTTCGATTTTTAAACCGGTTTGGTTCGGTTAACCGGAAGAAAAACAGGGTAAAAAACCGGTTCGGTTTGAGATAAGAAACCGGTTAAAAACCGGTTCGGTTATTAAAAAACCCGGTTCGGTTTTTTTTTTTTCGGTTTTAAAAAAAAACCGGTTAGGATGTGCACATCTACTTACACCACACAAGCAAAACATATATGTTGCCATGTGGTGGTCTTCTCCATACGTCAAGTCAGGTAGATTACCACTTTGACCGTATCAAGAAAATGCAAAATAGTACAAGAAAAAAAAAAAGACCGAAAGACTAAAATGATAAAAAAAAAAAAAAATGTTTGGACCGACCTCAACTATCCAATAATCCAATATCATATTGGAAAACACAAAATAAAAATGAAAATGCCTACACCAACCGAGTCCAAAAATGCATGGCTGAGAGAGAGCCAGAGACTGAGTCCAATAAAAGCCCAATAAGCCCAACAAGAACCCGATAATATGCCTGATTCAGAGCCCGTATTCCGGACTTGCCTAACTTGAATACATTCATTTTCCGAACTTATTTTTAATTTTTTTTCTATTTTTGCGTGTTAAAACTATGATATCACATTTTAAACCTGCAAAAAACAATACATATTTTTTATGTTATTATTTTTTAAACATTTTTTGTAGGTTAACTGTGATATTTTTTTATCAAACACGGTAACGTTTTATGCATTTCACATGTCTAATAGATATTTCGCAAATTGGACCTACAAATTTAATGGTGAGGAAACATTGTTATTTTTGTCTAAATATTAGAAAAAACTTAAATTTTTTTGCTTACATTTATCTTTATTTCTAATATAATTGACTGAAACCCACCTCGTCAGTTATAAAAACCTCAAATAGATCAGTTTTTCTCCTGCACACGTAATGGTATATCTAGTAAGCATGTCGTGTTGGGTTGAAACATTAAACAGGTTAAAAATAGCTTGACCATAACTTCATTCGTTTAATTATCATGTCGCGTCGTGTCAAACTATGTACTTAAACCTGTTGACACTAAATTACTCATTTAATTTTCATGTCGCGTCGTGTCAAACTATGTATATCTAGTAAACATGTCATGTTGTGTCAGACAGAACATTAAATAGGTTGAAAAAACTTGACACTAAATTACTCATTTAATTTTCATGTGGATCGTATCAATCTATTTAGTTATAAATTGATTGAAATTTCATTCCTAAATCCGCTTATCTTCTGTCAAGATTTGTATCGAACGAGCGGAAGGGAGCCGCGCGTTGCTGCGGTTAAGAAAGTCAACAAATTAAAACTACAGGGGTATACAAATTAAAACTACAAGGGTAAAAATTGTAATAAACTAAAGTGGTAAAACTACAGGGGTAAAAATTGTAATAAACTAAAGTGGTACTGTTCATTGGCGCAAATTGGACCTACAAATTTAATGGTGAGGAAACATTGTTATTTTTGTCTAAATATTAGAAAAAACTTAAATTTTTTTGCTTACATTTATCTTTATTTCTAATATAATTGACTGAAACCCACCTCGTCAGTTATAAAAACCTCAAATAGATCAGTTTTTCTCCTGCACACGTAATGGTATATCTAGTAAGCATGTCGTGTTGGGTTGAAACATTAAACAGGTTAAAAATAGCTTGACCATAACTTCATTCGTTTAATTATCATGTCGCGTCGTGTCAAACTATGTACTTAAACCTGTTGACACTAAATTACTCATTTAATTTTCATGTCGCGTCGTGTCAAACTATGTATATCTAGTAAACATGTCATGTTGTGTCAGACAGAACATTAAATAGGTTGAAAAAACTTGACACTAAATTACTCATTTAATTTTCATGTGGATCGTATCAATCTATTTAGTTATAAATTGATTGAAATTTCATTCCTAAATCCGCTTATCTTCTGTCAAGATTTGTATCGAACGAGCGGAAGGGAGCCGCGCGTTGCTGCGGTTAAGAAAGTCAACAAATTAAAACTACAGGGGTATACAAATTAAAACTACAAGGGTAAAAATTGTAATAAACTAAAGTGGTAAAACTACAGGGGTAAAAATTGTAATAAACTAAAGTGGTACTGTTCATTCGAGGCAACAATTGTATATATATATAATATAATTAATGTATCAGTATTAGTTTGCTCTCATAACAAGTGATGCTAAATCCCAAAATAATCTTAAGGCCGAGTAAAAATAGTGGACTACAAAAATTGGGCCAAGGTGGCCCAGAATTTAAAGTCCATAGGCCCATTATACGTCGGTCAGTCGGTGTCTAGTGTGCAAAATTGACAGTTGATACTAGTGTGCAAAATTGCAATTGTGCATCGTCTGAATTTCCGTGATTCGAAAGAAAAAACACACAGATACCAAATAAGGAAAGTATCTCTTAACTGATTGTTTATTCATACACGATTTGAGGTTCTTCTTGAAGCAAAAGATCGAATACATGGTGTGTGCAGGCGGAAGATGAATACGATACCGCCAAATACGAGCATGGACGCGGCAAGGAAACAGTTCTTGAAGGAATTCGGTGAATCTTACGGTTATCCGGATGCTCCCAAGAATATCGATGACATCCGAGCTACTGAATTTAAAAGACTTGATGGTAAGCCCTCTCGATAATCCATCGATCTTCTTCTTCCTTTCGTTATAGAAATCTCAGTTAATCAACAAAAACTAATCATGAATTTTGATTGATATTTTCTTTGTAGGAAGTGTGTACCTGGATCACGCTGGTGCAACTTTATATTCTGAATTACAGATGGAGGCAATATTTAAAGATCTTACCACCACTGTATACGGCAATCCTCGTATCCTTCTTATGCAATTTCCTGTTTCATTGGCGATACGTTCATTACATCTAATTATAATATCATTTCTAGCCGTTGTTTTCTTCCTTCACATACGAAAAACTAGCTGGATTCTCTAATTATCATGCTTTCGACTGTGATACCTTAATCTATGATCATTAGATAGTCAAAGCAGCTCTAGCTTGACCTCATCAGACATTGTTGAAGATGCTCGTCATCAGGTAAACTCGTTATACACACATATCGTTTCCTGTTACATCAATAATTATATAATGACTTTTAGGTTCTCAAAATCTGTAACGCGTCTCCAAAAGAGTACAAATGTATCTTCACTTCAGGGGCTACAGCAGCTCTTAAACTTGTTGGGGAAGCGTTTCCATGGAGCAATCAGAGCACTTTCATGTATACAATTGAAAACCACAACAGTGTTCTTGGGATCAGAGAATATGCTCTCAATCAAGGAGCTACAGCGTTAGCAATAGACTTTGAGGAATCTACACAATCTGACACATACAAGGTTTCACAGTATCCTCTACAAAAAAGAAGTGAAGCTAGGGTTTTGGAAAAAGAACCTACTGGTAATCATTTTATTAAATTTTTGTATGATTCAGTTTAATAAGTTGATGGCTGAATGCTTCTTTATTTTGTGCAGATGCATACAATTTGTTTGCTTTTCCTACTGAGTGTAATTTCTCGGGAGTGAGGTTTAATCTTGATTTGATAGACATAATTAAGGAAGATTCAGAACGAATATTGGAAGGTTCTCAACATTCCAGGTGTGAGATTAATTTTCTTTTTTCCCCTATTAAGTCAGTCTAACAGAGTTCAGTTTATTACAAGTCAAGTCATCATCAAATCTAACAAATAGATTCGGACTGACGTTATTTAGATACTTTTTAAATTTTATTTAATATTGGTGATTTTTTTTTTTCCACATATACAGGGGATCCTGGATGGTTTTGCTTGATGCTGCAAAAGGATGTTCTACAGACCCGCCAGATTTATCAAAATATAAAGCAGACTTTGTTGTCATCTCATTTTACAAGGTACTTTTTCAACTTCCAATTTGTAAATGAAATAAGGAGACCCATATATTTTTTTATTGATTTTTTTTTTTTTTTTTGTTTTTTTGGTCATAGCTTTTTGGCTATCCAACTGGACTTGGAGCTTTGATAGTTCGAAACGGTAAGTTAAAAATTATTAGAAATTTAAAAATCACTGCCTTTCTTACTCAAGTTGCTTGCTTTTTTTATAGAAGCTGCAAAGTTACTAAAGAAGACGTACTTTAGTGGAGGTTCGATTTGTCAACCAAAGATTCTATTTTTTTCATATAAAATAAAAAAATTTATATACCTTTAAAAAAACATTACAGGGACTGTGGCTGCATCGATTGCTGACATTGACTTTGTGAAAAGAAGAGAAGGTATTGAGGAGTCATTTGAAGATGGAACATTATCATTTTTAAATATAGCATCAATTCGCCATGGATTTAATATCCTAAATACTTTGACCACATCAGCCATATCACGGTATGTTGTACCAACACATACAAGTTTTTTTTTTTTTTTTTTTTTTTTTTTTGGTAAAAAAGTTTGTTTGTTTTTCTTCAGGCATACATTGTCACTTGCAAGATATACTAGAAATATGCTTTTGGCATTAAGGCATGCAAATGGTGAGAAGGTTTGCAAGATATACGGACTGCATTATTTAAAGGTTAGTGGGACTATGACAAAAGCTTAGGGAAAATCGCAAATAATAGCAACATACTTTAACTCTCACTACCTGTATAGGCGATATACTTATCTTTTACCCATAATAGCAACGTACTTATATTCTTTTACCTACAATAACGATGTACTTACATTTCTTACTGATAATAGCAACATACTTACATTTTTTACTGATAATAGCAAATTACTTACATTTTTACTGATAATAGCAACGTACTTGCATATTATATTGATAATAGTAAAGTACTTACTCTTCATTTTTACTGATAATAGCAATTACGTGCATTTTTTTTAATGATAATAGCAACGTACTTACATTTTTTTACTGATAATAGCAATATACTTACATTTTTTTTATAATAGCAACATATATTTTTTATCCATGATAGCAACGATACTCTTCATTTTTTACCCATAATAGAAATGGTACTCTACTTTTTACCCATAATGGCAACCACTTACATTTTGCTACCAGTATGGTAAAAATGTACATTATTTGTTACACATTGCTATTTTTAGTAATGAAATGTAAGTACGTTGCTATTATGGATAAGGAATTGTAAGTAGGTTTTATTTATGTTTAAAAAAATGTAATTATGTTGCTAACTTGCTATTATGGAACTACATATTACTATTGTTGGTAAAAAATGTATGTATGTTGCTATTATGGGTAAAAAAATGAAAGTACATCGTTTTCGGTAAAAAACAATATACATTTCCCATTTTGGTAAAAAGTGTAAAGTACATTGCTATTTACTGTCATTTACCCTAAATCTTACCAATAAAATCTTTTTGCTTTCCAGGCAGTGTATACTGGACTTGGCCCTGTAATTTCTTTTAACTTGAAACGGCCTGATGGTTCTTGGGTTGGTCATCGTGAAGTGGAAAAATTGGCTTCTTTATTTGGAATTCAACTACGGGTAACATTTATAACATTTAAAATATATATTTTATATATTCTTATTATGGTTTTTACATTTTTCTATATTGTGTAGACAGGATGCTTTTGTAATCCTGGTGCATGTGCCAAGTATCTTGGTTTATCTCATTCAGATCTTCTATCCAACATTGAGGTAAGTCTGTTTATATATAAAAAAACAATTTTATAAAATACAATTATATATATTTTGTTAGGCTTATATAAATTTTGTTAGGCTGGACATGTATGTTGGGATGATTATGATATAATAAACGGAAAACCAACTGGAGCTGTTAGAGTATCTTTTGGATATATGTCAACATTTGAAGATACTTGGGTATGCTGTATTTTATTCAAAATATTAATCTGAGTTGCGATTTATTTATATTTCCTTATTTATAGAAATCTAAAACATTTGTTTTAACTTTCAACAGAAATTCATGAACTTCATTGTGAGCTCGTTTGTATTGTTGCCTACCAATAGTATCATACATCTTCCTTCATTGAGATCAACAGAAGGTTATCTTTCACATCATCTTACATCAATCGTGGTGTATCCAATAAAGTCATGTTCAGGATTCAAAGTGGACAACTGGCCTCTCAGCAGTACTGGTAGAGAGTTGTAAGCTCTATGTTTTTTTTTTTTTTTTTTTGTTAAACGTTTTCATGAGCAAGGCAAGGGCAATTTCGTCATTTTTTCTACTACCTTCCTGTTTTGATCCACATTTTTCTATTCAGGATTGTTATATGATCGCGAGTGGCTTCTCAAAAGCATGAATGGTGAAATTCTTACACAGAAAAAGGTGAGCAATACTCTATTCTATAATAGCAACGTATTTTGCTACTATTTGCAATATTGGCAATGTACTTTATCTTTTACCCTTTATAATAACGTACTTTTATTTCTTTCCATTATGGGTAAAAGATAAAGTACATTGCTTATATTGGTAGTATTAGTAAGAGTAAAGTAGATTACTATTCTTTACAATTTGCCATATTTATATTCTTCTTGATGTTGTAGGTACATGAAATGTACTATATCAGCACAAAGATTGACCTCAAAAGTGGATTACTTCATGTGGAATCTTCTAGATGCAAAGAGAAACTCTCTATTGAACTCAAATCCGATACTTTTTCTGTAGTAGAAGAAATTAATATACATGCTCAAAGGTATTTTCAATTTAGTATTTTAGTATTTTATTTGGACCAAATAGTCAACTTTTTCCGAAAGCAAATTACATTTTTGGTTCCGAGTATAGCTGATTTTTGCCGTCTTAGTCCCCAAAAGATTTCTTTTGCAATTTTCGTCATTAATTGAGGTTTTTGTAACATTTTTGGTCCCTGTTCCAAGTAATATGATTATATTCTTGAGACCAAAATCGCAAAAAACAGCTATTCTCACGGACCGAAGTAGTCACGTTAAAATATGGACCAAAAACGTTACAAAAACCTCAAATAAGGACCATAAATGGAAATATCAACTATTCTCACGGGCCAAAAATGTATTTTACTATTTTTTATTTTAGATATGAAGTTTTGGGGTATGATAACAATATTGACGAATGGTTTAGCAATCACGTTACTTAAAACATGGACCAAAAATGTCACAAAAACCTCAAATAAGGACCATAATTGCAAATATCAACTATTCTCAAGGGCCAAAAATGTATTTCACTATTTTTTATTTTAGATATGAAGTTTTGGGGTATGATAACAATATTGACGAATGGTTTAGTAATCACGTTACTTAAAACATGGACCAAAAATGTCACAAAAACCTCAAATAAGGACCAAAATTGCAAATATCAACTATTCTCAAGGGCCAAAAATGTATTTCACTCATTTTATTTTAGGTACGAAGTTTTGGGGTATGATAACAATATTGACGAATGGTTTAGCAATCACGTTACTTAAAACATGGACCAAAAATGTCACAAAAACCTCAAATAAGGACCAAAATTGCAAATATCAACTATTCTCAAGGGCCAAAAATGTATTTCACTCATTTTATTTTAGGTACGAAGTTTTGGGGTATGATAACAATATTGACGAATGGTTTAGCAATCACGTTACTTAAAACATGGACCAAAAATGTCACAAAAACCTCAAATAAGGACCAAAATTGCAAATATCAACTATTCTCAAGGGCCAAAAATGTATTTCACTCATTTTATTTTAGGTACGAAGTTTTGGGGTATGATAACAATATTGACGAATGGTTTAGTAATCACGTTACTTAAAACATGGACCAAAAATGTCACAAAAACCTCAAATAAGGACCATAATTGCAAATATCAATTATTCTCGAGGGCCAAAAATGTAATTTACTTTTTCTTATTTCAGGTATGAAGTTTTGGGGTATGATAACAATATTGACGAATGGTTTAGCAAAGCGGTTGGGCGGCCTTGCTATCTGTTAAGATCTAGTTCAAGAAGTTGTAACCGCTTTAACAGAAACAAAAGCATGCCCACATGTAGAGATGTGAATACCAGATTAAATTTTGTGAATGAAGCCCAGATTTTAATGGTGTCTGAAGAAAGCGTATCTGACCTCAATTCTAGACTAGATTCAAACCGGTTTGTTGATCCAATGAGATTCCGCCCTAATCTGGTCATATCTGGTGGTGGGCCGTATGTTGAAGACACATGGAGTGGTCTTAAAATCGGAAAGAATCACTTCACGGTTAGTTAAAGAAAAAGGCAAATTATATACCTTTAAGTATTTATTTATTTATTTATTTATAAATTTGTTGCTGATAATTATATTACGTTTACTTTTTGTAGTCATTGGGCGGGTGCAACCGTTGCCTGATGATTAATTTAAATTATGAAGGAGGCGAGTTACAGAGATCAAATGAGCCTCTAGCTACTTTATCATCATACAGGAGGGAAAAGGTCAATAATTATACTCTTTTCTCCTTGGAATTCCAACTTCTTTTTGAAAAAAGTTATGGATTTTTTTTGTCAAACAGGGGAAAATACTCTTTGGAATTTTACTGAGATATGAGTGTGACAACCACGTTGGAGAAGAAATATCTTCATGGCTTCAAGTGGGTCAAGAAATACACCCTGATAAAAAGTAATGATAAAAAAGTCCAAATCTATTTGGGAGCTTTAATTATTAGTTATTATGATGTAATCATGTTATGATAATTGTATGATGTGTTGGATATATTTAATGTACAAAACAGGGTTTTCACTAAATTCGTGTTAGGTACTTTCTATAAATAGTATTTTGACCCTTAAATGTCTTCAGGGTGTCACGAATAATCCAGTTAAAAGGGACTAGAAGTCAAATCACTAAATTCGTGTAAGGTTTATTTGTTTCAAATTACAAGGGAGTCCGAAAATACTAATAAAGTTTTGTGTATAGAATTATACATATTAGCAATTTCATTTGGATAAACATCAAAATGATGGTTACGTGGCGGTTGAGAACAGTTTTAGATAATGGGCTTATATTGTCTTCTGGTATATTTTAACGAAATTAAAATCAGGAAAATTGGGATATTTTCTTAAGAAAATGTAAAGTCATCTAGAATACAGTTTTTGATAATGGGCTTATATTAAAGTATAGCCTAAATTTTCTTTTGGTATATATGTAAATCCCAATTTCCTAGAAATGTTTAACGAAATTAAAACCAGGAAAATTGGGATATTTTCTTAAGAAAATGTAGTCATCTAGAATAATTTATGTGGGGATGTAATTGAATTATTTGGGAGGTTGGTTTTGATGGTGGCAGGTATAAATGTTGTTTGACTTGTGACTTTGACTATTTCTCCTTCAAAATTGGCTGTTGTTTTTTTGCTGGTCGTTAGTTCTTTTCTCTCTCCATCATTGGCTTTTTGACTTAGTTTTAAAGGCTTGGGTCTTGCTTTCCTTACGAAACTGTTATTCACCTTTTCCATTTTGTTGATGGTGACATTTTCTCTAGGGGTGGATTTGGCATGTGGGTAGAGTTATGAACATCGAAGAATTTTGATTAGTTCTTGGTCATAAATGCCCATGAAAATGTGGTTTGTTTCTTTATATGGAATTAAGCTTGTAGGGTTAGCAGTCAAGTTGTGGGGATGTTTCCTATAGAGACTTCCGTTTCCAAATTATTCCAAAAATTAAGGCTCGCTTCTTTTCCAATAAACATACAATGTGTCACTTAACGACTGTACGACGCTGAAATATTTATCGTATTTTTGTTTATTTGTCAAAGCTATATTTTAGAAGTGGAAGAAAATTAAGGGAAACAAAGAAATTTGTGTTTTTGAGCTTTTTGTCAAGGAGAAAATTTTCCTTTAAAAATGTGGAAAGACTGCTAACTCACATGTCCCATGTCCCATGTCCCACCTACACAATTATCTCGAACAAGACTTGAATCCTCAACCAATTGGTGAAGGGGTACATTTCAAGCGTTGTTGATAGAGTTAGACTTTAAGCTCTTTGGTGTGAAGACTTTGTTTGCATGCCTGTCTTAGAAGTGAACTTTGATGAATTTGATGGCAAGTTCATATACCGTCGATTTTTTTTTTGTTTGTTTACTATTTGTTGGAACTTAACGTCCGTTTGGTACAATGGAATGAAATCATGAATGAATGAAATGAACAATGTAATAGAATGAACAAGATAATGGAATGGATCATTAAATTTCACTATCATATTTGGTTATCTCGAAGTAATTGAATGGATCATTTAAATATAATGTTTGTTATTGATAAATAAAAAACTAACTAAATGTAATCGATAAATAATGAGAAACGGATTAACGAGGTCACGAGGATGAGAGAGTGACTAAGTGAGACTGTGGAGTATATGAGAAAATTGAAAAAGTAAAAACGGGTCTATTATTACTATTACCACTACCATTACTACTATTGGTTGTGATTTTCTCTTTGTTGAATTTATCCAAAAAATAAAAAACTGGCATATAGATAAATGGCCATTTTCGAGTTAAAGGGTCGGGTGTATGAATGAAAAGGTGAGACATTAATGTAATAACAATAGTAGTAATGGTAATGGTAATAGTAATAATAGACGACTTGTGGTGGCAGTATAGATAATAATAGTAATAATATACAAGTTGTGAGTGTGTTGTCCACTATTAAATAAGTGTTAACCCGTTGATAAGGTAATTTAAATAGATAGGATGGAAAAATAAAGTTGAGTCACTTTAAGACGAGTCAAATTCTAGACAGGGGTCGAGACATGCCAAAAGTATTGTTAGTATTTCGTAATTTATCTTTACATGATGGGCATTGGGACATGTTCAACATGAGCTGATTATATGGTACCGTTTACCATAGATGGAAATTTGAATTGATTGTTCAGTTTTACAACATTAACCCTATAAAGCATGGTTGTTAAGATCCCGATCTTGATCTTAAGATCTTACGATTTTAAGATCCTTCTACCAAAAAACGATCCCGGTCATGGTAGGATCTATATGAAGCAAGATCTATACTAGGATCTTAGAATCCTAAGTAGGATCTTAAAATCTTAATACGATCCGATCCCACCTCTAGTTGTGGATGATCATGATGAACTTGTTTATTTTTCTATTAAAGATGTTTTCTTTCTAATTTTTGCGGTTTCTAACTAAAACAACGATAGTTCATGCTTAAGAAGTTAACTTTGATTCTACCATCGATGTTTTAGTAGAAATTAAGTTATAACAGGCACTGCACAAAGTATGACATGAGAGTAAATTTAAATACTACTTCAGTGGTAGGATCTTAAGATCCCGATCCCGATCTTACGATCACGATCTTGCAAAGCATAAAACGATATTGCGTAAGATCCCGATCTTAACAACCTTGCTATAAAGAAATAACATTTTGTGTGAACCTGTAAATAATAAATTTGTTAACTAAGATTCACAAAACGGACGGGCTTGATGGCGAGTAACAAGTTGAAATGTAATTTTTAGTACGGACCAAATACATCACTGTAACTCGACAACACATTTTTTCCTTTGTGGACTATTATAAATAACTAATTTATTAAATACAATTATAATATTGATATTATTATATTAACAATGATTCAGGATGTTAAGATTATATGAATGCAATTCGAACGGCCTGTGTAAGTTAGCTATTTTTTCAAAATTAACATTTGATTAAATACAACTTAATTCAATCAAATATAAGTTGATTTGTCAAACTTATCACATCTAAATTAAACGAAACATATATGTCACATTCGTATATATACATAGCTGTATATCCATATATACATATGTGGCCAAAAGGAGACACAATTGCTGACCATATAAGCCAAGACTTGGACAATTGAGCACATTGAATGGATCAAAACCACAAAATCCAAGTCTGTAATATTTGTCAACTTTGACCATCCAGACGGTCCTTACGACAGCATTACGTATCGACTATGATTGGGTCTGTTTTTTTTTTTTTGTTTTTTTGTTTTTCAAATTCTTCTATTTTGTTTGTTTTCTTTTTTGTTTATTTTGAAATCTTCTATTTTGTTTTTTTGTTTGTGATATTTAAGAGATATAGAACGTATTCAAATATTCATGAAACCAATTGCTGTATCTAATTTAATCATTACTATTTATATGATTTAATCACTAAAATTAGAAACCAAATAGATTTAGATAATCATTTCCTTAGCAAAAAATAACCATGTACATCGAGAGTTTTCAGTCCCCATTATTTGTTAATTGGTATAATTTCCCATAAGCGTGTCTTTCACATTAAACCGGATATAAATAGTACAAGTATAGAAAGGGCAATACCAAAAATACAATGAGCCTAATATGGTAAAATACAATATATGGAAACAAATACAGCTATACACTAACATCCCCCCGCAGGTTGAACGGGGTTGCGAGAGCGAATGTTTCAAACTGGATGTGAAGTCAACGAATAGGTGAGTCGGGAGTCCCTTTGTGAATATATCAGCATACTGAGAGGTTGAAGTGTAACACCCGGCTTTTAAAACAAGTACACCCCTGAAAAAATTTTCATTTTAAACAAAGGTTTCAATACATAAAACCATAACAAAGGGGTATATTTTAACAAAAACGGGTACAAGTGTATCAAGGAGAGTATAAAATACCATAACTCCTTTAAAGTCGGGCTGCTACTGACAGCATCTATGAGTCCCTCTTGAAAGTCACGGACTCTATCTTGTCCCCTATCAGTATCATGCTAACCTGCAGGGACATTAACAAACGGTATGAGCTACAAAGCTCAGTGAATAATCAAATCTGCAAATAACACGTATCAAAACACAATCATATAACTGTCTGGATATCGAATCCAAACTCCTAGCCTTACTGGCTGACCATATATACTCTAGGATTTCACATCCTATTCTGTAGCCCTACAGGCTGAATCATAGTGACCTGTAATCAACAAGTCACGTTAGTTATTTGCATCTATAATCATATCTAACCATTTCTGTCCCATATTTCTTAGTCACAATGGACTGCATCATATATCATGGCTAAATAAGCTGCACTCTGTGTCATAGCTATATAAGTTGTACCAAAACATTATCAGTATATAATTCATAGCCCGCAGGCCGCACCAGCTGGGTTTAATAACCCGAAATCATAGCCAAAAGGCCGCACCATGTTCCTGTAACAATATCATAGCCAAAAGGCCGCACCGGTTGGATATAGCATCCAATATCATAGCCGTATAGGCCGCACCAGAATATCATACAAAACAAAATCAAATATGGCTTACGGGTTAGCCCGCTGTTGCCTAGACTCACGGCTTATCCGGTCTTGTCTATATAAATTTGGCTCATCAAAATAAATTATGGCTCACGGGTTAGCCCGCTGTTGCCTAGACTCACGGCTGGTTCCGGTCTTGTCATTTCATTTTATTGACTCACGGCTGGTTCCGGTCTTGTCACATTATTGACTCACAGCTCCGTTCTTGTCTATAACAGACTCACGGCTTATCTGGTCTTGTCATATCATAGTGTATAAATAGATGTATTGACTCACAGCTCCGTTCTTGTCATCGCAATGACTCACGGCTTATCTGGTATTGTCTTTTACATATATTTTACACTTGTCATTTTCGTCCCCCGAAGCCGTTTCAACCTGTAACAAATCAATCATCATATATCACATATGATATCAGTGAGATTACTCACCTGAATGCTAGCTGCGTTTCAATTTCAGTTGTTTCTTGCCTTTGCGTGCACCACAACCATTTTGTCCCATACCTATTTATCCATTTATATACCAAATGATAATAGGTTAATAATCATCTACATTGACTCTAATACACTAGAGTTCAATACAATATCGTTACAAACAATGCCTAGTTAATAAACTTTCCGTTTACTAACTTTTTATGAATTTTACTATTCACCGAGGCATTCGAATCGATCTACAGTGCCCCCGAGGGGTCGAAAACTCAATATAAAAATTTTCCCAAACTTTTCAGACCATAACGAGCCTATGGTCCAAATTTGAGCTAAAACGGACAAGCCAAACGAAAAATAGCATTTCTGATCCCCTGCCTGGGAGGCGCATCGCGCCCAGGCCAAGGGCGCGTCGCGCCTGGATCATAGGGTCGCGATCCACCCTGAGGTCGGGTCGCGAAGGACGAACAGCATGCCAGAAACTCCGATTTTTATGCTATAAAATCCCATTTTTCTCATTTTAAGTCCTTAATACTCGACTTAATGATTAGGGATTGTTCTAGGACTAAAACCTTTGTCTAATAACAAGTTTTAAACCATTAAAAACACCTTAATCACACAAACTCATGATTTAGGGTTCTTGGCAAAATTCTCAATTTCATCAAAAATGGCAACCTACTTCCATTTCCTTGAACTAAGTCCTTATTAGCATGACTTAATGGAAGTATAACATCCATTTAAACACATAATCACAACTGAAATGTACAAATTTCAGTTTCTATAAAACTAAACCAAGAATACTTCAAGAACTTGGTTAAAACTAACCTTTCAAGCTTAGGAATCATCAATTCCAAGCCTTAGTTCTAATTCCTTGCTTCAATCCATGACTTCCTGCAGAAATCGCACTCTCCTTGCTCCTCCCGTTGCTGCACAATGAGCTAGTCAAAGAGAGAGTCAACTCTCTTATATTTATACTCCAAAAATTTACATTTTTGGTCCTAAAGTTCCATTTCTTGAACTTTGACCACAAAATCAAGTTTTATTACAATAAAACTTCCATTCTTTATACATTTGCCACAACAACAATATTTTTCATTTTTGGTCCCGCGTATGGTCAAATGACCAAATTACCCTTTTGTGGTAAAACGACCAAAAATCAGTTTTTATAACATTTTAAGTCCAAAACTCAAAATATTATTTCAAACCAAATACTTTTCTGTCCAAAAGACCAATTTACCCTTCCAAGGTAAAATGACCATTTTGCCCTTTTATTATAATTATATAATAAAACATGTCTTGGCGTTACATGAAGGAACATGAAGAACCCGGATTTGACCCATAGCCACGCGATCAGGAACAAAATGAATATCAATCTCAATGTGTTTCGTGCGATGATGTTGAACCGGGTTGCCTGTCATATAGACCGCACTAACATTATCGCAATAAACGATAGTGGCTTTGTCTGGAGGCCGATGTAGCTCGCGAAGAAGATTACGTATCCAAGACGTCTCGGCTACCGCATTCGCAACACCGCGGTACTTAGCTTCAGCAGACGACCGGGAGACGGTGGTTTGTCTGACCAAGAGATAAGGTTAGAGCCGAGGAAGATACAAAAACCAGATGTAGACCGTCTAGTGGTAGGACATCCAGCCCAGTCCGCATCCGAATAAGCTATCAACCCTTGAGACGGGGTCGAATAGAGCTGAAGGCCATGGTTATCTGTCCCGCGAAGATATCGAAGAATATGCTTCAGCGCATTAAAATGAGGTTCTCGCAGGTCATGCATGTGAAGACATGTCTGTTGAACTGTATAGGTGATGTCGGGTCTAGTGAACGTCAAATACTGAAGGGCACCAGCGAGGCTACGATATAACGTAGGGTCAGAAACTGAGGACCAGAGTCTCCAAGTTTCGCAGATGTGTCAGCAGGAGTACGAGCTGGCTTGCAGTTTAGCATTTTGGCTCGTTCCAGAATCTCTAAAACATACTTTTGCTGAGATAAGAACATGCCCTCTCGGTCTCGTGTCACGGCTATACCCAGGAAATAATTTAGGTCACCAAGATCAGTCATGGCAAACTCACTGGATAAGGTGGTGGTGATGCGATGCAATAACTCTGTGGATGAGGCTGTGAGAACAATGTCATCAACGTATAATAGTAGGTATGCCATCTGAGTGTCGTGACGGTAAATAAATAATGAGGAATCATGTCGACTGTGAGTAAATCCAAACCGCAAGATATACTGAGCAAATCTGTGAAACCAAGCCCTAGGGGCCTGTTTAAGGCCATAGAGAGATTGCTGAAGAAGACAGACATGGTCCAGGTGAGATCGATCTCTGAATCCCGGTGGCTGATGCATGTAGACGGTTTCTTGAATGTTACCGTGTAGAAAGGCATTCTTCACATCCAACTGTCTAATAGGCCAGCGATGAGATACAGCAAGAGATAGAACAGTACGGATGGTGGCTGGTTTAACCACGGGGCTAAAAGTTTCATCACAATCAATACCAGGTCGCTGAGCTTTACCATTTGCCACAAGCCGAGCTTTATACCATTTGCCACAAGCCGAGCTTTATACCGAGCAAGAGAGCCATCTGCATTAAGTTTCTTTTTAAACAGCCAAATGCAATCAATAATATTAGCCCCGGTGGGACGCGGAACAAGGGCCCAAGTTCCGTTAGAAATAAGTGCTTTGTACTCTTCGTGCATGGCGTGTTGCCAGTTGGGGTCCGTAAAAGCTTGAGAGTAGGAACGAGGAACCGAAGAAGTAGTGTCAACATGAAGATTCATTTTATGAATCGGCTTAGCAATGCCATGACGCGACCTAGTGGTCATAGAATGAGTAGACGAGGAAGGAGGAGCAGCTGCTGACTGCGAGGCAGCATGAGTGGGTGCCGAGGAAGACTGATGATCGTGAGGACCGTCAGCCGGAAGAGGACCAGCACCCGAGGAAGACTCGGCAGCACCAGTAGCCGGAACAGGAGAGCTAGGAGAGCGAAGAAACCGATGCGCCACGGGATTGACTTCATCGGGAAAATTATCTAGAAACCGATAGGATGGTGAAGTATCAGGAGTCATGGATCCAAATGGAAATGAGGTCTCATCAAAGACAGCATGGCGAGAGATAATAATCATATTTTTCAAGATTTAGACATCGATACCCGCGGAGTTGAGATGGGTAACCGAGAAAAACACACGGAGTGGAACGAGGGGCAAGTTTGTGAGGCGTGACAATGTGAGGGTAGCACAAGCACCCGAAAACCCGAAGATGATCATAAGATGGAGGTTTGTTAAACAGAGTTTCATAAAGGGTGAGATTTTTAAGGGTGGAGGAGGGAAGAATGTTGAGTAAATGAACAGCCATGTGAAGAGCTTCCACCCAATATTGGGGTGGAATATGAGCATGAAAGAGAAGGGAACAAATGACATTATTTATCGTGTGGAGCATGAGTTCGGACTTGCCATTTTGTTGAGACGTGTGAGGACAAGAAAAACGAAACTGAATGCCATTATTGTCACAAAAAGATCGAAAATTATGATTTGTTGCGTAACGGGTACACCCAAAGAAAATGAGAAAAATTATCTAAGAAGATGACATAGTATTTTATTCCACTCACACTAGCAATGGGAGATGTCCAAACATCCGAATGAACAATCTGAAAGGGACATTGAGAAACAAAATTGGACATACGAAAAGGCAATCTAACATGTTTACCTAATTGACACGAGTGACATAATGTAGATTTATTACTATTCGTACAAGGAATCAAATGACTAGAAAATAAATGTTGAAAAACATGATGACCAGGATGACCAAGACGTTGGTGCCACAAGGAAGAACCGACGGATAGAAGAGCTTGGGCGGTAAGTTGAGTGACGGGATAGAGATCACCAATACTATCACATCGAAGAAGGGTGCTCTTGGTCTGAAAATCAATGACAGAAAAACCGAATTCGTCAAACGCAATTATATATTTATTGTCTCTAGCAAAACGAAGAATAGAGATTAGATTTTTTATGATATTAGGAGTAATAAGAACTCGATTTAAACGCAAGGGACGAAAGCAATAAGAACGAGGAAGGACCGTGTCACCGGAGGTTGTTACGGGAATAAGGGACCCATCACGGACTAAAACCGACGAAGACAAAGTATTATTTTTAACAGAATCGAGGATACCTGGATCCGCATGAAGATGAGCTGTGGCCCAGTGTCCATGAACCAGTCAGTTTGAGGAGGTGGAGGGGTTAACATCATGGTGTTAAACATTTGTGGGAGGAGAGTAGGCTGGTCCGATGCCGTAGGAGAGACAAAAGCTTGCTGAATTTGTTGCTGACCAGAATTAGCCCAAGGCTGTTAACGAGAAGGCTGTTGAGCTTGTGTCTCATGAGGCCCAATATATTGGAACTGATGTTGGGCTATCTGTGGGGCTGGAAGAAGTCCGGCCTGATTAGCATTGAACCCAACATTGGGGAATTGTTGGTGAGCCGGCCTGAATGACATAGGAACCCACCCCCAAGGAGACCAAACATATTGCGTCTGCTGTTGGCGACCTCAATTATTTCCTAGGTATAGCCGTGACACGAGACCGAGAGGGCATGTCGGCCACCAGATCGACCGCCGCCCCAGTAATTTCCACCACCGCCACCTCCGTTGCGATTTTGCTGATAAGAGTTGGTGTGTTGAGTGGCGAGAACCTGTGGCGAGGAAGAATGATCGGAAGTTGCAGCAGGGATTGATCCAGTAGCTTCAAGTTGAAGGCGACGTTCCTCAACCGAGAACATAGAACGAGCATCATCCAAGGAAGGGGGGCCTCTGAAAACGAATGAAGGTGGCGACACTATTTTTGACCAAGGCCATTTAGGGCATAAAGAAGAATATTTCTTTCGTGTACTGTAGCGTCTATGTTATTTAACAGATCAGTGATTTTTTTATACGGTCAAAGTAATTATCAATAGTGGAGTCTCCAATAGAGATTGTTCTCAATTCATCATCCAATTTCATGGCACGATTTTCTTCATGACCCCGAAAGAATTTTTCAATATCACTCCATACGTCAATATGCAGTAACATTTTTCCAAAGAATCTGTTGGAGAAGCGATTGGTTAATAGTACCGTACATCCAAGTCTTGACAATTGCATCACGTTCTTCCCATTCTTCTTTTTCTACAGTGGAGGAGGCAGAAGCGAAGTAGGAGGGGGGAGAAGATGTTTGATTACTCCAAAACCCTTGCAGTGGGTCTCAAAAAGCTCGCGCCATGCGTCGTAATTCATGTGATCAAGATATAGTACAAGAGGTACGTAAGACTTGATATTAGTGATACCATATGGCTTTTCGGAGAGCTTGATTTTCTTTACAGCAGGCATCTTAATATAAGGAGAAGAATGAGAGAAGAAGATTGGGTGATGAAAGAAATACACAGAGTTAGATGACAGAACAGGGGAGACTGTCGAAGGTTTGAGAGAGAGAGAGAGAGGCGATTAGGGTTAACCCTTAGATTTAGGTTCTTTTTCAAAATATGCACAGGTGTTGCTCTGATACCATGTTAATGGTATAATTTCCCATAAGCGTGCCTTTCACATTAAATCGGATATAAATAGAACAAGTACAGAAAGGGCAATACCAAAAATACAATGAGCCTAATATGGTAAAATACAATATATGGAAACAAATACAGCTATACGCTAACATTATTGATGTTCCAATCAAGGTTTAAAAATCTAGACCTGCCATCGAACCAGCCATTTTACCGGTTTGATGGTTCACTGGTTGGACCGGTCCTAAAAGTCGAATGACATCATTATTACATCATAATTATAAAAAATCCAGAAAAATACAAAGTAAACTACAAACTAAAAATACAAAACAAAAGAAGTTTTTATCATTGAATAAAAATATTCGACACACAAAGTACCATGAAAATATTCACCACATATTGATTCTAGTCAAATGATTTCTAATACTCTTAAAAAATAAAAGAAAAACAAATAGTTAAAGAAAACTGTTTTATGGCCGGTTGAACCGGTGCGGTTGAACCGGTGCGGTTGAACCGCGATCCTTGGAAAACCGGCGGGTTTTAACGGTTTGACATACAAACAGTTTTTGGAGGTTAAAAAATCGGTAACCTGACCGATTCTCGATAACCTTGATATACAAACTATGTTTGCCATCTTCAATGATCTCTATAGTCTATACGACCTCAAACAAGCTCTTCGTGTTGGTTTTAGCAATTTGCCCAGTTCATCACTCGCATTAGTTTACACATAACCGATCAGACTCCTCCTCATTCATTTACATACATTGTTGATCCTTGGTCTACCTACTTTTGTATGTGGATGACATTTTGACGACTTCTTCCACTCTCGCGCAACTACAACTGATTTTTTCACCTCTTAGTCGTTAGTTCTCTATGACTGATCTTGGAGAGCTGAACTACTTGCTTGAAGTCCTTGCTACTCATACATCTATGGGTATTTTTCTTAGTCAATAAAAGTAGGCTATAGAGATACTTGAGCAAACATATATGCTTAATTGTAGACCATGCAATGCAATGGCTGGCACTTAGTCCAACCAAGACACATATGGATCCATGATCACCAACCCTACACTCTACAAGAGACTTTTTGTGCTATCTAGGTGCTTATGTTAACCCATCCAGATCCTTTGCTATGTCTCGGGTATTCTCAACTATGGTCTTCATATCCACATCTCCTTCATCTTTGGTCTTGTTGCTTACGTAAATGTTGATCGGGGGATTTCCTACCATATGATGGTCCATATCAAGTTATTGTGTCTTTCTTTATCATACTGTACTCTTCTAGTCATCCAAACATTAAGGTGTCATCTCTCGTTCCAACGTTGGGGCAAAATAAAAAGGTGTGGCAAATGTTGTTGTTGAAACTTGTTGGTTAATAAATCTCCTTAGAGAACGAACTCCTCTCTGATCAAAGAATCCGTTGGTCATTGTGACAATGTTAGTATGATCTATATAAGCACCAACCTAGTCTAACACCAACGAACCAAGCATATTGAGATTGGCATACACTTTATGCATGATCAGGTTGCTTTCGGTCGCATCAGAGTTCGACATGTCCCTTCCTCTTCTCAGTATACATATATCTTCACTGAAGGGCTTCAATCTACACTGTTCTTAGAGTTTTGCTCCAGTTTAAATGTTCAAAAGCATCCTCCCGATAAAACTGCGAGAAGATGTTAGTGCATATAGTTTTTCATTGAGGCCCATTATTAGGCCTTTACTTCTATACCTATCGCATTTAATATATATGTATATTTATATTGTTTAAAAAGAAGATGTGACTTTCATGGGGGAAATACCAATCAACAATAGCGTCTCTAGTGGGGTTCCAATAGGAATCACCCCAGGCGGAATGTTATACATAGTGTAATAGACATATCCGTTTGTTATATAATGTCAAACCAACTGACGGCCATGTTGTCAACAACGGCCATGTTGTCAACAGACACCGGATTTGCTGCCAAAAATGACCAATTTTGACTGGCTTATCTCGATAAATAGGTTTTTATTTGGAAGAACATACATTTTCTACGAATTCTTTATCTCGAATTAATAGAATTGTATTGTGTATTGTGAATAAGAAGAGTTATACAGGGCCCTATATATAGACATACTAATTACATTTAGATACCCTCTAGTCTAATATATATCATAACTGTCTAATACACCCCCGCAAGCTGAGGGCGGGGAACGACCTGAAGCTTGGATCGTAGGAAGAGAAATCGTGGAGTTGGCAGCGGCTTGGTGAAAATGTCAGCAATCTGGTCATGTGTGGATATGAATCGAACTTGAAGATCTCCATTGGCGACTTTTTCTTTGACAAAGTGAAAGTCAACCTCTATGTGTTTGGTTCTGGCATGAAACACGGGGTTGGCTGAAAGGTATGTTGCTCCAAGGTTATCACACCAAAGAGTAGGGGCCGAGGGATCTTTGATACCCAATTCGCCAAGAAGTACTTGAAGCCATGTGAGCTCAGCAACAGTGTCTGCAAGGGCTTTGTACTCGGATTCGGTGGATGAGCGTGATACGGTACGTTGTTTTCTGGCTGTCCAAGAGATCAAGTTTGATCCGAGATATATGGCAAATCCCCCGGTGGATCGACGGTCATCTGGGCAGCCTGCCCAGTCGGCGTCAGAGAATGCCGTAAGGGAGGATGGAGATGTGGCAGACCCTTGCCAGTGGGTGTCAGTAAAAGCCTGGAGATGATGACCGGAGGACTGTCTGATAAGCATGCCATGATCAATTGTACCTTTGAGATAACGCAGAATGCGTTTAACTGCAGACCAGTGACTTTCAGTGGGCGCATGCATAAACTGACACACCTTGTTTACTGCGAAGATGATGTCGGGTCTGGAGAGGGTGGCATACTGAAGAGCCCCGACAGCCTGCCGGTACTTGGCCGGATCAGAGAAGGCTGGACTATCCGCAAGAGACAGCGGAGGTGATGTAACCGTCGGAGAGGGTGTCGGCTTGGAGTCCGAGAGACCCATCTTCTGAAGTAGCTCCAAAATGTACTTTTTCTGAGACAGGAGCACATTATTACCTGTAGGAACAATTTCAATGCCCAAGAAGTAGTTCAGACGCCCGAGATCTTTGATGGCGAAGGTGTTCCCAAGCTTGGTGACAATGTTGTTGATCGCATCACTGTTGTTACCAGTAATGATGATGTCGTCAACATAGATAAGCATGTAAAGAAGAGTACCAGCCTTGGAATAGATGAAGAGAGAAGGGTCGGTTTTGGACCCTCTGAACCCGAAAGACATCAGTGCCTGGGAGAGGCGTTGAAACCATGCTCTAGGTGCCTGTTTTAAACCATAGATGGACTTTTTGAGCAGACACACGTGGTTGGGCCGTGTTGGGTCTTCTAGACCTGGTGGTTGTTTCATGTAAACCGTCTCGGTTAGATTTCCGTGTAGGAAAGCGTTTTAAACATCAAGTTGTCGTAAGGGCCATTGCTGAGTGATAGCAATTGATAAAACTGCGCGTATGGTGGTAGATTTTACCACAGGACTAAAGGTCTCCTGGTAGTCAATCCCGGGTTGTTGGCGGAATCCCTTGGCGACAAGTCTCGCTTTGTAGCGAGTGATGGCTCCATTTTTGTCCCTCTTTAACATGTAGACCCACTTGCAATCAATAAGGTTAGTGTTAGGAACAGGGGTACTAGGATCCAAGTACCGTTTCGGACAAGAGCACGATACTCGTCTGCCATGGCCTGGCGCCATTCGGGACTCTTGCTCGCAATATGGAGCGATGATGGTTCTGACTCGTTGGTAACAGTATGGTAAGCAGAAGGATGAAAGGGAACACGCTGTTTGGGATTTTGGCGAAGATTAGCGGGACGAGGACGCGGAATGGAAGAGGAAGGAGGAGGAGGTGGATCGGTGGAGGGAGCAGCAGGGGTAGGAAGAGGTTCGGCCGAAGGTGTGGGTTCGGCCGGGAAGGTATGGTCTGTAAGTGGGGTAGGAGGAGTTGAGGAGTGTGGCTCCGGAGTGGGAGAGTGTGTATCTGGTATCACGTGAGGTGATACCATAGAAGTGTAAGGAGATATGAATGAGGATGTGGACGGCGGGGATGATGTAGGAATTTTGGCACAAGGAAATGAAGATTCATCAAAACGAACATGACGGGAGATGTAGATGCGGTCGGTGGATAAGTCAAGGCAACGATAGCCATGATGAAGAGGGCTGTAGCCAAGAAAGAGAGATGGAGTAGAGCGAAAGTCCATTTTGTGAGAGTTGTAGGGTCGCAGAAAGGGAAAGCAAAGGCAACCAAAGACCCGTAGGAATAAGTAATCGGGTTTTCGATGAAAGACATGTTGGAAAGGTGAGATCTTTTGTGAGGTGCGGGAAGGCATACGGTTAATGAGGTAGACGGCAGTTTCAAAAGCAAATTGCCAAAATCTTTGAGGTGTGTGAGATTGAGCCATGAGAGAGAGAGAGACCGGTTTCGACAACATGTCGATGGCGGCGTTCAACAAAGCCGTTTTGGGCGCTGGTGTGAGGACAAGAGTGTTGATGGATAATGCCAAGACTTGCAAAAAGGTTTGATAGGGGACGAAATTCACCGCCCCAGTCAGTTTGGACACGCTTGAGTTTGGTCGAGAATTGTCTTTCGACCATGGTGATAAAATTTTGAAATATGGGCAAAACATCAGATTTTTGGGACATAGGAAAAAACCACATGTAGCGGGAATGATGATCAACACATAATAAGAAACAGCGATGACCATCGGAAGAAAGAACGGGAGCTGGTCCCCACACATCACAATAAAGTAAATCAAGAATTTTATTACTACGAAAAGAAGAAACAGGTAAATGCAATTTAGATGATTTTCCCAATTGACAAGAAGAACAAAAACTAGAAACTGATTTGTTTATTACAGGAAGAGTGAAACTAGAAAGCATAAAGTTTAAAAGACTGTGGTGAGGATGCCCAAGTCGCTGATGCCATGTGTCTGGAGATGCACGGGCGGCGGAGAAGGCAACGGAGGGAGAAGACTTGGACTTGGACTTGAACGACTGAAGGTTGAGCGGATAGAGACCATTTTCACTGGGGCCCGTGAGAAGGATAGTGTGTGTAGATTCGTCCTTGATAACAAAAAAAGAAGTGTGAAATTCAAAATAGACATTGTTATCTGAACAGAATTTTTGAACAGAAAGAAGTTGTTTGGTGATGTGTGGAACATGTAAAATTTCAGAAAGTTTGAAGGTTTTGTGTGGAGAAAAGATACGAGAGGAACCAATGTGAAGAATAGGAAAACCCTTACCGTCACCAACGTGCAGATTGTCGTTGCCCTGATATGTGCGAGAATCATCCATGCTGGCTAGGTCAGGTGTGACATGAGCGTTAGCACCAGTGTCAGAAAACCAGGCATTAGAGCTTGTGGAAGCATGGCTGTCAGCGAAGTTTGCGCTTGGGCGCTGACGGATAGTAGCCGGATCTCTGTTTGGGCATTGGGATGGCAAGTGACCGATTCCACAGCGATTGCATGTGCCATAGACGGTGTTTTGATTGGAAGCCCAGCTGAATTGACGGTCACTGCGTCCACGAGTTGTGTTTTGGCGAGAAGATCCACGCCTCCCGCGACTGTTGTTACCACGGTTGTTGTTTTTGGATCCAAAATAAGCTTGTGGACTGGGTAAAGGAGAGCCAGAAGATGTGTTGGGAACAATATTGAACCCAAGAGAGTTCAAGGCGGCGGTTATAGAGCCGAGTTGAGTGGCTAGAGCCGATGCCGAGGGTGTGGTGGTATCGGTTGTTGTGGTATGAAAGGCATGAACCGCTGGTGTAGTGGGAGTTCGCGACTTTCTGATCATGAAGTCGTGATCACTGAGAAGCGCATGAAGTTCAGTGAAGGCTGTAGGGCACTGTCTAGCTGTAATGGTAGACTTCAGACTGTTGTATTCTTCTCGTAAACCGGAAACCGCGAGCATGACAAGATCTTTGTCAGAAACAGGGGATCCAATCGCAGCTAGGGCATCAGAGTATTCTTGAGCACGGTTTAGATATGCATCTGCAGTTTCGTCACCCTTCATCTCGATTCTCAAAAGTTGTGTTTTGAGAGTATATTCTCGAGAGGAGGAATGTGGGGCATACGCACGTTCAAGAGCATGCCAGAGTTCCTTGGAAGTAGTACCTTGTACGTGTCGGAATGATGCTTCAGAGATGGTGGAGATGATCAACATACGGACATGGGCATCATTAGCGATCCAAGCCGAGTAGTTTGGATTGGCTCTTGGTTCAGGTTTGGGATCAGCAGCTGTAGCTGCGATTGCAGGCAGGTGTGATGGAGGACAAGGGATTGTCCCGTCTATATAGCCATAAAGATTGTGTGTGAGAAGGAATGGCTGAATCATGGCTTTCCAGTAGCCATAGTTGGTAGGGCTGAGGGTAAAGGCGAATTTATGTGTGTTATGGGATTGCTTTTCAGCGGTGGTGAAGCTGGCAAGAAAGGCCATTGGGTTAGAGAAGGTTTAGAGAAGAAGGAAAGGTGGCTGGCGGTGGCGGCTAGGGCCGGCTAGGGTTGAAGAAGGTGGCTGGCGGTGGCGGCTAGGGCCGGCTAGGGTTGGACGATTTTTAGGGTTAGGGCCGGCTCTGATACCATAATAGAATTGTATTGTGTATTGTGAATAAGAAGAGTTATACAGGGCCCTATATATAGACATACTAATTACATTTAGATACCCTCTAGTCTAATATGGAGGAATGAGTAATCGGGTTTTCGATGAAAGACATGTTGGAAAGGTGAGATCTTTTGTGAGGTGCGGGAAGGCATACGGTTAATGAGGTAGACGGCAGTTTCAAAAGCAAATTGCCAAAATCTTTGAGGTGTGTGAGATTGAGCCATGAGAGAGAGAGACCGGTTTCGACAACATGTCGATGGCGGCGTTCAACAAAGCCGTTTTGGGCGCTGGTGTGAGGACAAGAGTGTTGATGGATAATGCCAAGACTTGCAAAAAGGTTTGATAGGGGACGAAATTCACCGCCCCAGTCAGTTTGGACACGCTTGAGTTTGGTCGAGAATTGTCTTTCGACCATGGTGATAAAATTTTGAAATATGGGCAAAACATCAGATTTTTGGGACATAGGAAAAAACCACATGTAGCGGGAATGATGATCAACACATAATAAGAAACAGCGATGACCATCGGAAGAAAGAACGGGAGCTGGTCCCCACACATCACAATAAAGTAAATCAAGAATTTTATTACTACGAAAAGAAGAAACAGGTAAATGCAATTTAGATGATTTTCCCAATTGACAAGAAGAACAAAAACTAGAAACTGATTTGTTTATTACAGGAAGAGTGAAACTAGAAAGCATAAAGTTTAAAAGACTGTGGTGAGGATGCCCAAGTCGCTGATGCCATGTGTCTGGAGATGCACGGGCGGCGGAGAAGGCAACGGAGGGAGAAGACTTGGACTTGGACTTGAACGACTGAAGGTTGAGCGGATAGAGACCATTTTCACTGGGGCCCGTGAGAAGGATAGTGTGTGTAGATTCGTCCTTGATAACAAAAAAAGAAGTGTGAAATTCAAAATAGACATTGTTATCTGAACAGAATTTTTGAACAGAAAGAAGTTGTTTGGTGATGTGTGGAACATGTAAAATTTCAGAAAGTTTGAAGGTTTTGTGTGGAGAAAAGATACGAGAGGAACCAATGTGAAGAATAGGAAAACCCTTACCGTCACCAACGTGCAGATTGTCGTTGCCCTGATATGTGCGAGAATCATCCATGCTGGCTAGGTCAGGTGTGACATGAGCGTTAGCACCAGTGTCAGAAAACCAGGCATTAGAGCTTGTGGAAGCATGGCTGTCAGCGAAGTTTGCGCTTGGGCGCTGACGGATAGTAGCCGGATCTCTGTTTGGGCATTGGGATGGCAAGTGACCGATTCCACAGCGATTGCATGTGCCATAGACGGTGTTTTGATTGGAAGCCCAGCTGAATTGACGGTCACTGCGTCCACGAGTTGTGTTTTGGCGAGAAGATCCACGCCTCCCGCGACTGTTGTTACCACGGTTGTTGTTTTTGGATCCAAAATAAGCTTGTGGACTGGGTAAAGGAGAGCCAGAAGATGTGTTGGGAACAATATTGAACCCAAGAGAGTTCAAGGCGGCGGTTATAGAGCCGAGTTAAGTGGCTAGAGCCGATGCCGAGGGTGTGGTGGTATCGGTTGTTGTGGTATGAAAGGCATGAACCGCTGGTGTAGTGGGAGTTCGCGACTTTCCGATCATGAAGTCGTGATCACTGAGAAGCGCATGAAGTTCAGTGAAGGCTGTAGGGCACTGTCTAGCTGTAATGGTAGACTTCAGACTGTTGTATTCTTCTCGTAAACCGGAAACCGCGAGCATGACAAGATCTTTGTCAGAAACAGGGGATCCAATCGCAGCTAGGGCATCAGAGTATTCTTGAGCACGGTTTAGATATGCATCTGCAGTTTCGTCACCCTTCATCTCGATTCTCAAAAGTTGTGTTTTGAGAGTATATTCTCGAGAGGAGGAATGTGGGGCATACGCACGTTCAAGAGCATGCCAGAGTTCCTTGGAAGTAGTACCTTGTACGTGTCGGAATGATGCTTTAGAGATGGTGGAGATGATCAACATACGGACATGGGCATCATTAGCGATCCAAGCCGAGTAGTTTGGATTGGCTCTTGGTTCAGGTTTGGGATCAGCAGCTGTAGCTGCGATTGCAGGCAGGTGTGATGGAGGACAAGGGATTGTCCCGTCTATATAGCCATAAAGATTGTGTGTGAGAAGGAATGGCTGAATCATGGCTTTCCAGTAGCCATAGTTGGTAGGGCTGAGGGTAAAGGCGAATTTATGTGTGTTATGGGATTGCTTTTCAGCGGTGGTGAAGCTGGCAAGAAAGGCCATTGGGTTAGAGAAGGTTTAGAGAAGAAGGAAAGGTGGCTGGCGGTGGCGGCTAGGGCCGGCTAGGGTTGGACGATTTTTAGGGTTAGGGCCGGCTCTGATACCATAATAGAATTGTATTGTGTATTGTGAATAAGAAGAGTTATACAGGGCCCTATATATAGACATACTAATTACATTTAGATACCCTCTAGTCTAATATATATCATAACTGTCTAATACGAATGAAGCAAGTATTATGTGTATAATTAGTTTTTCTTGAGTGATAATAGTTTCTTGAGTTATCCCAAATGTAATCTCATGTAACTCTAGGCTTAAAGGGTTTAAAATTATAGATTTCAAAAAGTATTATAACACGATCCTAGAAGTATAAAAGTCTTGTTTGATATTCATTAACCCAATTTCTAAGAGTTTTGCTTTCTTTGTTCCTAGTTAATTGCGGACCTCTCTATTTGGATTGTCTACTTTGTGTAGTATACATAATGCTCTTAGTATGAAAACGCTAGTGTGAGAAACATGATGACCAATGTGACAGTGTGACTCAGTATTTGACACTTTGTGACTCAAAGGCATGCATTGCATTTTATATATATATATACACACTTTATTTTAAAATCTCTATATAATCAGTCAGTGTATCATGTGAAAATGCAATGTTTAACACGCATGGTTTCTTAATGTGAGATTTTTAATCTGAAAGATTTATAAATTGTGTGATTTTAAGTATCAGGTCTAGGTTTTTCTGTCTAACATACTATTTTGACATGCGTGGATAGTGTGATCATGCATGTGAAGTGAGATGCAGTGAGATTTTATCCTTTGGAGATAGTTCGACATTACATTTAGTTTTTGCTTATGATATTGTTGGGTCTCTAGTTTATGTTTGATAAACAACTATAACGATTTTAAAAGTCTGAATTTAATTTGTTGAATATTCCATTGTGAATTTGTCATTTGATAAGATTTTATCTTAAAAATGTTTGAAAAATACTATTTTCAAATAGACTGTAGAGGTGTGTTTCGGTAACTGTGTGAATCATTGAAAAAACTTTTTTTGCTAAAATTTAACATACCCAATTATGTGATGCAACGAGCTTTTCTACATTTAAGTCATGAATTAAATTGAGATATGCCATAAAAATGTCATTTTCTAGTATTTAATTCTTCAAGGTATGAAAAACTCTGCAAGTCTTATTTTTCTCTTCATGTAGATATTATGGCCATTCATCTAATTAATACCATGGTGTGAAAGTTTGAAAGTTTTCACCTTAGCTCGAAGACCACAAGGCTAGATAGACTATATAACCAACATGTGCTAAATAACTATTAATATAAATCTCACAAATGACCCCAAAAGGCCAAATGCTAAACATTAGCTAACGTGATTATGTACAGTACTTTTTTCAGTCGATGTGTGAATCTTTAATAACATAGGATGTGCTGACTGATGCGCCACTTATTACAGTTGAGTATAATGTATTTACTTTTTACGTCCCTAGTCAAGATTGACATATATGTATTCAAGTTAAGTATAACGTATATATTTCTATGTGCCTGGTCAAGATTGACAAATGGGTAATTTGGGAAATAGAAAAACTAGATCAATTCCGTATCGTAAGCATGTACCTATTTAGATTATCACAGGTTGTTTATTAGAAATTTATTTTTTAATGCATGGAAGAGTACACAACATTTTAATAGTAAAAAGTGATAAAGAGTGACGTGTTTTAATTAAGAGGATTATTTTTTTTTTATTTCTGTATTTCTTGTAAATACGTTCTAAATTTCGTCTCAGTGATAACTTGTGTGGGGTGATTAAAGGACCAAAGACTATGTATGTTTGAAGAAGTTGAGATTTCTGGGCCCTTGAAGACAACCTCTAAGTCAATGTTCATGACTTTGACCAAGTTAGGAGATTTTTGTCCTTTAAACTCCTCAGCCCCTCTTGACATACAATCACACTACTCCGAATAATAAACACACAAAGAAAAAGGTTTCTAGACACACAAGTACACCCGCAGTAATCGATATAGAAAATTGGCAGAAGAATCTATGGATACTCAGAAGCAGATGAATAGGAGCTCTGATTATAGTAAAGTAGTTGATGAAGAAGAAGACGTACCTCTTCCTGGGTTTCGATTCCATCCGACAGATGAAGAGCTTGTTGGCTTTTATCTTAGGCGGAAGGTTGAGAAGAAACCGATCAGCTTAGAACTCATCACGGAGATTGACATCTACAAATACGATCCTTGGGATCTTCCAAGTATGAATTAACTGCTTTATTGGCTATGTTTGTTTAATTTCTGCAAAAAAAAGAAGATTAATTAAACTTAGCGTAAAGTAAAGTAAAGCTAGAGTTTATGTGTAAAAGGTGAGGAGAGGAAATTATAGAGGATGATCGATGATGCTTGACTACTTTCTTCATAATCAGATAGAACTTGAAACAGATATAGTTAATAATTGAATTAATTAAGTAGGTTTCAGTTACGAATACGGATGAATTTCTTTTTGTTATAAGTTTAACTTAGATTTAAACACACATCAGATAATTAACGATTTCTGCTGCTTTAAATTTCTATAGAAGGCAGTAATACAGGAGAAAAGGAATGGTACTTCTTTTGCAGAAGAGGAAGGAAGTATAGGAACAGCATAAGACCTAACAGAGTGACCGGATCCGGTTTCTGGAAAGCTACTGGCATAGATCGTCCAATTTATTCCGGCGAAGGATCAGTCTGCATAGGTCTCAAGAAGTCTCTCGTTTACTACCGTGGAAGCGCCGGTAAAGGCACCAAAACGGAATGGATGATGCACGAGTTTCGTCTTCCTCCTCATTCCGACAACCAAAGAAATCACCAACAGGACGATAAATCCATCGCTATATCTCAAGAAGCTGTAAGTATTAAACCTAACTAATAATCAGATCTCTATTCAGTCGATTGTCGGAATAAATTCCTGTATAAATTAAGTTAGCACGAGACTTACATCAAACACCTTGCCTGCATGCAGGAAGTTTGGACGTTATGTAGAATTCTGAAGAGATCTCCATGCTACAAAAGAACCTTACCGGAATGGAGAGAAGTAACCACCAGGAAATCACCGCCGGTGGTTGATACAAGCAGCGGAGATTCTGATCACGATATGCAAAGTTACATTAGCTTTCAAGCTCCTGTAATCAATGATAATAAACCGTTTGCTCATAATCATCATCACCAACACCGTCATGGGACAAACCAGTTGATTACGGGGCAGGTAACGAGGTCGACGCTGACCTCTGAGCCTCCATCGACCACGGCATCATGCTCTAGCTATTCCGGTCTAGATGTGAACGAGTTCATTAAGCATGGAGATTGGGAAGATTTACGAGCAGTTGTGAATCAGTTTTCTACTACCGATCCTTTTCTCTTCATGTAATATAGGGTTGTACATTGTGCATATAAAATAGTACAAGCTTGTATCAGCTGGTTATACTGTGCAAGTGCAACCCCTTCATGATGACATTTATAGGTTGTACTGTACAACTAACTGAAACACGTGGGTTTCTTAGCTCATTTATTGTAAACTATTCATTTTGTAGCAGAGTAATTTTCCGGTTTTAAACCTGTGAAATCGTACGTCTTATTAAGTTGCCAAGGATATAATTACGGCGTTTTTGGGTATCGAGTTGTTTTTTATAGCTTTTAAAAGGTTGAAGTTTTTATAGTTGAAAAAAAAAATCGAATTAAAAAAATATTTGTTTCGGAATACGAGCGTAAACCTTTTATTTAGAAACAACATCAGCAACAACAAATATTTAGGTCGGGCGAATTCGACGAGCTTCACGGCGGAGGCAGGTTGGAGAGGCTGAGATTGCGGGTTCACGAACCCGATCTGAGTTCAAGGCAAATAAGAAGAAGGCACGCAGCAGGGTAGGCGGTCTTTAGAATCCACGGTGTCAATTGTATTATTTATTTACATAATAGGTTTTATATATGTATAATAGGTTTTATATATGTGTATAGTTCAAGGGTTCTCCTGTCGACATTTTTTTTTTCTTTTTTTCCCCATTTGATCGACAGCCTCTACCAGAAGCATATCCATCTCGTCTGCTTCCTCTTGTCGACCACAGCTGCCATATTTGATCTTCTCCATGCTTCCGTCACTTGGGTCGCTACCTTGCTTGGTCGCTGCCTATATCTCTCTAACATTGTGGGTTCAGTGTAGTAGTTCTACTACAATCCTTCTGTCTACGGTTAGTTTTCTGTTTACTTTTATTTTCATCTTGTTTTTGGCTTTTCCAGATTCATCATGACCTCCGCTGCAAACTCATCAACCCAACCGCTCAACACCTTGTCTATGCGGTGACAAATGTGTACAACTAATTTAGCTACAAATTGACCTTTGATGGATCAAAATTTAAATTGTGGTGTCGTATTTTCAAAGATATATGTCAGGGTGCTAAGGTCCTTAGCCATATTAATGGCAATTCTAAACCCAAAGGTGAAGATGATGAAGATTGGCATTCAATCGACTCCCGCGTGAAGTCTTGGTTTTACTCCACTTGTGATCCTACTGTTTTACAGGTCATTACTACTGACTCTTATAATGCAAAGGATTTGTAGGATAACTTGCAAGAGTTTTTTCTCAACAATAAATGTCTTGGATGTTGCAACTACAAGAACAATTTCACAATACCAAGAAAGGTGCATCCTCAATTCAGGAATATTGTCACAATCTTAAACACCTTGCTGATGCATTATATGATGTGGACTCTGAAGTTTCTGAAGTAGAACTTGTTATGCAAATTCTTCATGGACTACCATTCTCCTACCAAAGTATTGTTAATGTTGTCACTAATACAATATTTAAGTATGTTGTGTATAAAACATTATCATTTTAATGTCACAAATTACCACTTCTAATTTATTGGTGTAGTATCATTACGATTAATTTGTTAACTAAATCCAACGTGAATCTTAAATCAAAATGCTAACTAAACTTAGAAGAGAAACCAGAGATAATTTTTTAAATATTTAAATTTTTAGTGTAGTGTTAAACGTAAAACCTAAATATCGGTACCAATTTAACTTAAAAGTTATACAAACATCATTTCTTATAATCATTTCTTATAATCATGTGTACTTTCCAAAAAGTAGCTTTACAATAACAAACAAGAAAACCAGTTAAAAGTAACATCAACTTAGAAATTGTATTGTTACCGAAAATATAAAGACAATGTTTGATTTTTAATGATTATAAAATACCAATAACTAGATATTATATTTAATTTCATTCATATGCAATGTAGAGACCATTGACTTGATGTAATTTTTATATATGTCTATATAAATTTAGTAATCATTTATGCAATTAAAAAAAGTACTAAACCAATGTTATATTCAATTTTTTTCACACATAACAATGGATAGAAATAGGTGTGATTATATAGTTTTATAAGATGCCAACATTATCATACAGTTCAAATAATTACAATGTTTTATAGTAACTTGTTATAAATTTCTCTAATGGTTAATAAGAATGATATAGTTATTTTATTAACATATATTTATAAATATATTAAACACATTGTTAAATTCCGCACAACGTGCAGGCATTTGATACTATTCTGTTCCAACCTTTCTATTGATCTACTGAAGAAGCATTTCTGTCATTCAGGGTGAGATACACCATGTTGTTGCTGGTTTCCTAGACCTTTGTTGAGAGTGGCTAGCAACTTGTCGAATTTCCGATTTAGGGCCCCGATTTCGAATTTGACCTCCTTCTTCCATGCATTATCGATCCCTACCACTGTTGCAGATGTGGTTGTATCTCGTTTCTTAGTAGAGTAGTTGGTCTCAGACCCATTGCTTAATGGTTCAAGAAATCTCCAGGCCGTGTCACTATCTTGCATCATGATCGTGCCTCCAGATGAGGCATTAATAATGGCCTGGCTCGTGCTATCTACCCCATCAAAGAAAAACTTGACCAACTGTCATCGAGGGAACTCGTGATGTGGGCATGAGCGCAATAATTCCTTCAAGCATTCAAAAGCATCATGAAATTCTTCTCCTGGCTTCTGTTGGAAGTCCTGAATGGCTCTGCGTATTTCCGACGTAATATTAGCTGGGTAGAATTCCTGCAAAAAGTTTGTTTTAAGCTGTTACAAAGTAGTAATACTATTGGGAGGCAGCGACGTGAACCAGTACTTTGATTTGTCTTTAAGCGTGAAAAGAAATAAACGCAGTCTAAATGAGTCGCGATTAGCACCACGTGGGATGTTCGCATTGGCAATTGCCAAGAACTCATATAAATAGTTGTAGGGGTCATCTTGCTTATAACCCGTAAACTCGGGAAACACGCCTGACAACCGAGGTCGAATTTTGACTTGATGTTCATTCCCTTCTGGGAAGAATATAGGCGATGCATCGTCATATTCCCGCGGTTGGAAATGAGACGCAGCCGATTGCCCAACCGGTTGTTGAAAGTACAAGGGAAAGAAGTTACCGTCGTTGTATAGATCATTATTGTATTATCGTTGTCCCTACCAGTTTCGATTCTGATTCTGATGTGGTCGAGGCATTCGACCTTGATTCCACTGGTTACCCTGATTGTAGTTTGGCATCCAACCTTCATCTACATCTTCGTATTCCAAGTCTCCTAACTGAGCTTGGTGTTGTTGTTGTACTGGTTGCTATGGTAGCTTTGTTGAGGTTGGAGTTGACGTGGAACGCCATTGTTGTTCTGCACTCCCCAAGTTGGCCCGGTCCCACCATTGGTTCCATAGGATTGGGTTGCAGCACTGCTTGCACAGGTGGTGCTACATGTACAGGGTGGCCCTGCATTATTACCACCACTATTACTGACCGAGGCTCCATTCGTGTTGGCTGGAACCTGGTTGTTCCCCCATTACCTCACTTTGATGTTTATTGGTAATGTCTTCGACTAAATATCGTTAGGATGCATATTGAATAGACTTCGAACAACTCAATTCTTTCTCGCAGTCCTTTCGATTTCAAGATCAAAAATCAGAGGTGATGATTGCTCACATCGACATGTACGCATGCACAAAATGTGCGCGATCAAGAAAACAAGAAAAATAGAAAACTAGAAAATTGACACGGAGTGTCAAGCGCATAACTCCCCGGCAACGGCGCCAAAATTTGACACGTCGCAGTCGTTGATGCGGTCAAATATACTAGATTAAACTTTATTATCCAATAGCTAGGGTAAGTAAGTGTTGAACCATGGAGTTCGTGGTTAGCACTGTTGAGTCGATAACAAAACCGTACTATAGTATCACTCTATAGCAGACATATTACTACATTTGATCCCAAATCAAATTAGAAAATAAACATAAAAACATAAATCAAACTAGATCTACGCATGAACTATAGATCCAAATTCTAATGAACTAAAAATACTTCTTTTCATAAAGACAAAAACCCAAACAATCGTTCCAACTATCGTACCCAAAACAGGAGCCTGATGATTACTCCTAGAACAGAAAATCAATCTCTATGGTTAGAAAAATTCATTGATGTGGAATACTTGTAGCACAAGAGTCGTTACAAAACTGAAATGTTGCGAAATAAATGAAAACTAGCCAACTACCAAGTGTAAAACTGAAATACTACGAAATTGAATCAAAGATGCCAGAGATCTACTTGATGGATCAATCTTCGCTCTCTGAAATTCGACCTAGGAGCCTCTATTTATACTTGTGAAATCTAGTGGCTCGAGCCGCCGACTATGGCTTTTCGCGTCGCGAGTCTTGCATTTTCTTGATTCTTCACGCATTGAATTCAAGTCAAACCAGGTCATGTTCTTATCCAACACCTGGTGCCGCGAAGACCAATGGCCTGCGTCGCGAGTTTCTCCTAACCCTTATCCTTTTGTTTCTTTCATCCTTATCTTTGCGAATTATATACTTTAAGCGCTGCATTTTACATAAAACTCTACACAAAGCAACTTTTGCACTAAAAGTGAGCATCATTAGTCCTTTTACAAAGATAAAATAAATGTAAGACCCTAATCCCGAAAAGTTCAAGTTCAACGCGAAAAAGTAGCAAAACATGGAAATTTGCTCGAAAGGGCCATTAGCGTCGTTAATGTATATATTAGCGACACTAATGTATATATTAGTGTCGTTAATAGGTATGTTAGTGACCTATTGTCGTGCCTGGAGAGTGGGTTTGCACGTTGTGCAGTTAGGTGTTGTTTGTCTTTGAAGAGGTAAAAGGTCTGCAGTCTGCGGATCACATCTGCAGACATCTGTAGAAGAAGAGGTGGACCAAATGTCTGCAGTCTGCAAAAAGAAGACTGTTTGTTTTTTAAAGTCTGCAAACTGTAAAATAATTTTTTGAATACATAAGGGTGGGGAACCCTAGGGTGTAACACCCCACTTTTAAAGAAAACATCTTTATTTAAATGAATATCAATAATTAACATTTTGAAAAACATTCAAAAACATTTTACATCGATTCACGGCGTAGATCCTCAGATAAGCAGCATCAGTGTGTATCCGTGATGCCTAGCCGTCATTTTCACCTGTATACCTAAAATGATAATTTAATAGGGAAATGATAAGCACACGGCTTAGTGAGTTCCAACATCTACACGGCATGTTAATCACATATACTCAACCCCTATAGGAAAATACAGCTATTTATCACACATAACCTGCTCTACCCAGTACGTCGAATTATAGTCTTTTACTCAGCATTTCGAGCCATGCATACTCTGCACGTCGAGTCATGCGTATCTGCTCAGTAAGTCTAACTCCTCTGCTTAGCCCTTAGAGCCGTGCATACTCTGTAGTTGACTATAGCGTTTATCTTTGCTTTGTATTCCCTCTTTAATTAAGATTGACGCTTTCGCAAAGCCTTGACACGCTTCCCGTTCCGCTCTTCCAACACTTCCCGGGCACCTCGTTACTAGCTACCGCTCGCTCTTAACTCCTCCCGACCTATTTTTCCTCACCAGAACACTTCTCGATATCGTAAGGTTGTTTGGTGTTTGTTGTGGGTTGAAATGAAGATGTTGGGCCTCTATTTACAGTGCTTGAAAACACTATTCATGACGTCATCACGACATCATCGTCACTATTCACGACGTCATCATGACATCATCACGACATCATCGTCACTATTCATGAGGTAAGCGCTTACTTCATTTCTCGGGTACTATTAACGCCGGAGTTACGATCGTTACAAGTTCTCCCCCCTTTATAAGATTCCGTCCCCGGAATCTCCAGCGTCGACACTTATTCTTCCACTCAATCATTCCCTATTTCAACACAATACGGTTGTATTAGTAAACCCAAAGATTATTACCACAATAATAGCATCTTAACTACTTCTAATCAACTAGGCCAACCTATTGAGACTACAAAATACGTGTTATGTAATCTCATACACTCCTAGTCATCATAGATGCATGGTACTCGTTATGCATCGTATACCCATAATCACCTATTCACCACATCATATCACAACCCCTGCTTTTCACAACCTCAACAGCTCAGCTATTCGTCCTTTCCTCGACCCTTTACGGTATCGAGTCATGAAAACTCACCAAACACTCAACTGCACGTGTGTTTAGAACTGTCAGCCAATAAGGCCATCACAACACATATGTGCTCCCACCACATGTACTAGTAATGTGGCCCCGCTAAATAAGTGGTCACAACCACAAGTACTAGCAATCCCACAGAATAAATGGTCACAACTACAGGTACTAGTGGCCCCACGGAATAAGTTGTCCCAACCACAAGTACAAGTAGCCCGATAGCATAAGTGGTCCCAACCACAAATATTAGTAGCCCCACAGCATAAGTGGTCCCAACTACAAGTATAAATGCCCCACAGAATAAACAACTTTTCGCCCTAAAAGCTTAACAGCTAACACACACACAACTGCAAAGTTCTGCAACCAACCATATGGCACCAACAATCCTCATATCAGCTCAGTCTCCACATACATCTACAAAATCTCCACTCACGATATGATACCATATCCAGGATTATCAGCACTTAATACTTACGTATTCATCCGTACGGCTAATATCCAATATTCAACCAGCTACCGATACATTTTACCCATGGTACTCACCTACAGGTTACCTACTTAAGAGGTACTCACTTAGTCATTTATGAAACATATACACCTAACACACATATGCTAACAAGACAGTTATCTTGGTCAGTTAGCAATATTTTCTCAACTCATCATTTTCATATACTAACAGATTTTAAGTACATGATACATTGGTATGCTACATCTAACTTACTCTGATGCACACGTTTGTAGTATTCACTACCTATGTGAATACCCTTACACCACACCACTATATCATCCCTACTCTTACGAGTTGTTATTATATGTTCATTCCGTATACACGTACACCTCTTGTACGGGAATGGATAAGGCTCTAATTCTGCAAACATACAACACCATGTATAAAACCTTATATTTCTACTATGTATACGTATATCCGTGCGTATACCTTTCACATCTATATATTTCTTTAGTTCACGTATGTCTTCTTCCAAATTATGCCCTCCATCTACGGCATTCCAATTTCTACTAATACGATCACATACATCCTCAGCCTTCGTCATCATCATACTCCAGTCGTCTGACACTCTTTGTAGATAAAATTTGTTAACCAGCAACTGCAGATGACCTGGAAGCCTCACATATATCTCCATAACTGGAATCTGCGACTTATGTTAGTCTCTAAATAACATAACGTCTATTTATAGTCAATCAAAATCAACTATTCTAGCGATCAATATCTTCTTTTTATCATCCACTATCCGTGCTTTTAATAACGAAGAGACTTAATGTGTCACTTTTGCACAACTCATCCACTATAGTCACATCAACTGTTCATTACATAATTATTAAAAAATGAAACGTCACTAGATTCTCAATCTCCAGCGTCCTAATTGTTCCCAATAAACTCTATGATTGTCAATCAATAGAATGGACAATACAAATGCACACCAATTAGTTATACCCTCAGCTTATTGGATTCCTCATAACCAACTCCCGATTCGAACGCGGATCCTGTGCTTTCAATAGTAGGAGCTCCACTACTATCTTCCACACCTATCTACGTCCGTTTCAGAACTTGTCCAGAAGTCCCCAGGTTGTTTTACGAACATGGCCAACTCAAACATTCTAGGACTATTTAGTCCCTACTGCCTACACTTCAATGGTGTTTCTTAAACACCTTATCAACTCTAGCATTTATTCACGACAACAGGCCTTAAGTAATTGTGCACCAATATGGGGTTTTCTAGTAGGCATTTAAGCACACATATATCATATATTACAGCAATAAAGACTAAGCATTTAAACCTTTTCCCCACTGACGTTGGCTGACGGTACACATTGCTTCTTTGCAACAACGTTCATTCAACCCCTTATTCGAAAAACAACGTTTATCATTATTATTTTTTATAAAAATGTCTTCAAAGAAAACTTTTGAGTTTCAAGCCTGATATCAAAACCCATCAAGTGAGTCTGATTCACTCAAGCTCTGGCTCTGATACCAACTTGTAACACCCCACTTTTAAAGAAAACATCTTTATTTAAATGAATATCAATAATTAACATTTTGAAAAACATTCAGAAACATTTTACATCGATTCACAGCGTAGATCCTCAGATAAGCAGCATCAGTGTGTATCCGTCATGCCTAGCCGTCATTTTCACCTGTATACCTGAAATGATAATTTAATAGGGAAAGGATAAGCACACGGCTTAGTGAGTTCCAACATCTACACAGCATGTTAATCACATATACTCAACCCCTATAGGAAAATACAACTATTTATCACACATAACCTGCTCTACCCAGTACGTCGAATTATAGTCTTTTACTCAGCATTTCGAGCCACGCATACTCTGTACGTCGAGTCATGCGTATCTGCTCAGTAAGTCTAACTCCTGTGCTTAACCCTTAGAGCCGCGCATACCCTGTATGTCGGGTCATGCGTATCTGCTCAATAAATCAAACTTCATTGCTCAGTACGTCGAGCCACCCTATATATCTCAATTTGTCACCCCCATATTATCCACATGCTAGACCTAAACATGTCTAGTACTAACTATAAACACCATATCCCAACCCATACAGCTATCATAGGAAAGTGTATTATCAATAAAATACACACAGCTTGGTATTACACATAAACATCTTATAAGCACACAACACTACAGTAAAGCACACATAACCTCCACACAATGTAGTGAGAAACTCACCTGGCTGTAGTTGACTATAGCGTTTATCTTTGCTTTGTATTCCCTCTTTAATTAAGATTGACGCTTTCGCAAAGCCTTGACACGCTTCCCGTTCCACTCTTCCAACACTTCCCGGGCACCTCGTTACTAGTTACCGCTCGCTCTTAACTCCTCCCGACCTATTTTTCCTCACCAGAACACTTCTCGATATCGTAAGGTTGTTTGGTGTTTGTTGTGGGTTGAAATGAAGAAGTTGGGCCTCTATTTATAGGGCTTGAAAACACTATTCATGACGTCGTCACGACATCATCGTCATTATTCACGACGTCATCACGACATCATCGTCACTATTCATGAGGTAAGCGCTTACTTCATTTCTCGGGTACTATTCACGCTGGAGTTACTATTCACGTCGGAGTACTATTCACACCGGAGTTACTATTCACAACGTTTTTTTTTGAAAAACGGTCGTTACATAGGGCATCCGCCATTTGACACATTTCAGCCCCCCAAAGTCGTCATTTTCCTTCTCTAGCTCGTTTGGAGTGATTGTTGGTAATCTTGGTATTTTTAGAAGGATTCTCGAAGAGATGATGATACTAGAGGATGCATGGTGTTGCTAGGAGGCTTTGTTTAAGTGGAAATCAACTAAAGCTCCTTGTTTCTAGACCATTGTGAGTAAAGTTACCACCTTTATGCATTTTTAAGGTTATTCTTGTGTTTTATGTGGGATTTTATGGATTAAACTGAAGTAATGGTCCTTTTTTGGTGTTGTCTATGATTGGGAAGGATAAAGTTTGGAACTGTATGCATAGGGTGTACGTGCCCTAACTATGTGATTGTATGACTGAGTAGGGACCCGCTGGTCCATCTGAATGCTTAGGCTTTTATGATTGGTAAGTATGTTAGAATCGATACTATCTTACGAGGGGGTTATCATGAAATGGCGGATCATGGCAAACCCGAGAGTCCACGCATTGAGGCGACGACTGGCGGAACAGGGCAAGCTTGTGAGCCCTAGTCGGGGCGTAGCAGGGCAAGCCCGATAGCCAGGTTGTTTGGGGCAAGCTCAGAGACTTTTTGTGATGGCATGTTATGTGATGAATCGTGTGGTATTTTGGGGAACTCGTTAAGCTTTGTGCTTACTCTTTCATCCTAACTGTTTTTCAGGTATTTGCTGGCTTGAGTTTGGAGCACGGCGCGACTGTACCGCATCTGAAGTTTTGGTATCTAAGTCTTTCGCTGGATAATGTTTATAAATGTTTTATTAAGTACAAGTTGTATGTTTTAAGTTTAAAGTTTTAATTAAATGGCTTTTATTTTATAAACCGTTTTATGTACTTGACCCGTTTTAAAAACAAAAATTTTACTCTGGATTTTGGGGCGTTACAAGTTGGTATCAGGGTCATGGTTTGAGGGATTTTGGGGCGTTACATGTTCTTGATCTATGGAGGTTTGGAAGAGCTTTGCATAAAGGGTTACATTGATGCAAGCTTCCAAACTAATCGAGACTATTTTGTTCACAGCCAAGATTCTTGTTCTTGTTAAAAGAAGGAGTAGTGACTTAGAAGAGTACCCAACAAGAGAAAATAACATGTTCGACAATAGAAGTTGAGTATATAGCAACTAATGAAGCTGTAAAGGAGGCAATATGGATTAAGAAGTTTATCAAGGATCTTAGATTTATACAAGGTATTGGTATACATGTTGAGATCTTTTGTGACAAAAAAGGTGTAGACGCTTTAACTAAAGAACCTAGAGTTCACCAACATACACAACATATACTCAGGAAATATCACTATATTCTATAACTTGTCAAGGAGGAGACATCATGATCAACAGAGTCACTTTAGAGGGGAATCTAGCCAGTCCTTTCACTAAGTCATTGTCGCAGATCAAGAATGATTGACATATTAAGTCTATACGGATTAGATTAGCAAGCAAACTAACTTGAGTGTACTTATTTTAGTTTTGTTTGTGTAACGCCCCAGAATTTTAGGGTAAAATTAAAAAAAAAATTAAACGAACACTTCAATATAAGAAAATCCACTTAATTAATTTTAATAAAATTCCATAACTTATAAGTTTAATGAAAACACCCCAGGATTAACAAAAGTTAACGAAATCACAATATAGCGGAACATCCATTCAAAAACAGTCCTCCAATGAAGCAGCACAGTGTATACACGTCACGCCTTGCCATCCATGGTACCTGATGTACCCGAAACAGTAGTTTATATAGGGAAAGGGTAAGCACGGAGCTTAGTGAGTTCCTCAAAATACCATACGATCCATCACATAACATACAACACATCATAACCATTCATATGTCTGTGAGACTCGCGGGCTATCTCTGTTCCGCTGAAGACTCACGGGCAGTTCCCGTTCTGTCTTATCGCTCGCAGGCTTCTCCCGTTCCGTCTAATGACTCCCAGGCTATTCCCGTTCCGCCTATTGGCTCGCGGGCTATCCCGTTCCATCCACAAACAATCATTATCATAGCAATAATTCATACAATTACCATAACATGTAAGATCACCTTAGTCTAACATATCTTCCTTCCTACGCATGCAATATCACCTATAGTATAGTGAGAAGACTCACCTGATTGTAGTTGACTATATCGTTTATCTTTCTCGCCTTTGTATTTCTTTTCAACTTTAACTGTTAACATAATAAGAAATCTATCATTTCTTAATCCTTAACTATATTATAGTCGCATCATAAAACCCTTCAATAATTCCAACATGATACTCCATGATTTATCAAGTAAAGAACGGTCAGGTAGAAGATTAGATGGGGTGGCAGGATCCTTTCAGCATTTTAGCCTTTCGGAAAATCCAACAACCAGATCCCAAGTAATCGGCCTAGTCACCGTCCTCGTAAGTAAATCAATCGGTATTATTTTCGGAAATTACGAATTGTTATAATAACGACATTTTAAGGTTTTTGTTTACTATTGTTAGAAATGAGTATAACATATGTTATACTTATTAAATATTCTACTTCTTAATAAAACTATTTTACAATACCTAATTAAGCTATAGAAAGGTTTGTAGTTACCTTATGACCAGTTGTGGAGATCTATAACTCCTTCGTTAGGCTTTTGAGCTTCCTTCCGCTCACTTGCTTACACTCTAGTGCTTAGAAACCTCTATATATTGGATTGAGATTTAGTTGTGTGGTTTATGAGATGTTTTGAGGGGTATTTATACTTGAATTCTTGAATAAAAAATGGCATGACACTTTTGACAAAAGATTTTAATAATATAACTTTGTTGAAATTAATACCTTCTAGAATCAGTCTGTTCAAGACTGGTTTAGCCGACTTTAAACCCATGAAATTCACGTTTTTATTTGATATTCCAGAAATTTATCTCAATACCTTTCCAGGGATGTATTTTACGTATTTATATAATTTTTCTATGATTTATTATGAATTTTTGAAAACAGACTATCTAATCTGTCAATTCCGAACTAATCAGTAAAGATTGCATTTTTTTACCATAGATAATGTCATTTTCAAGCTTACTATTATTTTTGGTAATTATACTAGACTCAATTTTTAAACTTTGTGCATTGGTTTGAGGTCCAAACGAGTTTCCTAGAATTAATTATGATTTTTCTAAAAACGACACAAAATGCTGATTTTCATATGAAATTGTAACTAAAGTTTTTCTTAGCTTTATAACTACCAACATCATATAATTCCTAACACTGTTATTTTAAGTATATGTTATAATCAGGATACGAGTCTTACAGTTTGTTTAGGAACTTATGTGGTATGATACTTTATTTGATGTAACGATTATTATATAAAGACCTTAATATATGTTATGAGCATTTATTTTTCTTAATTCATCAATGTGTTCCAACTTTCCATGTTTACTTTACTTCCAGAATATTAAAAATTCAAAACCTCACAGTCGGTCATACTTTAGGAAGTAAGTAGTGATTTAAGACTGATATGAGGTGTTAGTAGATTATACATGGAGATAGATATAATACTCATTTGTACTTGATGGATCAAGTACTGGAGCAAACCATACTTAGAGATTACTTCATGGAAACTATCAAATGTAATTCTAAGTTGGTAATATCTTATATCCTTTAGATAATCTTGTTCTGTCATATATTGTATTTTGGTGTTCTTCAATGTTGCCCGTAACTCGTAGCTATAAATGGAATGTTCAGGTATGACATGATACGTAGGCAAGGTCTATGTAGTCAATGTCTATTTGTTCCTTCTGCCTTAATAGGAGAAGCAACATCTATGGGCCCCCTGATGATTTGGTGCTGACATCAAATGCATGGACTGAATTGATATCAATCATGTAGTTTTGTAGTCACCATAAATCTTTATCAAGAAACACAAACTTGAGTTTTTGAGTTTGACAAGATTGCGTGTCTCATGCTCATATGGATATCATAGGAAAAAAGGATTTTAATTACTTACTTATAGGACTGTTTTACACCTTAGGGTTATGAGTACAATAGTAGTCTTGGATGACATACCCCATACTAGTTCATGCAATGAGTATGTACAGTTGTTGAGCCATGTGCGAGTGGGCGACTCTTAGAAAAATGTCTAGGTCTCAACAAGTATAACACATTCCTATAAATAGTATGACCCTTTTGGGTTACACACAAAGCATGATTAATGACAAAATAATCAAAGGAGGAATTAGAAGAGACTAGTTTGTTAATTTATCACTTTATGTGAATTAATTAGAAACTAAGAGGGGGTAAAAGAAATAAATCCAAACTTGATAAGTTATAAGTGTGATCACTTATTTGTATTGATAAGAACTTGAGGGTATCCTACATTGATAAGGCTATTAATGAATTAGGGTTACATCAAGTATAAAAGGACGGGGTGGGACAACTTAAGACATAAGTATTGCAAATCGTAACCCCCCCACCCTCATGAGTCGTCGCCCTCTCTCCGTCTCTCTCTTTCTTGCTTTGGCTTCAAGAAAGCCTCGGTTAACCTTAGGGTCGTCGCCACCACCACTACTCCGCTCTCAATCTTCACCTTTCTCTCTCTCTCTCTCTATCTCTCTCGGTTCTCCTTCTCTTTCTCAGGTTGCAAAAACTAAGACCAATAGGCCTCCATTTGAGTTTCTTGGATCACAAGAAACTGTGAGGGTGCTCACGGTTTTGGAGTGCTTGGTTAGGGTTTAGAGTTGTTGATCTTTGCTTTAGGGTGCTATTCCTATTGAAGGGTGCTATTCCTATTGAAGGGTGCTAAGTTGGACCCTTGTTTATCTAAGATCAAGAAACGTATAACCCCTAATTATGCTTTTATGTTAGCTTTGTTGTGAGTTTTGTTGAACATGGATTTGTTCTTGGATTTAGATCTTGTTTTGTTTTATGCTTTTGTTGCCTTATCCTTATGTTCATTTAAATCCAACAATTAGATCTTCCAATCACTCCTAAATTCTTCACACTTAAACATTTTATCACAAAGGCGAACATGTTGTTATCTGAAAATGACTATCACGAAAAGCTTATTCACACTCATGCAAATATTGGTAGCCTCATGAGGATGTGTGCAGATTGAAATCCATCAAAAAGATTATCGAGATTAAGAAGAGTTGAAGTTTTTGAAGATACCTTCCAAAATTACTCTGTAGATGAAGAAGTTGAGTTCACACTTGCTGTTTTTCCATTGACAAACCCAAATTTGAAGATATTGAGAATAATGTATCGAGGCCAACATAGTATTGTTCTTACTCAAATTTAGATTGTACTTGGTATTTTATTATAATGAACTTGCTTCAAGTGAATATTGCCTTACGAAGAAATTTAACAAGAATGTTTCAGCCCTAATGACTAAGATGTCAGGGATTAGATCCATAAATGATGGAAGAATTCTACAACAACATGAATGGGGAGTGGTGTATACATCGAAAAAGGGAGGAGTCAAAACGAAGCCATTTTTCGTATGGATGAGAAAGATAAATACCCTGAAACCATTATTTAAGGAATATTCAATCGAACTGTGTTTTGCAATGAGAATTCAGAGTCAGAGAGAAAAGAGGTTGAAGATTTGTTAAATTGGTGGATGACGGTGAGAAAGGTTGTTCTTGAAGCTATTGGAATGATATTTTGAAGTATGTTGATTGCAATAACTGGTCACTAAATGGAAGAATGTTGGGTTAAGAATCTTGTAGTGACAGTTAATTCGTAACGAAGTCATTCTAAGTCTGCAATCAGTATTTGTTTTGGTGCCAAAGTCTTTGTTGGAGCTCAAAATGCTCCTTCGATGCTGACACTAGACTATTAATGTGCTCCTAACTAATAGCGTAGGTTAGTGTGAGAAGTTTGTATAATCACATGTAGCTGTAGCTGTAGTTGTAGTTGTAGCTGTAGTTGTCGTGTTGTGATTGGTTGTTTGTCTACACTGACATTTATGTATGTGTGTGTGTGTGTGTATATATATATATATATATGTGTGTGTGTGTGTGTGTGTGTGTGTGTGTGTGTGTAGATTGGAGTATTGATACAAGTTGTAAGTGTTTGTGTAATCTGTTACACTTGAGACTTTCTGTAAACATACTCCAAATGTGATTTAATAGAGCTTAAACTTCATATTTTGTTTGCTTGTTGATTTTCCAATTCTGCATACTACGTTGTCATTTGTTCTTGTATCCTAACACACCCCGCACATGCCCTGAGTCAGGCCTAGGGCAAGGTCTAAGGGGGTTTGGCAATATTCCGGTTTCGGTCCGATTCCAAGACTAAGGACGAGCGTTTGGACTAAAAAACCGAACCGGAACCGAACCGATTAGAACCGGATAGGGGGAGTTCGGGCCATTTCCGATCCTTGATTCTTTGCTTATTCCGTTACCGATTATTCCGGTTCAGGAACCGGTTACATATTGGAAGGATTTGAAAATTTTCACCTTAACTTAAAGAGAAGGATAAGACTACATAACCAACATGCATGTGTTAAAATATTAAGAATAAAAACCTCACAACTTAATTAGCATAAAGACCAAATGTTAATAATTAGTTGACGTGATGATATACTTATATTCTCTTGTCAATAGATGTGTGAGATTTAATAAAATAGGATGTGTATACGTCACTTATTAAAGTTAAGTCTTAACGCATTTAAATTTTACGCCCCCGGTCAAGATTGACATATAGGTACTATTTAAAGTTAAAGTCTAATTTGTAGAAGGTCTATGTGCCTAGTCAAGATTGACATATGGGTATTTGGGAACTAGACAAACTACATCAACTCCATATCATAGGCTTAAACCTACAAAGAGTATCCTTGGTTGCTTTATCTTAATCCTTAACTTTCTCCTGTCTCATAAGAACTTGAAGCTTGATGACATAAACAGAAGAGATTAACGGGATGTTTTATAATCTAAGTGGCACATCATTATTAGCAAGATATTTTTTTATATACGAAAAACAAGCTAAATACAACTGTTATATGTAAATTGATATTTATAGAAAGAGAGGTGATAATGAAGTGACGTGTTCAGAAGATTATTTCTTTGTTTCTTGTACATATGTTCTAGTTTTCGTCTCAATGATAACTTATGTGGGGCGAATATAGGACCAAAGACTTTGTACGTTTGAAGAAGCTGAGATTTGTGGGCCCTTCAAGACACCCACCAAGTCAATCTTCATGACTTTGACCAAGTTAATTAGAAGATTCGGGGTATCCTTTAAACTCTGAACCCTCTTCACATACAATCTCACTTAGTCCTTATAACACAAAAAGCAAAAGCCTTCTACACACACAAGTACAACCCTAGTAATCCATATAGAAAACTGGTAGAAGAATTGATGGATACACAGAAGCAGTTGAATAAGAACTCCAATTATAATAGTAAATTAGTTGATGAAGTTGATGAAGAAGGAGACGTACCTCTTCCTGGGTTTCGATTTCATCCGATGGATGAAGAGCTTGTTGGCTTTTATCTTAGGCGGAAGGTTGAGAAGAAACCGACCAGCATCGAACTCATCAAGGAGATTGACATCTACAAATACGATCCTTGGGATCTTCCAAGTATGAATTAACTGCTTTATTATTGATCGATTATGTTTATTTAATTTCTGCAAAAAAAATGGTTACACTTAACGTTATTTAAAGCTAGGTTTTATTTAGGCATAAAAGGTGAGGAGAAGATTACACGATGATAGATGATGCTAGGTCACTAACTTCATAATTTAAAGCTAGGTTTTATTTAGGCATAAAGCTAGGTTTCAATGATGGACGAAGTTCTTTTTGTTATAGACGTAACTTAAGTCTAAAGTCTAAACACATCAGATAAGTAACGGATTTCTATGATTTAAATGGTGTAGAAGGCAGTAATTCGGGAGAAAAGGAATGGTACTTCTTTTGTAGAAGAGGAAGGAAGTATAGGAACAGCATAAGACCTAACAGAGTGACCGCATCTGGTTTCTGGAAAGCTACTGGCATCGATCGTCAAATTTATTCCGGCGATCGATCAGTCTGCATCGGTCTCAAGAAGTCTCTTGTTTACTACCGTGGAAGCGCCGGTAAAGGCACCAAAACGGAATGGATGATGCATGAGTTTCGTCTTCCTCCTCATTCCGACAACCACAACAATCACCAAATGGACGATAAATCTATAGCTCAAGAAGCGGTAAGTAGAGAACCTTAATTCAATCGATTGTCAGTATAACTTCTTACATAAATTAGCACGACATTTACATCAAACACCTTGTCTGCATGCAGGAAGTTTGGACGTTATGTAGAATCCTGAAGAGATCTCCATGCAACAAAAAAACCTCACCAGAATGGAGAGAAGTAGCCACCAGGAAATCACCGCCAGTCGTTGATACAATCAGCGGAGACTCCGATCACGATATGCAAAGTTACATTAGCTTTCAAGCTCCTGTAACCAATGACAATAAACCGTTTGCTCATAATCATTATCACCAACACCGCCATGAGACAATCCAGTCGATTATGGGGCAGGTAACGAGGTCGACGTTAGCGTATGAACCTCCATCGACGACGGCATCATGCTCTAGCTTTTCCGGTTTAGATGTGAACGAGTTCATTAAGCATGGAGATTGGGAAGATTTACGAGCAGTTGTGGATCAGTTTTCTACTGCCGATCCTTTTCTCTTCATGTAACATAGGGTTGTATATTGTGCATATAGATCGTACAAGCTTGTATCAGCTGCTTATACTGTGCAAGTGCAACCCGTTTATGATGACATTTATAGGTTTGTAGGGAAAATGACTTATAAGGGTAATTATGTTTCAAAACTGTTCAAAAAACACCATCCAAGTTTGGTCTGTTCAAAAAACACCATCCAAGTAAGGCCTTTGTACAAAAAACATCATCCAAGTAAGGCTTTTGTACAAAAAACACCATCGAACTACATGTTTTGTTCAAATTTTACCCGATGGTAACCGGCTCTTGCAGGTTAAAGGATGACTTGGCCGGTCACCAAGTATTAAGCCAAGTCATCCTTTAACCTGCAAGAGCCGGTTACCATCGGGTAAAATTTGAACAAAATATATAGTTCGATGGTGTTTTTTGTACAAAGGCCTTACTTGGATGGTGTTTTTTGTACAAAGGCCTTACTTGGATGGTGTTTTATGAACAGACCAAACTTGGATGGTCTTTTTTGAACAGTTTTAAAACATAATTACCCTTATAAGTCATTTTCCCTAGGTTTGTACTATACAACTAACTGATACATGTGAGTTTCTGAGCTCATTTATTGTAAACTATTCATTTTGTAGCAGAATAATTTACAGGTTTCGGGCTTTAGTCTTTTGGTTGGGTAATTTTCATTAAATTTGAGGATATGCTTAGGTGTGTATGAAAGTAAACCGGACTGAACCAAAATCAAAAAATTCAAATCAAAAATAGAAAAGCATAACCCAGACCGACATAGGTCGGTTTGGTATCTGGCCAGGTTTAGTTTAGAAATGAATCAGTGAATTCGGTCCATGATGAACCAAATATAAACTTGATGTTTCCTAGTCCAAGATTTTAAATCTAAAATGATTTCATTCGATTGTTGTTTGGAACCGGACTGAAGACCAATTTTTGCAAAAATCTTGATGATTTGTTTGGCAAAATTAGCTGAAAGACGTAGCTTTTATTCGAATTTTTTCTTTTATAAGCTAAAATTTAAAGCTTTTAAAAAATGTGTATCGGGCACACCCTAAAACAAAGACCTGAGTAGAATATAGACGGTTCTTATTTGGTTTTCTAGTTTTGGGATCCGAACTAAGCTTTGCACACTCCTAAAGCTGGAAGTAATGGAGGAAGATAAAACTTTAGGCTCTAAATTCTTAATTCCTTTTAGGTGTTTCTAAACTAAATAAGTCAACAATAAAATATATTATATAAAATTATTTATTTAAGTTTTATTATATGGAAAATGTTAATAAAAGTCTTCATATTTTGGGTTCATTAACGATAATACATGATTTTATTACATTAATAGTTGTTTATTATAGAGAATGACAATGCACTGTCAATCGTTACACATTTGAGATTTTTGCAAGCAATTTAATATTCCGCGTTTATTATGATAAAGTCATGAACTTTTTTAAAGGAAAAAAAAAACAAAGAGTGTTATCTTACCAAAATCTTATTGTATTCTCTCAAACTAAGAGGGAGTATTATCTTAGTGTAATTTTATTATGTATTATATTCTTCTGACATAAAGTATTGTTTTACTATAATCTTATTGGTATTCTTTATGTTTGAGAGAGGGTTTTCTCTTATTTTGTATTCTCTTTGTCTTAGGGTGGGGGGAGTAGATCCCTCCCATCCCACTAACTCACGTGCCACGTCAGCTTTTCTCTCTCCTCTCACTTCCATCTTTCCCCATCTTTCACCAATCTTTCACCCATGGAACCAGTACCCACTGAACCCACAATGCCACATCAGATTTTCGATTTTTAAATGCATTTATTAATTTAATAAATGAATTTTAACATTTAATTTAATATTATAAATAATAATGAAATACAATTAATAAAATAAAAATCACAAATAATATTAAATTCAAAAGTCAAAGAATATTTAATTAAAAAACACACCATTAAAAAAAATTAAAAACAACCTAAATACAGGTAAATAATACCAAAAATAAGAGTGCATATATATATATATATATATATATATATATATATATATATATATATATATATATATATATATATATATATATATATATATATATATATATATATATATATATATATATATATATATATATATATATATATATATATATATATATATATATATATATATATATATATATATATATATATATATATATATATATATATATGTATTTGTGTATATATATGTGTGGGTTCAGGAGGTTCATGAAGCCACAAACAATCCCTCCCATCCCAATCTTTCCGAACCCGCAAGGGGCGAGGCAGTGGTACCATCGGTACCGGCGGTACCGCCGAGCCCAAACCCATCTTTCGCCGAACCCACTTACTACACCGTCCACCCTTATAGAGGGTATTTTCTTAATGTAATTTTATTGTATTTTCTCTATCTGATATTATTTTACTATAATCTTAATGTATTCTTTATTTCTAACAATTTGTATTCTCTTACTGTATTTTCTATGACTGACAGGTGATACCACTATCTGAAAATAATTGTTTTTTTTTTGTAACTTCCCGATCATGGTTTTTTCTTTTATATTTATATATATATATATATATATATATATATATATATATATATATATATATATATATATATATATATATATATATATATATATATATTCTAATAGATGTTTTTCCTTAAAACAACTGTTTGTGTTTGTGCTTTGGTAACATTTCAACAGAGGTTTTAATATAACCAATAAGACAAAATTATATTTAGATAGAGATAATAAAATAATATTACACTAAGATAATACTATCTGTCAGACAGAAAAAATGTAGTAATATTAGAATAAGATAATATTCATTGTATTTCTCTATTCAAATAAAATCATATGACTTTATCATTTATGAGCACAGGATATAAAGACTTTTCTAAATATTACTCGTTGGAATCCAAAATTACTGTCTAAGAACTCAAATGTATAAACGATTATCGGTTCCTTGTCTTTTCTTGTAAACAATTGCCAATTTTTGTAATTTCTGTTTAAAGAAAACGAAATCATGATTTTATTGTTAATGAGCTCTTATATATAAAGATCTTTTTGTGAGATGAGGAGACGCAATCTTAGTTATTCATTTTGGGTGTAAACAAAAAATAATAATGCAAAAAAATGAAAAAAATTGAAAATATATATTTATTTACTAGTGGTAAGACCCGTGTATTACACGGATTGATTAAAAAAATGTTAAATAGAAAGATCTAAGCACTAATAAATTTATATAATATTTTGGTTAAAATAAAACTATGTTGTATTTTGGGGTTAAAAAATAAAAGCACGTTACTTCATAGAAACGTAAATTGTCCTTTTTAATGTACATTAATTCCCATTTTATCAGTTTATTTGTTCAAATTATGTTTAATATGCTTTGTTTTTTACTTTGTTAATACATTCGAATACAAATAAATTTACCTAATATCCAAAGCACCATGTCAAAACATTATTAGTTCTTTATTGGCTTTGATTTGAACCTTCGGTATAGATTCAGTTCTTTATTCAAATGGAATTGACCCCAAAAAAGAAAATACCATCTTTTGTTACAATAAGTTTACAATGCAACTCAACACAACACTAATTACTAATTCCAAAACAAACCTTTGAGATCTGAAACATTTTGGGGGAAATTCGGTTACATAGAGTGAGAGAATGTGGGTGTCTAAATTTTGAATATGATTTTAGAGTTGTAGATAGGGAACAGTGGGCCGGATTCACAGGGCACGTAAAAACGTCAAAATTTTGAATAAGTGGGTTAAACAAAGGAAAAATAAATATCTAGTCCCCCTCACCCTCACATCGACTAATTATTGACAATTGCACATATTTGGGTATAATCATAAACCTCTTGGTATAAAATCGTACAAAAATAAGAAACCTCAAATAATCAACAACATTAGCTCCTAAGAACTTATTTCATTCTTTAATAGAAAAAACATTATATTTTTTTGCCACAAATCGCTACAATCATTAAAATAAATACAAACTTAAGGCAATAAAGTTTATACTATCACTTATGGACCATGCTACATCTAGAAACGTAGGCTCTTTAATTTAATGTATAGATGATGCATCAGCGCTTGAACACCCCCTATTATATATGCTAAAGTAGACTGTACATTGACAAAAACTAAGCAAAATGTTACTTATCCTTCCGACCTTTCCAGACTTTCTGTTAAGAAGCCTTTTGCTTATAGCTGTCAGGCACAAAAAATAAAGTAGTCTGTACCGTTATAAATTAATGCAACGCTCTTGATAATATTATATATGTTATAATAAAAAGATAGGGTAATAATAAACGTATATATCAAATTACAAATTTGGTCCTTGTGCTATATTACCCTTTTAGATTTGGTCCCGAGTAAAACGGTCATTCCAAAACATCTAACATTTGAGTAGTTAGATTGAATGACTCACCGACCATACTCGTAACAAAATGGAACCACAATGACGTTTTATGTGACAAAGTCAAAACTTCCAAAGATTTGGCAAAATAGCTTTACCTCAAAATTAATGATTTTAAAAATAATAAGGTAACAATGATTGCATGTCACACCCATTCCACCAATACGTGATGCTATCTTGAGAATTTCTTCACGATATTTCCAAAACTTTGATGAGATCTGAAGTATGATTTGCATAGTGGTCACTAAAATGGCATAATATTCAAAGCCGACTCATACGAACCATGAAATATATTATTATTCTAATTAAAAACTTGTCCACGTTAGAAAATGAAACTACCTAAAAGTGAAACACACCTTAGGCTAACAATAACGTTGAAAATACCATGGAATGTGAACCACATGATTTAGAATCAAGTCCATCTTAAGAAATAACTTAAATTACCATAATGTGTGGCTTACCTACTGAGACTTTAATGTATGAGGTGATATTGCATTCTATGGTGAGAGGATGATATATTTCCAGCGAGATCTATTATCAGAGAGAGAAAGACAAAGAAAATAGAAGCATGATTTAGAATCAAGTCCATCTTAAGAAATAACTTAAATTACCATAATGTGTGGCTTACCTACTGAGACTTTAATGTATGAGGTGATATTGCATTCTATGGTGAGAGGATGATATATTTCCAGCGAGATCTATTATCAGAGAGAGAAAGACAAAGAAAATAGAAGTATATGATTGTAATTTTGGGTGAGGCTTCACTCTTCACTGATTTCTCGTCCAATGGCATTTGAGGGTGACAGTGTGAGAGAATAGTAGGGTAAATTGAGTGTAACAAAGAATAAATTTAAAAAATTAATCAAAATACAGTTCAACTTATCCATTCATTTCTCCTGTTATAACTTATAATGATCTGAGAACATGTTACAACTCAAAACACAACTGTATAAAAAATGATCATTCATCTCATCATATGCACCTTTTTTACATCATAAGTATGCATCCGTGACAACCAAAACACCAAAAATTAACCATAATGATTATGGCATAATCACCATTATTTTCAAAAATTTTGTTTTTATAACTATTCTGATCAGACCCACCTCTTGCATCATAAGCACGCATATGAAAATATGCAAACAAAGTAAAATTAGGTGTGCAGATGTTTTGCAATTAAAACTACAAACATAACAAAAGTAATGGAAACAATTCAAATGTTACCCCGATCGATTTCTAATGCAAATCGAATAGCTGCGCGAGAGCTAATTTGAACTTCCTTTCACACAATAGAAACGGTATAAGGATCGAAAGAAACATGAAACCAAGGGGGAAGTTAAATCAAATATTAAAGCATAGTAGGATAATTCTTACATTTTCTACATCGGGATTGATTAGGGCAAGGAATTTCGATCACCTGAATCAGAATCGGTGCCCACAACAGATTTTGATTTAACACAAACCATGGATCCGAGTCCAGAAGCACACACATAGTTAAAACACAATCAGAGTGAGGCTTTATAGGGCGAGATTGAAGAGGGAAGAAGCCGGTGCTTAGGGGTGATGTGGAGACGATGATCTAGATTTGTAGGTGAAAACCTAACCTGGTTCTTGTGCCGATGATTTAAGGATCACCAGAGTTGAAATAGAAATTGCTGCATTTGGTCTCTCTGGTTCAGACTTTGTTGAATGGTTAAATTAGATTTCTGCTTCTTCTCGCGCCTGAATTATAGGTATCTGATTTCATTTTTGAAATAGAAAGGCGACCAAGTTTTTTCATTATGGAGTAACCGATCATTATGGAGTGACCGATAATTTAGGAGTCTTGAGTAACCAAGTTTTTTCATTATTTAAAGAAAATCAAAATTACCACAAAATGACATGTGGCAAATTCAATGTGGTGATGACAAGTGTATAAAAGTTACTTATTTATTAGGATAGGATTATACTTATAGTGCAATATTCTATTAAAATGTATAACATTCTACTGGAATATTTTTTTACTTTTTCTAGTTTTTTTTAAAGTTTTTTGATACAAAAAGTAGTGAAAATTAGTAGAATTTAAAAAAAATCTCATTATTTTTTTCTATTTTATTTTTTATTTTATTTTTTGATCTCCAAAATAAGTGGATAGGATTGCGTCTCATTGTCTCACAAAATTTTCACCGTCATATGATTTTGGTTTCTGGACCTATTTTCCTGATTTACTAAGCAACATAATCTCGACTAAAGGATTATTGGACTTTTTTAAATGGTGGAGAAGTCTGGTAAACGTAAGCCATTTAACCTATATGATAAAAACAAACATAAAAAACTTTATATTCTACGACGTTCTAGAAGAAAATAGTCTAGGATATGTTTTTAACTAGGTTGGACCCGTGCTTCGGGTTAGGGTTATGGGACGGTTTGTTTTATTTTTTTCGCGGGTCGTAGTAGGTGGAGTTTTAAATTGGAATTGTTTATGGGTTTTTCTCTTAGTTTTCTTCTTCGTTTTTTTCTGCTTTCTTTGTCGACTAATATTCTTGTTGTCTGCGTATGTTTTTAGTTTTTGTTTTTTGGTTTTGTTGTTTATTCGTTTTACATGATGTGTAAAAGATTTATATATTTAAACATTGAAGGTCATTAATATGACTGTTTTCTTTGGAAAAAGTTTGCGTTTTTAGCACTAAAAGTTTCAAAGAAAAGTTCATTATTAGCATTGTACTTTGAGAGATATGACTTTTTTTTATTCTTTTTAGATGATCCAGAAAATTTCAAATTTTTGTACATTCGAGCTCATTAATAATGGTGACAATACAATTCTTTAAATCTATGATATTTTAGTGGTTTATGTCTGTTGTTGTTATCGCTATAGAATTGCAAGTATGTTGTTATTATGTGCAAAGAAATCCAAGTATGTTGCTATTATTCGTAGAAAATTACAAGTGCCACTTTACTTACTATTGTTGAAAGATGAAGTATGTATACATGTTTGGTCAAGTCTATTATTCAATCTTATATTTAGCCCTTACAGCCCCTGCCCCTTCTCACAATGACCCCAACTTGTGTACAAAAGAAGGAAAGCTAGAAAAAAATAGAGTCTGGGCCGTTCAAAATATTTGTAAAAATGTGATATTTTAGGACCTTTCTACAAATGATGTCGATTTAAGCTTAGATTGAACCGGGTTTCATTTTTCGCTACAGATGCCATGTTTGAATTTCTTTTGTTTCTTCCGGAACAAAATGCTTGGAAGAAAAAACCTTAAAGAAGAAGGTTGATTTTGTTATTTGATTTCATTTTTATTCAATTCTAGATTCATTCGGCTCAATCAATGACAGGGTTCCATTATTTAATTATGTTCCATAACAAGAAAGAATGAGAGCCTTAAAGCCAGTGATGTTTTGCTGTAAAGAGAGCATAAACAAAAAACCGTTTTAATTCCTTAACTGTTATGCTTTTAGGCCAAAATGATGTAAAATATTCTTTTTTTAGTTCAAAACAATATGATAATGGTAACATTCTTAAAATCTGGTACCAAAATTGCATCCCCCTATAGAAACCATTCTGGTCTGTGGTATCTGTGGCCTGTGGGTTTTCTAATCCGAATTCTACTCGGCAAAATGAGGTGATTGCTAAAAGTGCAGATTTTAGAAATATACTTTTATTTTTAGTGCATGAATTAGCAACTTACTTTCCAATTAATTAGTTGGATGGTTCCTTTTTCATGTAGCATTCCATTAATTGTCCCTGTACAACTTTCTTTACGTAAGCTACCACTTTTAATGGGCATAATGTTTATGTGTTGTGTGTGTGCATGTTCACCATGCATGCGTATGATATGTTTGTGAGCTACGTGTATGTGTTTTTTGTTAGTGTATCCCACATTGGTGCGACACGGTCCTATAAGTTTGTATATATGTTGGAGTCTCCCCTCTCTCCACAAGGGCTCTTTTGGAGAGACATTATTGGGCTCCACATATATTTACATGGTATCAGAGCCGGTGTCTCGCACCCCCGAACCTCATCGAACCTACGTCTCTGAGGGGGAGTGTTAGTGTATCCCACATTGGTGCGACACGGTCCTATAAGTTTGTATATATGTTGGAGTCTCCCCTCTCTCCACAAGGGCTCTTTTGGAGAGACATTATTGGGCTCCACATATATTTACATTTTTTGTGTGTATATGTTGTGTGTGTATGTGAGGAGAGACCAGAGAGAGGAAATGACATTTGGGAAAGATGAGAGGGGAACTGAGAAGAAAAATAAGGGCTGGGGTTGTTTTTTTTTTTACCAATTTTTACCTTTCAAATATTTTGACTTTTGTTGATCAATTTTTTCTTATACAAAGTCTTTTTAATTATCAACTGTGTAACACACTGGTTTATAAACTAGTATATATATATATATATATATATATATATATATATATATATATATATATATATATATATATATATATATATATATATATATATATATATATATATATATATATATATATATATATATATATATATATATATATATATATATATATATATATATATATATATATATATATATATATATTAGTTCATGATTTTGGTTTCTGGACCTATTTTCCTGATTTACTAAGCAACACAATCTCGATTAAAGGATTATTGGACTTGTTTAAATAGTAGAGAAGTCCGGTAAACGTAAGCCATTTAACCTATATGATAAAAACAAACATAAAAAACTTCATATTCTACGACGTTCTAGAAGAAAATAGTCTAGGATATGTTTTTAACTAGGTTAGCACGGGTCGGGTTAGGATTATGGGACGGTTTTTTTTTCTTTTTCTCGTGGGTCGTAGTAGGTGGGGTTTTAAATTGGACATTTGGGATATGTTTTCTCTTAGTTTTCTTCTTCGTTTTTTCTGATTTCTTTGTCGACTGATATTCTTGTTGTCTGCGTACGTTTTTAGTTTTTGTTTTTTGGTTTTGTTGTTTATTCGATATCTGATTGTTGTTTTTTTGGCATTTGTAGGATGTCGTCTAACGGTTACCATTTGGGCGATCGTGTGGAAGTCGCCGGTACCGACCTTGGGTTTGAGAATTCTTATTATGGTGCTAGGATTGTTGCGTGGTCTTTGGATTTTGTGGCCCGTATAATTAGTTATTTCACGATTTAACCATCAAATACTTAAATTTTATTTTCTAAAACCAATGTTAATTGGGTATGATCACCCTTTTTTTCTAAACGCTTCAAGTGATTTCAATATTCGTTGTTACATTCAGGAAAAAAACTTTTAAATTCCTTAGATTTCTAATGCAAGCAATTGTTATTTTTGCAAATGAATATAATATTTCTTAATCAAAAGTTAATTTACTCAAAAAATTAGCCGTTGTGACACAGGTATCTCGAGGTAAAGATGAAAATGCAATTGTAAATAAGTACTGATAAGGAAAAAAAAGCAATGTTAGAGAAAATTTATAAAAAGAATTGGACCAATTTATAAAAAATAATACATCGTTTTAAAAAAGGAAGTTTTAAAATATATAAGAAAAAAATTGAAAAATAAAGTTGGAAAATGTTTGTAAAAAAACTGGACCAATTACGTAAAACAATTTAACGAATGGTAAAAATTAAAAAAAATTGTTTCAATGAGCAACAATTTAGAAAACATTAGTGAACGACCTAAAGATTTGGCTCAAAATATGAAAGAAAAAAAGGTATTATGGGGTTTAAGTTGGAGAAAGTTGAAAAAATTGGCTCAAATGTGAAAGAAAAGAAGATTTTGTTGGGTTTAAATTGGAGAAAGTTCAAAAATGAAAAATGTAAGCCGATGTTATGAAACTCAACATGAGGAAGGATAGGAAGGAAGCCTTCCTATGGGACAACCATTATTTCTTTACTTAATAACGTGGCATAATATGAATGGATTAGACATTATTCATCCGGTAATGAAATACCGCATTTAGAAGTCCATTTACTCCGAAATTTAAACAAAAAAACTGAACCAAAAATGTAAAAAGAAAAAGTAAGCGACCAAATTCCTAGTTTTTACTAAAAGTGTTAGGATATAGTTATGAAAAAAGAAAAGTAAGGACCATAAAATAAAAGCAATGGACCTAATTAGTTATGAAAATGAAAAATAAATATAAAAAACGGTTAAAAAATGAAAAGTAAAAAGGTGAAAACAGAATCATAAAAGGTAGTAGGATTCAAACCTGGGTTGTTTGAAGAAAATTACATAACTTTACCACTAAGCTATAGCAAATTATATGTCCAACTTTGAAACATGATACTTATAATCCATAGAAAGAAGTAATAAAAAAATAATATATTTAAAGAACATATGAAATTAAGCAAGCAATCATTAACTTTAGGGATATATTTATAATGGCCCAACAAACTAATATGAAATATTTTAAATGGTCACTCTTTTTATTTTTATGCTTTCTAGGTCTTTAAAATGGTAAAATCTATGTCAAAAAGACCATTTCAAATGATATGACTGGGTCATCCGGTTAACATGTCTATGTGGCATACTATTTCTCATCCTAATCAGCAGAATAGTCCATGTGGCACTGAAATAGCGTCTACATGGCTTTTTATTTTAAATTAACGAGTTCACTTTTGCAAACCGTAAGACTCAAAAAACCCTAATTTTCAAACTTTTGTAACAACTCGTACCACCAATAATTTCTATCATGGTTTTAACAGCATCCCTCGTGTTAATCGTTAAACATTGTTAATTGTATATGTGTGGAAGCTATACAAAGAAGGTGTAGTGGCGGAAGCAATCGATCCATTACTCAAAGGGTATTTCTCGGAACACGAGGCGTTAGAAATACTGCAAATCGGGCTTTTATGCAAAGCATCTGCAACTTTACGGCCATCAATGGATGAAGTGGTGGAGTTTTTTACTACAAAGGCGGTAGATTGCGAGATTCCGGTTCCACATCAACCTTCATTTTTGAATGCTCGGGCACTTGTGTCTCAAGGGCACAGTAGCAGCTCGACTTCTAGCCCTTTGACTAAAATGGGGATTTCGTATACCGCAGTATTTATTAGGAGAGAATCCAATGAGGGAGTTTTCAAGGTCGTAACTGAGTCGACGATAAAACCGACATTACCGTCTCTAGTTAACTAGAATGTCGACGACGGGATGTGTAAGAGTTGACCGGCGACGCTCAGGCCTCTTAACCCAATGTAGTAGAACGTGTCGAGCTTGGTGCTACGTAATAAAGGAGCTGTAATGGCGTCGTGAGGCATTGGTGAGTTGAAATCGAGAGTTGATGCGGCGTCGGAGTCACGGTCCACGAGGCAGTAAGAGTACGAAGTCGCGTTTATCTGTGAGGGAAAGGACAACGCTCCGCCGCCTAGACCGATCAATCTGGCTGCTCCGACGAACAGTCCTTCGTTATTATCTCCACACCCAATAGCTATATTTTGCACCGCTGTGGATCCCTCAAGCGTCACCGTCTCCGTCACGAAATCTCCGACGGTGTATGACCCATCACCGTAAGATACTTACAAGAATAAAGTGAAAATCGACAATGGGTGGTTTGCAGATGAAGATTAACGAAGTCGATAAAGTGATAAAGAAAGAAGGGATTTTGTTAGATCAATAATTAGAGAATTTTAATTTTTTAAAAGTAAAAAAGCCAGATAGACAAGATGTAACCGGTAAAACCGGAGTTAAATGGGGTGCTTCCCCTTTTTAAAAGGTAAAATAAAATGTTAATGACTCAAAAGGCACAAAAAAAACTTTAATGATCATTTAAAATATTTCATACTAGTTTATTGGGCCATTACAACAATAACCCTTAACTTTACCATCATGTTCAACCTCACAACTGAATTCTCCTGTATCCATAAAATTATTCATCTTTTAGCAATGTACTTTTATTTATATAAGAGAATATAAGTGAAACCACAATAGATTGCTATCTCATCACAATAATGTTTATCTATTTGTATGCACCTGTATCGCTCCATAGCTTTTCTCTTGATTTACTCCACCTTTGTCATCATAAGCATCAGGCAATCTAACATGGAATTGAATTTCGTCTATTTGGCAACCAAACACTCGATGGAATGGAATCTTAAATTCCAATTCCATCAGAAATCGGAATATGGAAACCAATAAGGAGAAAGCTTGCCTATTAAGATCACATGCCCACTCATAGTTAATTACTGTTTTGACTCTAATAATATCAAGCCCCTATTGAAACCATTAAAAAGATTAAACTAAATTAACCCCTTTCTGTAACAAATAATAACAAACAAAAATTTACAATCTTGATGACGAAAAAGAAACCTAATTTCGACTTCATAAATAGATACAGATAGAAGGGTTACCAAAAATTTGAGAGATAAATTTAAACCTTTAAAACCCCTTTGATTTTGGTTCCCATGGCTGAACAGAAAAATCCTAAAGGGAAACTTCAAAATCAGTTGTGTAAACCGAGTTACAAAGCCGATATGATCAAATCAACCAAATGTGACTCCTTTCCTTGTCGAAAAACAACCAAGCATTTCATCAAACAGTTAGAATTCATTCCATTATTACAATACACTCCACCCACTGTCGGTGCATCAAAACCCAATAACGAAAAAGATAAAATCAGTACCTTTTCTTCAGAGGGAATTCATCCAAGAAGCCCGTTCTTTTCTTTGCGTTTCATAATCCACGCCCTTCTTCATTTTCTTATAAACTTCATACGTATTGATATCAAGATGAACTATGTGGATAAAATTCGAAGAGTAGAAGGAAATCAAGCTGGAAAAAAAAAATTTAGGAAGGAAAACAGAAGAGACCTGTCGATGACTAAACAAAGTATATAGCACAACTATAACATATAAATAGAAGATGCGTACGCTATTTTACTAAAAAGTCTCGCAATGACAACATCCCGAAAGTATGCAGATGTTTTAAAATATATATACAAAGCAGGTCATAAAAGGGGTCAACATTTTTGTATATATTAGGCGTTTGTATAGTAGTGGAAGATTCAGTTCCTTTGTTTATCTCTATGTTGGTATCTGAAGAAAGAAAAGTAGTGAAAATTAGTCATGAATGTTGGAGAACAAACAGAGTCGGATAAGGTACCTATAGAATGCAACTTCTTTTTTTTTACTGTAGTGGAGGGGTTAGGTAAACATGCAACTGTAGTTGAAGAGCCTGTGTTCGTGATTTAATAGTTGTTGTGATGGGTGCGGGCGGATTTGCGGTATCATAAATTTCTAAGTTTGTGTATAGTTTTTTCAGCTTTCCGGGTTGAAATCATTGAAAAAATGTTGATATAAACAAAAGATGATCTCATTTACATATATTAAAATCATTACAAAATAATAAAGTACATCGTTGTAAACCAAAAAACCTTAAAAGGCAATAAAGCTCTTCATATTATGAGAAAATGGCCGTGAAATTGCCAAAAAAACATAAAAATAGACATTATTGAAACAAAGAGAGATTGAATTGCTATTTTCAAAATTGCATTAAAACAGTCACCCAAAAAATCAAAAAAGAATTTCAGATGAAAAGTAGGCAGGTTTGATATTAGATGTGAGTCGATCGTAGATTAATGTCTATAAAGCAATGTGAATAATACAAATGAATGTTTTTCCTAAGACCAGGCAATTGTGAATAGTGGTAATAAGCAGTTGATAAGGGAAAACCACATAATTGAAATTGAATGGGCTTTTAGGTTAGTTTTACATACTTGTCTTAGTTCAATTACTACTCAAATTTCAATACAAAAGTGGTGAACAATTATATATAAACTTGGGTGAAAGCATTTTATAATCTTTGTAAATCAATAATACACCAATAAACTTAAGGGACACCGCTGTTGTAAAAAGCATTTAGGAATGCGAGGAAATTGTTTGACAACCACAATGGAGACCAATCAAACATGTCCTAGGAACTAAGCAACTGATGTAAAAAGTATTAGCAAGTATTAGCAAATGATGTATCGAGTATTAGCAATGGGTTTAGCAAATTGATGACGTTTAAAAAATCATGAATTCACAGACAAAAACATCAAAAAAACAAAAAGCCTGGCCAATTCACAAATATAAACAACCAACATTGGAAATTGAAAATTAACCATAAAATCGCAAACCCAAAGTCATATAAAAAACCAACGATCTACAGAAATAGAGAAAAGAAAGGGCGCGTTGCTTTTTGTTTCTATGGAGAAAGCATACGACGAAATGGAAAGAATTAGCGCAAGATTCCTAAGGTGCAATCGCCGGATGTAATCAATGAAGAAAGCAGACGGCAAAATAGAGTGAGCTCACTGGAGGCGAGACATCTGCCGGAAGCTAATCAGTGGCCGGATGTAAGGTGAGCAGCAGCGTATACACCCGGTGGTGGTGACTTTGATTTCGAGTTCTTCGTGTTGAGGTCGGTCGGTGTAAATGATATGTAGTGCTGCTTAATACAGTTCGTTCTCGGTTCCATATTTTTGTCTTCTCCGTGTTTAATATAAACTGCTCCGATCACGCTCTGTCTGTCTCTCTACCCATTTCATTCGCTCCATTGAAAGACACCTGTTGGGAACGTGGCATCTGAGAATGGGGCAAAAAAAAGCGCCCCCTAAAAACCCCCAAACCCCCCTTACCCCCACTTCTTCTATAAAACATGTTGTAATTTCATCTATATAGTAATTAGAAAAGGAAAATTGTATTTCACTCTCTTATATTTTCTCAGTACTTTATTTGCTTTATAAAAATATCATTTATTAAATAAAAGTTTTATTAATGATAAATGCATTAATATAATTTAACAAGTTTGTTATATTTTATAAGGTAAATTGCACTCACTCCATATCTACGAAACTATGGTCAATTCTTTCTTTTCTTAACGACATCATTTTATTCAAAACTAGTAAGGCGTCTAGTAATTACAAATAAGCTTACTTTTATGTATGGGGTTTTTAACCAATCACTCCAATCAAAGATTTTAGAACGAGACCTACTTTTAATCCAATTAAAATAATTGGCCAGAACATGCAGCTCTCTCTCTCTCTCTCTCTCTCTTATTTCTTATTCCTCCCATACCATGATGTAGGTCTAGAAAATTGAAGGAATTTGTGTTCCTAGGTGGAGTGGTGTCATGGCATCCATCCTATTAGCCTAAGACCCCATTTTTTGGCATCGAGATTTAGCATAAAACATAGGCATTAGTGCATTAATGATATGTTTAGTGGAAGCAAGTCCATACAATCCAGAATATATGTATAATCATGATCCAATCGGGTGTTACAAAAGATCAAAAGTCATAGCAAACACAAATTATTCAGAAGACAATATGGTTCAAATTTAACATTCAAACTGGTGTTCGTTTTTAAGCTAATGTTAGGCCATCTAAGTCTTTCCAAAAGCTTCATGAATTAAGATGATATCAACTTCTACTTCATTTTCCTGGAACATGTGTCATAAAAGAGAATTACATAAGAAAAAATTGTATTGTGACTAAATGAGTTCTAGAAATAAAGCATCCTTTAAATATCAATATCATACTTTATAATACTTAAAATATTTGGTAACATGGTGCTTTACATTTCAAATATATAAAATGCATGATGCAAGTGATATGCATGATTCTCGAGCACAATAAATTCCATGGGATCAATCAAGTCCAAATTGTGTCCCTTTCAAAATGATGTTAATTTACATTTGAATCAGCCTTCAAAGTGTTGGATTAGGTGTCTAAGCCATAACTATAATTGATACATATACTTGAATTGATAGCAACATTGTCCTTTTGGGTTACCCTCAAACCTAGCAGAGGACAAGATAACTTATAAAAAGAGAGAGAGATTGATTTATTAATATATTATAAGGATAATGTATTAATTAGAAATCATAATATTTAATTAATGATTGATCATAAATTAATTATAATTAATTTTGGGATTAATTGGATTAATTAAAAGTATAGGGGCTGAATTGTAATTGTTTAATAGTTGAGCAATAGACAATTAGGGTTGTGTATTGGGTTGGACGAATCCAAGGCTTAAAGCCTTAAAGAAACCCCAGGAGCATCATAATTCACGCCATTCTCAAGGATCTCTCCTTGCTCTCTCTAGTTTCTTGCTTGCTTTGGTTCTGGGTGTGAGCCATTAGAGGCACGACAATTGTGGTGCTTGCTTCCAAGGGTTGAAAGGTATGTAATTTCTAATATTTTTCTTTAGAATTTAAATTATATACCTTTAGGTTCTTAGTTATAGGTTCAATAGAGAAAACATAGATCCTTAATAGGTTGCATGTGAACTTAAGAGTTAAGTTTATTGTTTGCCTTATTCCCCATCAGTGGTATCAGAGCTGTGATTTGTTTTCTGTTGAATAGCTATAATAGTATACTGAAATTAGGGTTTATAGAAATTAAACCATAGCCTCTATGGAAGTCGACTAGGGCTAGGGTTTCAGATACCCTAGGCTCCACCCCTTGGATTTTCGAAAATTAGGTGGCCTCCATAGGGTTTTTCTATTTTTGGTAAAATATGATTATTTTATAAATGGAACCATTGGCCTTATTTTTGGAAAACTTAGTGGGCAAGGATTATGATTAAATTAATAGATTTAATTTAATTTGATGATCCTAATTTGATTTAATTCAATTTAATTAATTGTTAATTAAAATATAAACATTAAACCAATATGGTTTTAATTTTAAGATTAAATTAGATAGTTTAATTTCGAAAACTTAAAATAGATAAAACCAGTATATTTTAAAATGTTTAAAAATACATCTTTTATATATTATTATTAAAAGTTAATATTTATATGTATAAAATTAAGTCAGTCAAATCGCTAGTATGCCTCATTCACGAAACTGGTCTATAATGGGGGTATAAGGAAACTGCCTATAAAATAAATGACAGTTGAATGGGTGTCCACTCTCACCCACCGCTTCCTTGATCAGTGGAGGGTCGTTATCAAAACATATTTGATAGGACAAACATAATCTCATTAAAAGTATAATGCTATTAGAAGAAAGTACTAGAACCTTAATAAAATCTCAATCTAGTTACTTTAGGAAAATGTGAAAAGTATGCTAGCCCATGAAATTGTACATTACACTTTATGAGACATTAGTGGAGGGTGTGTGGTTTACCGGCACACTAATAGGGGCTCATAAAGAGTGGTAATGGGTATCTCATGAATTATCATTGTTGATGGAGCGTGTGTGGTTTACCGGCACATCAATTTGAGATGATAAATGACATTGAGGTTACCAAGCAATTTGCATGGTTATTCACATCTTGTTTGTGATCCTCGGCATCCCAGTCACAAACAGAAGAGCATAATCCGAGATTAAACATGCTATTGACCTCGGTCAATAAATCTCACAGATCTAGGAATTTCATGAAGACTAAAATTGATAAAAGTGTATATACCTTAATGACCATTATGTTGTGATTATGACATCACTCTTCACACCATAGTTGGGAGATTTTGGGTCTTAGCCTTATTAAATAATAACTGGGTAATTAATTAAAAGGATTAAATTAAACTAATAAATATAATTAATTGGAATTAATTTGAATTAATTTGGGATAAATTAAAAGTACAGGGGCTGAATTATAATTGTTCAATAGTTGAGCAATGGATAATTATGATATTATTATTTTGGACAAAATTAAGGAAAAGAAATCCTTATATTTCGAAAATAATAAATATATATGATAGTTATATATGACAGCTAAAAGGGATTTGAATTTAAAGATAAAAGGTTTATCCGGTTTAAATTTAAATAATGTTTATCCTTAATCACCATTGAGGCTATAAAAAACCCTCCCTGGAGCCTCATAACTTGCGTCATTCCTGTAGATAGTACTCTGGAATTTTCTCTTATCTCTCAAGCAGAATCTATAATCTTTTTCTAAGGTTTTATAGCGAGCTTTCTCAATAAGACAATTAAGATAATTAACCTAACGACTTGGACTTTTGGGTGTGAACCATTAGAGACACGATACTTGTGGTGCTTGCTTCCAAGAGATTAACGAGATAAGGAATAATTGTTATTTGCTATAATAACAATAATTCTAAACCTTTTTATGAATTTTGATTATTTGCTAGGGTTTCCTTTAGATGTTCTTAGTTATAGGTTCAATATTGAAAGCATAGATCCTTTTTAGGTTGCATATGAATTCAAGAGTTTGAGTTTATTTGTTTACCTAAATCCTATCAGCTTTTGCCTGGTATAAACCAAACCATCAATACCCTAAAAAGAAAGGGACTTTAGGAGAGTAGAGGACTTGAGATTGAGTTTTAGAAGCATGTGTATTATATTGCATTTATTTTGGTTGTTTGTGAAACAGTTATTATAAATGCTTCTTATCCCAACCTATTTACAAGTATAAATTAAAATTTGGGAATATTTTGTATAACTGATTTTGGAAATATTTTTGGAAATTTAACTTTGGAGTTAGATTATTGTCATTATCTAATGCCACATAAAAACAAAATTCTAGGTTTACACAACAGAATCCCTAAGTCTAACCTTATTATTTTGACATGTATCCGCAAATGACAAATTAAAAGGTTAAGAGCATACTATTAGACTTTTAGGAAGCCACAATTATGTGTGGTTATCCTATTATACATCTTTTTGACGTCGAAAATCATTCTTAAACAAACTAAACATTTAAAAATGAAACTTAAATGAGGGAAGTTACAAAAAAAAAAACTCATCTGAAACATCCTAAACATAAAGTATTTTTGGATTTAGGAAGTCCCCAATCTCTAAATAGAATTCTAAAATAAGAACACAAAAGCTTATACATCCTAAAGCTTGAATAAGTTGATTCAAGCTTAACTTCTTTAATTACTCTTGAAACTCTCTTCCAATTACACTTATTAGCATGAAAATAACCATTTTACAACCCTCTAAATTTCCATCATGTATTCAAAATGAAAAAAGAAAAGGTAAAAGGGATTCAAATTCTAAAGTTTTCCCATTTGTCATGATTAGTCCCTAACATTTTCTTTTTCTTCATTGATCACTAGACGAGTCAAATACTTCACCTAACCAACTTCTAATTTAACATTAATTAACAATTTTCTAATCAATATAAGTCCTTTAATATGCTATATAGGTCAAAACTAAGTTTACTAGTTTTGTCAAGTTTAGTCTCTCATTTACTAAATTTTTCTAAAATGACATCCACCAACATTTACAACTTAGAAACTCCAACTTAGACTTTTAAGTATTAGTTTTTATAATTTATTCCTAGAACAATAGTCACAAAAAGTTATATCCAACTCATGCCTAAGTTTTCCCAACGTTGACAAACTAGTCCCTTATAACAAAAAATTAAATTTAATCCCAACATCCTAATAACCTTGAATCTTTTAATTTGATAAGTTTTTTTTTTGTTTCAATTATTTATATATCTTAGTTATTTATTTATATTTATTTTATATTTTCAAATTTATTTATTCTAAAGGTTAAAAATATAACCCTAAAATACGAACGTTGGAAACACGACTCCATAAAATGAGTTCAAACTAAAGTGTGGCTTTAGACAAGACAATTCTCTTTCACTGTTTCTTTTACTCGTTATTATGGGAGGATTTCACGTGACTAGATCACTAGAAGGATGACTGTGATTAACATATTTTTAAACGTTTTTTGCTTGACTCGCATAAGGTAAATATATCTCATCTCTTTTTATGCAGATGATACGTTAATTATGGGTCGTTGGTCAACTAATTTATCTAGTGTATTTTGAGAAGTTTTTATAGGCTATCTGGTATTCATATTAATTTATCCAAGAATAATCCCTTAGAAATTAGTGTGGATATGGAAGAAGTAGTTACCTATACTACTTTGTTGGGGTGTAAGGTTGAAAATTACCATTTATATATTTAGGGTTATTTGTTGGTAACAATATGATGAGACAATAAGCTTGGAAGTCGATGTATATAGATGTATACAGTATATACTTTGAAATCAATATTTACGTGCATATACTTTTCTGGTTCAAGATGTGACGGCAAACGTGATGTCCAAGACAAATTTCATTTTATTGACTTTTTAGTATATAATCAATTTCATATGGTGACGGCAAACGTGATGTACAAGAAAATTTTCATTTTATTTATAAAAACGGTAATAAACTATTAAAATAGTCATTTGAAAAGGAGAATTTATTATGTATACTTGTATATCACTATTTTCTTTCATTAAAAACATGGTACCTAAATGTTATAATTTTTTAAACACAAAACATTACAATTTTTAAGTTTAGGTAATATTTGATTAGTTTCTAATCAAATTACATGCGAAAATGAATATGATCAGATAATATTTGATCTTATCCTATTACTATAACACATTTACGATCAAGGTCAAATGTCATTCTCCATCACGATTTAGAAAAAAAGATAGTTAGAGAATTTCATATGTCCTTGGGTTGGTGTTTTATTTCATAATGACTACTTAATATCTTGTTTACTCGCATCCAAATATTTTCTTTCTGTGTGAGTAAAAGATACCTTTTTTTTTTTTTTTTTTGTAAAAGGATGTTATTTTAGCAATTGACCCCTTCTAGATATTCATGTATAGCCCTTTCTGAAAGTTTCCTTTACAATCGACTGCTACGAACTATAACCGAAAAAAGGACTTGATTGTAATAGATTTATTAATATTTAAGAAACCGAATGAAAATGAAAAGGAACTAGGAACAATTTTTGTAATCAAGTAATCAACTCATTCCTTAAATTGCATAAGATTGGGCCCATAATGGGCTGTTAACCCGTTAATGTGTCGATTCTCAAATTGAGGCCGAATATTCTACTTTTTTATAAGGTGAAAAAAGAAAATAAATATCGCAAGAGGGTGTCGATATATTAGGGTTTTAGAGAAGCATCCGCCGCTCACTTTATATCTCTCGGTGTAGACCAAAGCAAAGGGTCTCTGAGAGCTCATCTAAGCTCGCCGCCGCTTCCTCTCTTTTCTTGTAGGTAAACTTGATCTTAACATCTATTCTCATTGATTGTTTCATCTGATCTGTTCTCGATCTTATTTATTATCGGTGATTTGTTATTGCCTGATTTGTTTTTCGATGCTTAGACGTTAGTACTAAGTATTTCGTTTTGTTATTGATGGTGATTTGTATATTTTTGTTATTGCGTGATGCGTTTTATGCAGTATTTGTGATCTGATTAACACTATATTGAACTAGTTTTCTTTATGCATCGATTGAGAAGTGTTTGATTGAATCGTTGTCTGTATGTTACTCGGTATATAAAGAAAGTTTGATTGATTGAATGATTATATGTTCGTGTTGTACGATATGGAGTAGGTTATCGCGAATTCTGTTTTATGATATGATGATATATTTACTTGTTTGCTTGCTTACCGATAGGCGATATCTCTAGGTATCTTCATAAGGTGTTTGTGGCTTGGATTCTATAAAACAACCGAAGTTTTCTTTGCTTCAATCAGTATGCTTCAATCGCTCTTTTTCACAGACTGCAATAGTTGACTTTGATACATAGAATGATATTTTCTTTCCAACGTTTTTTATAATAAAAATCCGAATATTCTGAATGGAATACTTTTTGTGATTATTGACACAGTTTGCTCTCTGAAATCTGTAACTAAAACCGGACATCCTGTAATATGAAACTGTTAGTTTTTATTAGGAACATGGTTTCTCAAGCAGTCATTCAATACTTGCTTACATCTAACATCAAAAGGATGGCAATAAAAATGTCTCGGTAATTGCGTACATGTTTTATCTCATGTGGCATATTTTTGTGTGGTTGTGTATTTAGATGCGTGTTTTATATGTTCCATGTATTGTGTTTGTATCTGTGTGTAAAATTTTAGTAGTTGGTGACTTAACTGAATCCATAATATTTTAGATTTTTTCTAGAAGTTAAACTTATATAATGCTTGTGAAGTATTCATCTGTAATATTTCTTGCATCGTCTTCCTTTGAGGTGTCATATTATTCAGTTTAAATATATCTGTTAACTAATCTAATCTATGCTCTTTTCTTGCAGGATTTCTGTTAGAAGCATTCCAATTACATTTTTGTTGGAGTCACACAAAAACTAGGCAAAATGGTAAATTATCATTTCACCCTCAATATCTTTTTTGTTTTTTCTTGATTTATTCTATATATTCCAAACTAACCTTTTGAAACGCTTTGTTAAACCAACAGGTGAAGTTTACAGCCGAAGAGCTTCGTAGGATTATGGACTTCAAGCACAACATCCGTAACATGTCCGTCATTGCTCATGTTGACCACGGTACTAAATTCAATGACTCTATCTCTCTCTTAACTTGGTTTATACTCTTTTTTTTGTTTACTAATGTTTATTCTTATTTTAATCTTAACAGGAAAATCCACTTTGACTGATTCCCTTGTGGCTGCTGCTGGAATCATCGCCCAAGAAGTTGCTGGTGATGTCCGTATGACCGACACCCGTGCTGATGAGGCAGAACGCGGTATCACAATCAAATCCACCGGTATCTCCCTCTACTATGAAATGACCGATGCGGCCCTCAAAGCCTTCAAAGGTGAAAGAAATGGCAACGAGTACCTCATCAATCTCATCGACTCCCCCGGACACGTTGACTTTTCATCCGAAGTCACCGCTGCCCTCCGTATCACCGATGGTGCACTCGTGGTTGTCGACTGTATCGAGGGCGTTTGTGTCCAAACCGAAACTGTCCTCCGTCAAGCTCTCGGTGAAAGAATCCGACCCGTGTTGACCGTCAACAAAATGGACCGATGTTTCCTTGAACTCCAAGTTGACGGTGAAGAAGCGTACCAAACTTTCCAACGTGTCATTGAAAACGCGAATGTCATCATGGCGACATACGAGGACCCGCTTTTGGGTGATGTCATGGTGTACCCCGAGAAAGGTACCGTCGCGTTTTCCGCCGGGCTCCACGGGTGGGCGTTTACTCTAACCAATTTCGCGAAAATGTACGCGTCCAAATTCGGTGTTGACGAGTCAAAGATGATGGAGCGTCTCTGGGGTGAGAACTTTTTTGACCCGAAAACCAAGAAGTGGACCACAAAGAGCACCGGGACCCCCACTTGCAAACGTGGGTTTGTTCAGTTCTGTTACGAACCAATCAAGCAGATCATCAACACGTGCATGAATGACCAGAAGGATGCTTTGTGGCCTATGTTGACTAAACTCGGTGTCACCATGAAGAGTGAAGAAAAGGAGTTGATGGGAAAGGCTTTGATGAAGCGTGTTATGCAAACCTGGCTTCCTGCTGCTACTGCTTTACTTGAAATGATGATATTTCATTTGCCTTCCCCACATACTGCTCAAAGATACCGTGTGGAGAATCTTTATGAAGGTCCTTTGGATGATCAGTACGCGAATGCCATCAGAAACTGCGACCCCGATGGCCCGCTCATGCTTTACGTCTCCAAGATGATTCCCGCTTCCGACAAGGGTCGTTTCTTTGCTTTCGGTCGTGTGTTCGCGGGTCGTGTTTCGACCGGTTTGAAGGTGAGAATCATGGGTCCTAACTATGTCCCTGGTGAGAAGAAGGATCTTTATGTCAAGAGTGTTCAAAGAACCGTTATCTGGATGGGGAAGAAACAAGAAACCGTTGAAGACGTCCCTTGTGGAAACACTGTCGCACTTGTCGGTTTGGATCAGTTTATTACCAAAAACGCCACTCTAACAAACGAAAAGGAAACCGAGGCACACCCAATCCGTGCCATGAAGTTCTCAGTGTCTCCGGTCGTCCGTGTCGCGGTCCAGTGTAAGGTCGCGTCTGATTTGCCGAAATTGGTTGAAGGTTTGAAGCGTTTGGCGAAATCAGACCCTATGGTTGTTTGTACTATTGAAGAATCTGGTGAACACATTATCGCTGGTGCGGGTGAGTTGCATTTGGAAATTTGCCTCAAGGATTTGCAAGACGACTTCATGGGTGGTGCGGAAATTGTTGTGTCCGACCCCGTTGTGTCCTTCCGTGAAACTGTTTTGGAGAAATCTTCACGTACTGTCATGTCAAAGTCTCCAAACAAACATAACCGTTTGTACATGGAAGCTAGACCCATGGAAGACGGGTTAGCTGAAGCGATTGACGAGGGGCGAATTGGTCCACGTGACGACCCGAAAGTCCGAGGAAAGATCCTCTCTGAAGAATTCGGTTGGGATAAGGATCTCGCTAAGAAGATCTGGTGTTTCGGTCCCGAAACAACCGGGCCCAACATGGTTGTTGACATGTGTAAGGGAGTTCAGTACTTGAACGAAATCAAGGATTCAGTTGTTGCTGGTTTCCAATGGGCATCAAAAGAAGGTGCTTTAGCTGAAGAGAACATGAGAGGTATTTGCTTTGAAGTCTGTGATGTTGTGCTTCACGCTGATGCTATTCACCGTGGTGGCGGTCAGGTCATCCCGACTGCCCGACGTGTCATCTACGCGTCTCAGCTGACCGCGAAGCCCCGTTTGTTGGAACCGGTTTACTTGGTGGAAATCCAAGCTCCCGAACAGGCTCTTGGTGGAATCTACAGTGTGTTGAATCAAAGGCGTGGACATGTGTTTGAAGAGATGCAAAGGCCGGGAACACCATTGTACAACATCAAGGCGTATCTTCCTGTTGTCGAGTCGTTTGGGTTTTCTGGTGCTTTGAGGGCTTCGACTTCAGGACAGGCGTTCCCACAATGTGTGTTTGATCATTGGGATATGATGGGGTCGGACCCACTTGAGGCTGGGTCCCAGGCAAGTACACTTGTGGGCCAGATTAGGAAGAGGAAGGGTTTGAAGGAGCAGATGACACCGTTGTCTGACTTTGAGGACAAGCTGTAAGCGGAGAGAGAAAAGGATTGGCGGAATAATTTTGTCGGTATAATTATTTCTCCAAGTTTCTTTTATTGTCGTATTTTCTATATGTTTTTTTCTTTAGCGTGCTTGAGATACTGCTACTTTATTATGGTTTATTGTTAGGTGTCGTGAGAACTTTGCTTTATTGCGTACGATGCTGGTAATTTTGACGTTTATGTTTTGATGTTTTATTTCTGAGTTCTTTTTCGTGGTTTAATTTTCTCGTCTGTGGTTTTGGTTTATGAAATTACAACTGTTTGATAGATATTAATTGTCTTTTGAAAAGAAACACAGATTTGGTTATCAAGAGAAAAAGGCTTTAAAGTTTAAACTAACCATGTAAAACGCTAAATCCATAGTTTTTTTATGATGGCTTTAACCTTATGGTTTTAAACTAATTACGTTAAACTAGCCAAGAACCCATAAATTTTTGATGATCTTGTTGTCATCAAAAAACGTTTTACCCAAATCACCCATGGATTTCTATTTATGACAATAATCCGACAACTGTAATCTCACGAATAACACATGTGGTTTGAGATAATATGCGGTCCCTTAAAACTTTTATCCTTTTGCTTATTTCGCCCACACATGGAATGACCATTTTACCTTGTTTTATTATTTTTTTTTTCTGATTTATTTTATTTTCAAATAGAAAATCTTATCATTACTTAATGCGTCATGTCGCACCAATCTCATTCCCCGACCCACCTCAACCCTTTCTTATTAAAAGATCCGACAACTATCACAGTCACCACCGCTCATCTCTGGCAACGTATCATATCTCTAACCTGAAAGTACTACAAGACTCGATATCATATCTGAGTTGAAACTGAAACATTAAATGAGTCATTAAGCGTGGATGATAAGAAAATGAAAAGAGTTTATATGGGTCTAGGCCCACCTACGAATTCGCGAGTTCATTTTGGTGGATAGTGAGTATTTTCTTGATCAATAATAAATTGTTGGGTTTTGGATAAGATATAGACTCTAAAGGTAGCCTCTAATGAATAACTTTATATGAAATCCTTCTTTTATGAAAATCCTTTAATTTATTAAAAACATTTTCTGACTAGATCCTCTAGTCTTATCTGGAGATGGGATGGCCCCTTGAAACCTAAAGATGGATTGTTATGCCAATCACGACATTTTCCAAAAAAGAAAAGAAAAAAAGGGCATAGTATGCTGACATTTGCAAATTTGTATCTAACTTTTACGAGTCTTGAATACTTTACTGGAATTAAGATAACTTTTTAAAATTAAGGTTTCACTAACAGGGTTCCAAGAAATTTGATATTGCGATGATTATATATCCTCATTTTAGCATTAATATTGTGTATTCCGCTTTGATAATCTTATATTGTCTTTCCTGTTTTCTACAAAAACGTATTCGAGTAAGTGTCACCTCGTAAAGACTCGCAAGAAGGAATTTTCCCGCGTAGTAGTTGAGCACGAATTGCACTCAAATGAGGATAATCATTAACGAATCCAGAAGGAATACCCTCCTTGAGCACTCCTTCATATTCGATCTCCAAATGGGCAGCAGGCAGGGTGACAATTTCGATACGACACGATACACGAAATGATGCCGACACATAAATAAACAGAGTTAGAAAATTTCAATTTGTTTAATTAAATGTGTTAATACGACACGACACTAAAATTAAATTGGTAAGGTTAAAGTCTAAACTTTCAACTAAAAAATGACACATATATGATCCATTTATTTATATGAGAGCTTTTTCAATTATTTAGATAAATTTTACATATGCCCAAAACCAAAACTAAAATGTACAATAAAACTTTAGCTTGAGTTGTTTTCTAATGTGGATGCCACAAATTAGTCATCTGAGTCGAGACTTTTTATGGAATGATAGTATAAAATAAACCACCAACAAGAAGATAGCAAAAATTACAAAGTTAAAGAAGTCATAGTCAGGGCCGTTTCAAGCTAATTTGGGGCCCGGGGCGAAATAGAAAAATGGGGCCCCTAACAATATCTTTTTTTAATAAAAGAGGGCGGCACCTCCGAAATTTTTTATTAATTGAAAAAATTATTACAATTGAAGGCTGGTGACTCCCCACCTAAGGAAATGAAAAAAGCTATGAGACATGACTCATGAGCCAAACAACCTAACAACTACATATGACAATAGAATAAAATAAAATAAAAAACTAAAACTAAAGTATACATTTTCGAGCTTTCTTAGATACAAAATTATCAATAATAGTATCAATATCAATGTTGTCTAACATATTTTTCTCAATGCATAACATAGCCAACACATTTAATATTTCTTGTGACATTGATGATATTAAATAGTTTTTTTAATAATTTTAATTTTGAAAAGCTTCTTTCGGCCGATGCTACGGTAACAGGTATAGTTAATAAAATTCGATACGCAATGGAAGCATTTGGATAAAAACCTTTTTTTTTAATAAACTCTAAAATTTCAAATGCAGACATAACCACATTTGGCAAAGTCATTTGCAACACTTTGAGTTCCGCAAACAAATCATTTAAGTCTACATCACACATGTTTTTATGAGAAAACTTGCTTGCAAAATTAGTACAACTTTTTTTAAGTTCAATGTCATCCAGTGCCTTTAATTTTTTTGAATTATATAAAAAACCAAAAATATTTTCAAATGTTGTTATTTGCTCAAATCTAGCTTTACTGAAGTAATTGTCATATCAACAACAACCAAAAAATACTCAACTCTAAAAGATTATTCGGGTGATTCAAATTAATGTTTATCTTTATTATTAATTTCATCAAATTGTTTTTTTCTAGTAACTCGGCGTTTTTTTTTGGAAACATAGGTTCAACATTCATATCAAATGCAATAGCTTTTGCATTATCTATACTAATGTCAAAACCATCATTTCTATAATTTCTAAAAAATGTTATCATATATTTTAATAGATCAATGGTGGCATCAAGACAAATAGTTTTAGTTTGCAACTTTTTACTAACCATATTAATAGAAAATAAAATATCATACCAAATCACCATACCAAGTAAAAATTCATAACTTTCGATAGCACTAACTAAACTTTCAGCTTCACTTTTTGATAATGCATCATCACATGATTCACCCAATGCTATCAATGCATCCCTTATTTGAGGAGCTATGGTCCTATGGGTTGTCAGATTGAGCGACGAGCGTGCCCCTGGTGAAACGTTTGAGATACCTAGAAGGATCCGATTAGTTTCGCCTAGAAGGAATGATCGCCTTATGCAAATTTTGGGCATTTTCTAATTTTTTTTGTGCCTTTTCTTGTATCAAAATTTTTTTGGGCTTTTCTTGTATTAAAAAATTTTTGGGCCTTAAAATTTCTGAACTAATATAAGAGCTCTATATAAAGGGGCCTAGGAATTTAGGGGCCCTAAGAATTTGGGGGCCCGGGGCGGTCGACCACCTTGCCCATGTCCACGCTACGGCCCTCGTCATAGTAGCGTTTTGAAGCCAGCCTACGCAACTAAAATTACAAGAATTCCTGCTATTAGGAATCCAATAGCACGAGTAAGAAATAATATCATAAAAAATCTCCGACTTCTTAGGCTTGACACTTCTAAAAAGCATGTTGTTGTGAAATCTCCAAAGAACCCAAAAAAGAGTAATAACTAATAACTACCACGACAAAACACTTTTTTTGCATAGCGTTAAGCCTAACTGAGTTTGCCTACTTTATCCGGCTAGAGATTAAATTATTTGGAGGATGTGCAATATTCCACCACTTGTTATTCAAAAGTCAAACACCCATCATCTCTGGATAAGAGAAAAAAAATTGCTTTAACGATTCTACTTGAGATTGACAAATGGGGCAAAGAATAGAAGGTAAGTCAATCCTTTTATGCAACAACTTGAGACAAATAGGAACACGGTTTAAGAAAAAAAAAAACCCTCCAAAGTAACACATTCAACTTAATAGGAACATAATTATTCAATCTGAGTAGAAATAGAAGAGATATTGAGGGTGCCATTATGATGAAAATCTCTAGCGGAAGAAATCGAGAAAGAACCCGACGAATCCAAGGACCGAGACAAACTTACTTTAATATCCGTAAATAAGAACTCCCACAAAAGAAGCTCCAAATCCGCCAACCGCTCCTCTTCAACTCTGCAGTCATACGATCCGCCACAAAACAATCACGATTCAACCCCAAATTAAAAATTTTATGACACCGGGTCTTAAGTGGAGAAGTAGTGTTGCAAAACTCGGTATTTGCTACTCATTGAGCCGACTGAGGAGTGGTGAGTACTCAGATTACTCAGGGAGTATGCAAAGTATGCAGATACAATAAATCATATAGAACTTTTTTTTTTTATGGAAACTATATATTTGTCAAAAATCATACATTGATTGACATTCATAACAAAATTAGGTGAAATATCAATAAACGGGTACATGTTAAAATGTTAAATTACTTCAAAAAAAATAGATATTCACTATTTAACACTAGATATTTAGATTATTCATTTAATCCCCCCCCCCCCTCGGTTTTCCAATGTAGCTCCGATTTGTTCATCGATTTTGATCTCTATGCTTAAGCCATCACCATTACCCTCAACATCTACATATAGATCATTTCATAATTCGTAAGGCTAAAATGATCATTTACTGACATTTTTATTTAGTTGAATAAAAGATACAAACTTCATGTATACAATACTTACTCCAAACACATCATTCACGATTTTACCCATTCAACACTTAATGAGAAAAAAAAACTACTCCTAAGAGTTTAATATTAAGACTAAAGTTACTTGCAGCAACATTCATCCACCCCAAATTAGATTCAAATGCAAAAAGCCTTTAATGGGAGTTTGAAACCACATGCAAAATACTCCAGCCGTTGTCCTTCCAAGCTTAAAGAAACTGATTTTCCAGTGTCTTCTATGGAAGACTAGTTATAGATGAATCCCTCAAAGATCCGACAACTATCACAGTCACCACCATTCATTTCTGTTAATCAGCAAATGTTATATTGTTTAGTTTATAGGTCCTTTTATATCCTATTGTATAGTTCAGGGTCTTTATGTTAATTACATAATTGTCTGTAATATATATTCACGTGATAATAATGCAAACCCTAATGGGGACATTTTCCACAATCCAACATGGTATCAAGCAAGGTATACGTGCGCCGATTTGAAGCTTTGGACAACCCACGATTTTTTTTCTCTCCTACTGCATTCAATCGTGATTGATTCCTCCTGCTCTTCACTCACGGCTGTCACATACGTTTTCTTCATTCACGCATTGCTTCGATCTCCATCATTCCGCTGCCTTCACGCCTTTGTTTCTTCCGGGTTTAGTACGGTACATCTACTACAATCCCTCTTCCAAAGGTTAGTTTTCCGGTTACTATTACGTTCTTTTTTATTTTCATCTTGTTTTTCGATTTTCCAATCGCCCAATGACCTCCGTTGCCGATACCTCATCCAATGTTCCCACGGCTCAACAACTTGTGTATGCGGTGACCAATGTTTACAACTCTTTTAGTTTTAAATTGACATCGGACGGGTCCAAGTACAAGTTGTGGTGCCGTATCTTCAAGGACATTTGTACCGGGGCCAAAGTTTCCGGTCATATAAATGGAAAATCCACACCCAAAAACGAAGACGATGAAGATTGGTACTCCATTGATTCACGCGTCAAGTCTTGGTTTTACTCCACATGTGATCCTTCGGTTTTGCAAGTCATTACAAAAGACTCGTGCACCGCCAAAGACATGTGGGATAATCTTCACGAATTTTTTCTTAATAATAAGATGCCAAGAATGCTTCAACTACAAGAGCAATTCCGCAACACTAAGAAAGGTGCGTCTTCCATTCATGATTATTGTCATAATCTCAAGCATTTAGCCGATGCCCTTCACGACGTTGAGTGTGAAATTTCCGATGTTGAGCTCGTTATGCAAATACTTCGTGGCTTGCCGTCTTCCTACCAAAGTATTATCGATGTTATCACAAACACCAAACCTTTCCCGTCCTTCATGGAAGCTAAAAATATGTTACTTCTACATGAACATCGCGAAGATAGCAATGATTTGATGCTTGACCCGACAAACACCACCACTACGGCTCTTTATTCCACCCAAACCAACTCCGGAAAATCGAAAAATAAATGGAATAAAAACCGTAATAATAACCGGGCTACTTCCAAAGGGGGGGGTAATTCTAGTATTTCTACCAATACTAACCAAATTTCAGGTACAAGTGCAAGCCAAAATTCTATATTTGCAGGAATAATGGGGTCCCATCCAAGTGCAAACTCCAATTTTCAACAAATGCAACAATATGGAAATATTTTTCCTACTGCCACGAATTGGAACAGCCCTTCTATGCCTTCTGCTGGCCCACCTTATGTTGCTTCTCCTCATCAAATGCCGGCCCATGCTTCTTCTTTTCTGCCGGCCCAACAGATGCCTTTTGGTGGGCTTCCAGCTACGCATGTGCAGCCTCACGCTGCTGTCTCTTCAGCGCCTCATCAGGCTTATTTTGGGCAGCCACTATTTACGCCTAACAGGCCTTTGTATGGGGCTGGCCCACCACCAAGTCAAGCTAATTTTTTTCAGCAACCAACGGTTCCAAATGCCACCTCTCAACCGACCGACTTAGCATCCGTTTTTCAAGCCATGTCAATTCAACCGCCTCCGGATAATCAACACTACATGGACACGGGAGCTAGCTCGCACATGAACTTTAACCAAGGTAATATGCATTCTCTTACACCTTGCACTTCTAAGTCTATTATGGTTGGTAATGGTGCTATTATCCCGGTTTCTCACATTGGTCATTCCTTTCTTCCTTATTCTAATAACAAATTTTCTCTTAAAGATGTTCTTGTGTCAAATAAAATAATTAAAAATTTAGTGTCTGTTCGTAAATTCACCACCGATAATTGGGTTTCTGTTTCATTTGACCCGTTTGGTTTTTCTGTGAAGGATCTTGATTCCGATACTCTTCTCCAACGATGCGACAGTGTTGGTGACTTGTATCCATGCACTCCTTCCTCCCTTCCAGACCAAGCCTTGGCCATGGTGTCTCTTCCTGTTTGGCATCGTCGCTTAGGTCATCCGGGATCTTCTGTTCTTCGGTTTCTGCAGTCGCGTCGCTTTATCTCTAGTAGCACTAATAAACTTCCACTTTGTCATGCTTGTCAACTTGGAAAACATTGTCGTTTGTCTTTTTCACCTTCTTTATCTAAAACAACTCGTGTGTTTGAACTTATACATTCTGATTTGTGGACTTCACCTGTTACTAGCTTGAGTGGTTTTAAATATTACATTTTGTTCTTAGATGATTTCTCTCATTTTTTATGGGTTTTTCCTCTGCGTGCTAAATCTGATGTTTATAGTGTTTTTTGCAATTTTAAAATGTATGTTCAAACTCAGTTTAACACCACCATCCAATCTTTTCAGTGTGATAATGGTCGTGAATTTAACAACCAACTTCTCCTAACGTACCTTCAATCTCACGGCATTACCATTCGCTTCTCTTGTCCGTACACGTCCCAACAAAATGGGAAAGCCGAACGCTCTATTCGCACAATAAACAACATCGTGCGCACTTTTCTCGTTCAGGCATCCTTACCAGCTATTTTCTGGACCGAAGCGCTTCTTACTGCTGTTCACACTCTTAATCTCCTTCCCACTACCACCTTATCCTTTAAAACCCCTTTCGAGGTTCTTTTTGGTTTTTTTCCGACTTACGATCATCTCCGTGTCTTCGGGTGCTTGTGTTACCCTAACACATCCTCCACTTCCCCCCACAAACTCTCCCCTAGATCGTCTGCGTGTGTTTATCTTGGCCCTGCTCCAGACCATAAGGGTCACAAGTGTCTTGATCTTCTCACTCAACGTGTCATTATTTCTCGCCATGTGGTGTTTGACGAAGATCACTTCCCCTATTCTGACTTCCACCCCGCCCCCACTACGTCTGACTATCTTCACTTCACTCCCGAAGATGACCCACTCCCTATTCTCCCCCCCTCGGTCAACACTCCCGCCGACTCCGCGGCTCCTTCCTCGCCCGCTCCGTCTCACTCCCCTTCCCCTTCCCCTCCTTCCTCTCCTTCTCTCTCCCCTCCCCAGCCCCCTCCCTCGCAGGCTGCTCATCCAATGACAACTCGCTCCAAAACTGGTTCATTGAAGCCGCGCACCATTCTTAATCTCTCAGCGACCTCCTCCATATCTCCTATTCCGCGCTCATCTGCTCAGGCCATGCGAGATCCCAATTGGAAATCCGCCATGGATGCGGAAATGTCAGCTCTGACTGACAATCATACATGGGATCTTGTCCCTCGCCCTCCTGCCGCAAACATTGTCGGCTGTCGATGGCTATACCGGCATAAATTTGATTCGCACGGTAACCTCGATCGCTACAAAGGCAGATTAGTCGCTCAGGGTTTCTCGCAGCAACCGGGATTAGACTTTGATGACACTTTTAGTCCGGTTGTTAAACCTGCTACCATTCGCACTGTTCTCAGCATTGCCGTCTCACGGCATTGGCCGATTCATCAGTTGGATGTTAAAAATGCCTTTCTTCATGGTGATTTAACGGAAGAAGTCTATATGAAACAGCCTCCCGGTTATGTGCATTCGGATTTCCCTGATCATGTTTGTCACCTACGTAAGGCCTTATATGGCCTTAAACAGGCCCCTCGTGCCTGGTATCAGCGGTTCGCTGTCTTCATCTCCTCCCTTGGTTTCACTAGCAGTAGGTCTGACACATCTCTTTTCACCTTTCATCGCAATTCTGAGATTATCTATCTCCTCCTTTATGTTGATGACATCATCCTCACGGCGTCTAGCAACTCTCTCATCACCCGTGTTATCTCTCGTCTATCATCTGAGTTTGCCATGACGGATCTAGGTCCTCTATCTTTCTTTCTTGGTATTGCTGCTACTCGCTCCTCGCATAGTCTTTTTCTTTCACAGACTGCTTTTGCTAAGGAGATCCTATCCAGGGCTGATATGACCACATGCAACCCGTGTAGCACACCTACGGACACCAAACCAAAAATGTCTTCATCAGGGAAACCGGTTTCCGATCCGACCCTATATCGAAGTCTCGCTGGGGCTTTGCAGTATCTTACATTCACTCGTCCGGATATTGCCTATGCGGTTCAGCAGATCTGCCTCTTTATGCATGATCCCCGTGAACCGCATTTCCTTGCCCTCAAGCGCATCCTGCGTTATTTGCAGGGCACTCTTCACTACGGTTTGTTCATTCGTCCGTCTCATACCGATCGTTTGGTCTCTTACACTGATGCTGATTGGGCTGGCTGTCCTTTGACACGCCGATCCACGTCTGGGTTTTGTGTTTATCTTGGTGACAATCTGATCTCTTGGTCTTCCAAACGTCAGCACGTCGTATCTCGGTCTAGCGCCGAAGCTGAGTATCGAGGGGTAGCCAACGTTGTTGCCGAAACTGCATGGCTCAGGAATCTTCTTCTCGAACTTTCCTGCCCTTTGACTAGATCTACGGTTGTCTTTTGTGATAATGTGAGTGCTATGTACTTAGCTTCTAACCCGGTTCAGCACCAAAGAACCAAACATGTGGAATTAGATTTGCATTTTGTCAGGGAACGTGTTGCTATTGGGCAGGTTCGTGTCTTGCATGTTCCTTCAGCTCACCAGTTTGCAGACATTTTTACTAAAGGCCTTCCTGCACAACTATTTTTGGATTTTCGGGACAGTTTGAACATTCGAGAACCTCCAGCTCAAACTGAGGGGGAGTGTTAATCAGCAAATGTTATATTGTTTAGTTTATAGGTCCTTTTATATCCTATTGTATAGTTCAGGGTCTTTATGTTAATTACATAATTGTCTGTAATATATATTCACGTGATAATAATGCAAACCCTAATGGGGACATTTTCCACAATCCAACAATTTCTGGCAACGTATCATATCTGAAGCCTCAAAGTACAAACCTCAATATCATATCTGAGTTGAAACATTAAATAAGTCGTTAAGCGTGAATGATAAGAAAATGAAAAGAGTTGTAATGGGTCTAGGGCCACCTGTGAATTCGTGAGTCCATTTAGTGAGTATTTTCTTGATCAATAATACATTGGTGGGTTTTGGATAAGATATAGACTCTAAAGGTAGCCATTCTAATGAATAACTTTATATAAAATCCTTCTTTTATGAAACACCTTAATTTATTAAAAACATTTTCTGACTAGATCCTCTAGTCTTATCTGGAGATGGGATGGCCCCTTGAAACCTAAAGATGGATTGTTATGCCAATCACGACATTTTCCAAAAAAGAAAAGAAAAAAAAGGGCATAGTATGCTGACATTTTGCAAATTTGTTTCCAACTTTTACGGATCTTGAATACTTTATTGGAATTAAGAAAACTTTTTAAAATTAAGGTTTCACAAACAGGGTTCCAAGAAATTTGATATTGCGATGATTATATATCCTCAATTTTAGCATTGATATTGTGTACTCCGCTTTGATAATCTTATATTGTTTTTCCTGATTTCTACAAAAACCTTATTCAAGAAAGTGAGCACGAATTGCACTCAAATGAGGATAACCGTTAGTGAAGCCAGACAACATATTCAAAAATAGATTAGAAGATTTTGCAAAATACTTATTGTATATTGTATGAAAACGTTTTTATTTACAAATTAGGATGTTGACGACAGAATAAAGCAACAACCATAAATACTCTCGATCTCCAAATGGACAGGGTGGCAATTTTGGATACAACACGGAACACGATATGATGTTGACACACAAGAAAAACAGAGTTATAAAATTTCATTCTGTTTAATTAAACGTGTTGATACAAAAATTAAATGGATAATGTTGAAGTCCAAACTTTCAACTAAAAAATGATACGAAAATGATCCATTTATTTATATGAAAGTTTTTAATTATTTATATAAACTAGACATGCCCAAAACCAAAACCAAAACCAAAACCAAAATGTAATAGGAAACATTCTCGAGTTGGTTTGTAATGTGAATGCCAATAATTAGTCATCTAAATTGAGACTTTTTATGGAATGGTAGGATAAAATTAAATCACCAGCAAGAAGTCATAGCAGCGTTTTGAATCCCGGCCTATGCAACTAAAATTACAAGAATTCCTCCTATTAGAAATCCAAAAACACGAGTAAGAAATAATATCATAAATCTCCGATTTTTTTAGGCTTGACCCTTCTTAAAAGCATGTTGTGAAATCTCAAAAGAACCCAAAAAACAGTAATAACTACCGCTTCGAAACACTTTTTTTTTGTGCGTAGCGTTAAGCCTCACCGAGTTTGCTAACTTTATCCAGCTAGAGATCAAATCATTTGGAGGACATGCAATATACCACCATTTGTTATTCAAAAGCCAAACACCCATCCGATCTGTACAAGAGAAATAAAGATGCTCTACTGATTCTATTTGAGATTGGCAAACGGGGCAAAGAATAAAAGGTAAGTCGGTCATTTTATTCAATAAGGGGAGACTAGTAGGAACACATGTTAAAAAAAGCCTCCAACGTAACACATTCAACTTAATAGGACCATAATTATTCAATCGAGTAGAAATAGAAGAGATATTGAGGGTCTTAAGCGGAGAAGTAGTGTTTCCAAACTCGTTATTTGCTACTCTTTGAGCCGACTAAGGAAATCACACTGAACTTTTTTTAGGGAAACTATATATTTGTCAAAAATCATAAATTGGTTAAAATTCATAACAAAATTAGGTGACATATCAATAAATAGGTACATGTTCAAATGTTAAATTACTTCAAAAATAGATATTCAATCTTTAATATTAGACATTTAGATTAATCATTTAATCATTATCTTCCAATGTAGCTATGATTTGTTCGTTGATGTTGATCTCTATGTTTAAGGCATCACTATTACCATCAACATCTACAGGTGAATCATTTCATAATTCGTAAGGCTAAAATGGTCATTTACTGACATATTCATTTAGTTGAATAAAAGATACAAACTTACTGTATACAACACTTACTCCAACACATATCATTTACGGTTTTACCCATTCAACACCTAATGAGAAAAAAAGAAACTAGTCCTAAGTGTTTATATGAGACTGAAGTTATTTACAACAACATTCATCCACCCAAAATCAGATGCAAATGAAAGAAGCCTTTCATAGGTGTTTAAAATAGCATGCAAAATACTTCGGCCGTTGTTCTTCCACGTTTGAGAAACTGATTTTATGGTGTCTTCTGTAGAAGATTGGTTATAAATATCTCTTAAATAATTATGTACTAATAGTCTTCTCAAGAAGGCTAACCTACAATAATCACATACAATAGTCATGTAACTAAATATTAGAGAAAATTAACACCAATATAAATAAGCAATCACATTGTCGTCTAAAACCTACTTATTTTATTCCTTAAAGAGAATATAAATGTTTTGATTTATGTAACCACTACCTAAGTATGATATAGTATTACCTTTTTATGGGAAGCCTATTGCATAACATATTCACTACACAGAAGGAAGTTTGACAGTTAAATGTTAACAAAAAAAAATGAGATAAGCAAGCTTTACCCACAAACTGGTGCAACTGTAAATAACTGAAATAGAGAAATAAAGAAATTGATACATACTTTGAACTCTGAAGTTTGAAATACATACATACATACTGTTAATTCTGAAAGGCACCCCGTGATGTGAGCCTATTTGGTTTATGTGCAGAATCGCACATAGGAGGTCCAGTGTTCAAACATTGGTATGACCAAAATATCGCTAATGTTTTGCGATTGACCTCCTACGTAGGCCTTGGAGCGGGATGAAATGGGCTGCTTAGATGGTGCAGCTTACCATTTTTTTTAATTCTGAAACACATACATACATACTCTTAAATACATACATACATAATCTAATATCGGAAATACATACTCCGTTGTCCATAGTTATGAAGCGGTGAAAGTCTGAAATAGAAGAAGAAGAGAAACAGAAAGGACTAGAGTAGGGAGTGAGATGTCGAGATGATATGACTTACCTTGGCTTAGTTGTTGTCACCGGTTGTTAATTAAGTTTAGGTTAAGACAGACACAGTGACGTTAACGTAGTCGATTAAGGTTAGGTTCAGGGGCGGACACATGATTTACCAATAGCCGTGGCACCGGAGATACACCCTATTAAGTAGTGGCATTTTTTTCCGCGAAGTTGCAACCTATTAGAAAAATAAAAATTTTGCACTGCGTGTCCAAAATTTAGCCGTGTCCTGGGCCACCCCAGGACATTATATACATCTGCTAGTGGTTAGGTTAACAGGCTCGATTAAGTTTTTCCGTTTTCAATACTCGATTACGGTTAGGTTAACATACATGATCGTCGGTCTTTATATTCTCCGGGCAAGATTTGTGATGGTGAGACTTGAGAGGTGGATGTGATAAAGTGATAAAAGAGGTGGAAATGGGAATGCGACGTGTGCAATTAAGTTTAGAAGATGTTGTCAGATTTTTTTTACCTTTTTAAAGCCAAAATGAATTTTGACCAAATTTTCCTCCTCGATCAACCAAGTTTGACAGGATTTGATCGACTTGTCTCGAGTTATCCCGAGTTTGACCAATGTTGGCTGAGTCCGAGTAATTTGGACTGATTTTCTTCAACTCGCCTCAATAATAGGCCAATTCTGAGTACTCGTCCGAATTAGCCAAGATTTACAACACTGCAGAGAAGTGTCAAGCCAAGAATCATGCCAAAACTTGGTTCTATCACCATAACTTACCTTGATTGTACAAAACTCATTCAAATCGAGGTCTCTAGAATGCAGTTGAGTGATGAATCGAATAATGTTACTCCAAGGTTCGAATTTACCATTAGGAACTTGACAAGTATAAATATATGATTTCCTTCGTGGATAGCTTTAATGACTCATACCTAGAGCGTTCTATATCCTAAAAAAGCCACCTTCATGTAAACAAAATGACCTTCATGTAAACAAAATGACACGATTAAAGGAAAGAAGGCTACCCAACTCCAATGCCTCTAAGATCTTTACTAGACATTGTTTGTTTCCAACTAATCCACGCCGTTTTCCGCTCAACCAAATCCCCCCCCCCCCCCCAATAAATGCCCTTATACTCTCAAGAACCTTTCAAACAGTGTTCGAGACCCTAAAGATGAACATATAATAAATCGCCAAACTCCCTAGCACGAACTTCAATAAACCGAGACGACTGCCAATATATAAGGTTTTAGCTTTCCAAGTGGAAAGTCTACTAACAAACTTATCTACAACACACTTCCAATAAGCTATGCGTTTCGTAATATTTGCAGCTTTTTACGTTTTCATTAATATCTCATACCCACAATTACACTCGGCCGCCTCCCTTTCACCACGACTTCGTTCCTTCAAACTTATTGTAAATTTTGTGTTTCGACTCCCAAACTCGTATTTTTTTCAACATATTTAGTGTTTCAATCTAGCACAACATGACATATTTACTAGATCTAAACTCTAAACCCGTCGATTCGACACAAAAATAAACGGGCTGACACGACACGACAATTAAACGTGTTAGATTAATGTCAAGATATCTCAACATATTTAAGTTTCAACTCAACCCGACACGGCACGTCAATTTTGTTTTTTTCAAATAAGTTTGAAAATATTCAAAGCAAACTTGTGCAAAATCAATGAGATTCGTTCGTTAACAGTAATTTAGCAATATAAAAAGTGCAATTTGGCAAATGTTTGTAACCCCAAGTTGTCAAAAAAGTAATTACGAGGAAACCTTTACAAAAGTAGATAAGTTTTAATAATGAATATGTAAAATAGTTGTATAGTGAATAACACCTCACTATAATTTGTGATACCTAAAATACGACATATATTGCTCATTTTCAAGCGAATGGGGCCGAGTTTATACTTTCATTACTAAATCCTTTTTTATAACAGTGGTTGCCGAACTTTTCTCTGTAATCGTCTCAAAATTTTCTCTGCTTTCGTCACTTCCACCAAACAAACTAAACAATAATCAAGCATTAATTCGCCTCAAGCACCAGCAAACGTTTACGGATTCTCCAGAAACTTTCACGTCGATGGCAATTTTTCTAGTGCAATTGAAGCCTTGAAGGGGCGTTAAATTTATAGCGAACGTTTTTATAGCTATCAAGCTTTCTATTGCAGATGATTTGGTCTAATCCATCGATTATGACATACGGAGATGAAGAGACATATGATGATATCAGTATGAGAGGTTTCATCTCGAAGAAAGCATGTGCGAAGTGCATTGATTTTAAGGACCACAGATCAGGACTGATCGATCTGGTATAAATTAACACAGAAGTGTCGTCATCTACTCGTTTGCTACTTTGAGATCGTGTCTGTCATCGATTATTGTGATGTCATGTCCTCGTTTTTCACGAAATAGTGAGAAAATTCTGGTTGATAGAGGATTCTTCGTTTCTTTTCTCTGCTGCGAATTGCAAAGAAATCAATCTCTTCAAGGTATTTCTGATGGAATCTCGCCATTCGTACTTGATTTCCTTCAATCACTTTCTGAATTAATTGCTAAAATTATCACCCTCTCTTCTATATCGCAAGGTAGACGACGCGTATACCCGTCGAGTTTGTGTAAGTTACGATAACTAAGATATACCACCCGGTATGTATGTACTCCTTCGGATATGAGATATCTAGTTATGTATATATATATGTATGATTGAAGTTTGTAATTAATCTATGGTTTTTCCGCTCCATTAGGCTTGGCATCTTCAACTTGATACATACATCCATGATGCTCTCTCTGCTCTGCTCTCGTCCCCAATTTACTCTCTCGATTGAAGCTTAAGTTTTTGATAAGATTGCTCCATTAGTTGATAGAAGAACTAGATTTTGCGTTTGTAAAATTATCTATGTTGGGCTTTTCTTCTTCAAGTTTATAATTGTTAAGGTTCTAAAACTTTTAGGAGAAATCTAATTTGTATGTTAGACCTTATGACAAGCATCTTAAACTAAAAACGTTGTTGATAATTAGTAACAAGTTGATGAGTATTTGAAGCCCTGAGTTTGAGGCACAAAAAAGTCAAAATGTAGCATATGTTTTACTTTAAATGGAGGAAGAATTGCTTGAAAGAATATGATCGTGTATTTGAGCTGATTGTTGCTAGCTAAAGTAGTGCAGCCAAACTTAGTGGATAACATTAGATGAAGGTTGATTTAATAACAGTATCTTATAACATTTTTTGAATTTTCCTACCTAAATTCATTTCTATGTTAAGTGTTGCACTTGGTTAAACACTTATTTGACCAAGTCTAGTTCTGTTAAATTCACTTCTCCTTGAAGAATCAAACCTATTACAAAGATTTTTGTCACAAGCACAAATACTGTTTATGAAGTTTCCTAAATATGCTCAATGCTAGATATTCGACATCATCTTCAAGGGATTTTGTTGTGGATTGATCTCTTATGGAGTTTGAACCAATTCTGTTTCATATATTATGGATCTTGTTTGTATTTGAAACACCTTACAGTGATTCTTAGTGTTAGGAAGGTACTCTTGTATTTTCATAGGTTTGTGTTTTTGGGAATGAATTCCATCACTCATTCGGTAAGGAAGCAATTTGAATTTTATGTGCATCGCGTTGCTTTCATCTTCTGGTTTCTATACATCTATAATCGCAGTGATTATAACGGTTCGTTTTGTTAGGGTTTTAAACGACAAACACATAATTAAAGATGCAATGAAAAATAAAGAACAAAAAATTTATCTGTTAGAAATCAAGAATCTCGATAAACAGATAAAACGATTTCGTACACAGCATAAACAAATGCAATCAAAACAGCAAAAAACACAAGAATTTAATGTGGTTCATAGGAATAGAGTGGGCGGCTACGTTCACGGACAAACAAGAGAGGTTTTTTATTAATCACAAAGCGACGCTGCAATACAAGCTTTCTGTTGTAGAAATTTGTGACATTGAAACATATAGGGGAGGCACCTATAAATAGGCATGAGATAACCTAATCACTAAATGGATCAGGCCAACATGTATCTAGAAACGCACAACTAGGTTAAGCGCCATTGTCTCTGGTTGCTTGGCACCACAATATCTGCTTGCTTGCAGTGGCGGAGCTAGGAATTTTGATACGGGGGTACATAGATGGTCAACATCATAAACAAGTTCATGATTCTCTACTTGTACACTATTAGCATTTGAACCACCAACATTTGTATCAATAGGAGAAAAACTTGACGTCTCTTGAAATCTCATCTTTTTTGACATAGATTGTCGAAGTTCTGATTTTTTTCCTTTCGACTTTTTTGATATAGATGTATTACTCATTATTTCAAACAATAGCTGTCATATAAAATTATAAAAATCAATATCCAATAATTAATCCAAAAAACCATAATTTGTCAAACATACCACATATAAACCCTAACGTCCTAAATACGTAATTAGAATTCAACTTGAGGAGTATATTAAGTGTAATAATTCTAGTTAAAAACATTTATCATAAAGTCTAAAAGATTAGTAGAGAAAAATGTACCTGTAACGTCGAATTATATGAACTGCATCTGCCGGCAAGCGGCAACGTCGAATTGTATTTTGATAATTAAAACTTGAAATTGTTATTCTCCGTCGTTAATGCCTTAATGGGCTTTTTTATATGTTAAAAAACAAAATATATATTAATCATGTTAAACTGAATCCATTTCCAAATTTGATTTGGCAAGTGGGCCTGCAGAACACCAATTCGATAGGAGGAAAAACAAAAGTACTAGTTTTTAAAAAGGGGGTACAATCACTTATGCATATTTTTTTTATTAAATATCATATATATAATATATGTATAAAATTTTTTTTGGGGATACATGTGTACCCCCACCGCCCCTTATAGGTCCGCCGCTGCTTGCTTGGCACCGCAGCCTTGACGTGTTCAACACAACAATTGTGGTAGCCTGGCATTGTAGTTGTTGTCTGGCATCACAGTTGCAAGCGGTCTGGACATCGCAGTTCTTCTGATCACTGCCACTGCGGTCCTTTGGACATCGTATTTCCTGCGACTTGGCACCAACATTAACATAGTTCACTGACCAACTAGACGAACTAGAAAGGTTAATGATTTTTTAATATTGTTTCCAATTACATCGTCCATATATAGAGCTAGGTATTTGATTTCAACCTTAAAACGAACTAGTATTCAATTTCGACTCTAATCCCATTATTTGGCAGCAATAACGGCGATCAAACTCTAAAAGCAATTCCAAAACTCAACATTTGTTATACAGTAATTTATTTTGACACGTTTGATATTGTAAGGTATGTGGCTAGAAAATGTTAAGGAAAACGAACAAGCAACACAACACACAAATTTAAGATAAAAGAAAAAGAAAGAACACGAGTTTACGTGGTTCACACGGTCATGGTAACCGTGCTATGTCTATGACCGAACTAAAGAGAGTTTCCCTGATGTTGTGCTCCCAAACAACCGGAGTTCAAACTCCACAACTCAAACTACAACGCATTTAATCGAAATACATTTACGATGCAAGACATTTAGTTTAAAGTTTTACTTCTAATTTAGCCTCCCATCTTTTACTAGATGATGATTATTATTATTTTTAGAACGGCAACACATTCATACCCTAATCTACTCCTAACTGTTCTTATATTCTCCACATATGTCCACAACGGGACTAGAACCCTCAACCTCAAAGAGGGAGGGCAACTCTCATACCATCTTTTACTAGATAGTCTTATTGAAGAATGTACCTCGAACTAGAGGTGCACAAAAGCCGGTTAAAAACCGGTTTCGGTTATTTAAAAACCGGTTTTTTAAAAACCGGTTTTTTAAAAAACCGGTTTCGGTTATAACCGGTCCGGTTTTGACCGGTTTTTTTTAAACGAAATTGAGTTTTAAATCGGTTTTTTTTCGGTTTTTAAACCGGTTCGGTTCGGTTAACCGGAAGAAAAACCGGTTTTTTTCGGTTTTTTAACCGGTCCGGTTTCAGATAAAAAACCGGCTAAAAACCGGTTCGGTTAAAAAACCGGTTCGGTTATTAAAAAACCGGTTATTAAAAAAACCGGTTCGGTTATTATTTTCGGTTATTTAAAAAACCGATTTTTTTGTGCACCTCTACCTCGAACAAGGTACCGGTTTTGTTAACGAGTCCACTTGGAAGCATGTTATAATGTGCAATGATACAAGACCATTTTGGCACGAACAGTTGGCATCATTACTTATTTTTTGTTAGATGCAATTTTTACTTGAATAGTATATATTTTTCAATGAATCAAATGTAGGAACCTGAACTTGAAAATTCATATCTGATAGAGCATTCGGGTAATTTGATCTATCATCATGTTTCGTCTATTCAACCGATGAGAGATTCATCTGCCAACTTTAGTGGAGGACCGGCCTCGAAACAAGCATTGCTAGAAATGCCAAGATAGTAAATGAGGTAAGCCTGTTGAAAGGACTATGTTAGTGAATGATTGAATGTATCTTGGCAGAGAGGACAGTAATTGATACTCACAGAAGTAGGTTGAGTCGACTGGTTTACTTCTTGTGGGCCACCCTGCAACAAACAATTGAGTCCTGCATTGTGTCCTTTAGCTAGGGGGCCATAAAATAGGCCCTGACTGGAAGAATGCATATACCCATAATTCACGGTTTCTATTTATCACCCTTGGTGTCCCATTGCTATTTGTAATTTTGTTTCAAAGATAAATTATTGGTGAAAAATTAAATATCATAGTAAAGTAGGCTAACTTATTTTATTTCCAATTATTTTCATCTTTTTAACAAAGTTAATAGCTTCATCTCTAAAACGCCCTTTTATGGGGATGGGGATGTTTTTTTTTTTCTATTAAGTTCTGAATGGGTAAATAGTTGAATGAGTAATGATATAAAATGGTGTACGCATTCGTTCGTAGATGAAATAAACGTCTTAAGTGAGATTAAATGACCATTTTACCATAATATTTTAAAGAGATTCACAATATTTATCAATTATATAACTTTTATTAATTTCAACGTGAGAGAGTTGATAGGGAAAAAGAAGAAGAAATAGGTAAACGGTCAGTGTATTAATACGGTACGTTGTTTTTTTGGCTAAACTTATTAAGTCATTTTGTGTAGATTAAAGGCTTAATTCTTTAAGACCTTCAAGTAAAAAAAAAAAAAAAAAAAAAAAAAAAAAAAAAAAAAGGCTCTATATCTATATTTCTAAGATTGTAATTTTGTTTCCATGTAGGTTGTATTATATACAAATCCTCAGATCTTGGAAACGAAAAAGCAAAATAAAATCAACAAATTAAACAAGACACGAAACTAAAATATAGAAATAGAAATAAAATGGGCCAAGATAAATCACCCCTTTTAGCACTTCATGGATAAATGATAATGTTCTATCTTATAAAAAAGTTCTTCAACCTTTTGCACTCAGAAACCACCACACCAATAAAATAAATAGTACATATAATCTACTTTTTAAGCCATCTTCCACCACTTAAGTGCTATGTGGGTGTGTGAGATCTGCAAAGCAATGGGAACTTCTGACAAAGTCTAGGCATGGCACTCACTATATCATTTTTATCTTTCAATTCATAGTGGGGAAAAATCAACCAACTATCCTCAATTTTTTTCCTTTTTGCCTTTTTGAAAATCGCAAGAGGGAGTGAGATTTTTTCATGACTATTTAGTTGAAACTCTTAAAGTTTGTGGGGATCTTATACCTAATTGGGAATGATTCCCATGTGAGAATATAGACAAAAAAGGTGCTCCACTGTCATTTGTTTGGCCATTATGCATACTTGTTGGTGGTTCTGAGTCAATTTTGCTGTAATTTGATGCGATAAAACATGGACCACTAATGTGTGATTCTTAAATTTCTGATAGTGATCTTAGTGATCACTGGACCCTATTAAACATCACTCTTTCTTTTCTTTTTCGTCTTCCTCATTGCGGTGGACCATAAAGACTAATCACTCCTTTCATTGCTACACATCTTGTAAAAGTATATACATATAACTTTTAAATAACTTATCATGTTTAAGTAAAACTATGTGTACACTATAGATGGTGTCATTATTTGTTAAGGAGTTCGATGATGCATTGCCACTAAAGCAACCACTAAAGATTATATCACTGTTGTCGGTATGACTAATGTTTGGTATGTGAAGTGCTTTTGTTTGAAAAGTGCATGTGCTTTGATTGCAACGTTACTTCGCTTGCATGTTTTTGTTCTTATGTGCACTATCGAAATGAGTGGAAAAACAACAAAGTAAGCATGAGATAGTAGCGTAGCGAATTAGGTTGTTTTCCTAACCACTTAAAATGGAATTGGAACCGATGAATGTAGACTAGGAAAAAATAACATCGTATAAGTGAAACTTTAGAATTCTTTGTAGCATTTCCAATTAATCATTTCTGTTTTGTATCTTTTTACCTACACAAGTGAAAACGTATGTGTTTGATAGTTTCAGATCTGACTGAGTAAGATGTCCGACTCAATAAACATTATTTTGTCACTGACTCAGTTAGACGTATATGAACTCGGTCAGATGTGATTTTTAGCTTATTAAACGTCCGGATACGGATCGAGTCAGACACAAATCAAACACAACCTTAGATATATTACCGTCTCATTTTCCCTTATTCATCACTTCACTTTCATCATACTCATCACATTATAATCATGGCACATCATAGTTTGGGTTCATATGTACAATTATTTAATTTATATCAAACACTCATAAATTGATGTTCCAACTTTTTTTCCATCTTGGGTTCCCAACACTCTCATCACATCAAGATGATAATGTTACATCAACTAATTAATCATCATCTCCTTACATTTCTTTATATAAACAAAACCCAATTTTTTGGGTTAGCCAAGAAATTAACAACTAGGGTTTAATTAATCATTGTACTTCATCCACAACTCATCACTTGCAATTTAAATTAAGGCATAATTTAGCTTTATTAACTCATAACTCACAATCCTCCAATCAGATTTAAAAAAAACTAAAGTACATCATATTTCCCAAATATATAATACCTTTATTCCATAAAAATACAGATGGTACAAGATTAGTTGCGATTGAAAAGCTACTAACGAAAATGGAATTTATTACTATTTTTCAAGTGGAAAGTACTATTGAATCATTAAAGACACGCATAACTCATTTTTCTTTTGAAAGTGTTCGAGATACTATTGGTTTACCATAATGTACTCTCTTTTTTGCTTATGTGTCTTTTGGTTTGTTTTGTTAAGATACGATTGATATTGGGAAGATCTCTCACCACTTGCTTTTGTCTTCTTTTCTTTTTTATATTTATGAACAGTGTTTTTTCTATCTCTCTTCAATGTGCTGTGTGTGTAGCCCCAGTCCCTGACCTTTTCTGAGTAGTTTTATTCAATTTAATATCTTCAACACACTTGTTGGCCAACCTTTGTTAGCTTGGCTTTAATCTCTCATGTTCCCTCTTGTTTTCTTCTTATGTTGCCATGTGCAATTGTGTTTCGTTGATTAAACTTTTCCTTCCATTATCTACATAAAACAAATCATTACCATATTCTTTTGTGTTTGATTGTTTATAGGAACTTGATAGGAGGTTTCTTGGAGATCAACTATAGTGGAAACCGCGTTTAATATAATGAACTTTGATTTATTTTATGACTTGGAAAGACAAGTTTATTCTTCATTCATGGGACTTGTATGTAATAAAGTCCACATGACCATACAATGACTAAAGAGGTTTTTACATTAATTGGTGAAAGACTTCTTGACCATTATTTCACAAAATATAATATGCAATCTTTTTCTTGTCAGATTGTTCGCACTTTACGACAATACCTAGGGTTGTAAATGAATCGAACGAACACGAACGAGCGTTTGTTCATGTTCGTTCGTTTAAGTTAGCCGAACAAACGAACGGATAAACGAACGAGTTTTCTTGTTCATGTTCGTTCGTTTAACAACTTATATTGTTCATATTCGTTCATTTATATTCGTGAACATGCTAAACGAACAAACATAAACGAACAGAGATAAACAAACACAATTGAACATATATAAACATAAAAGACATATAATATTGTAATATAATCAAACACAATTGAATGTATATGAACATAAAAAACTTAAATGAACAAACATACACAAACGTAAACGAACAACATAAACGAACGTTCACGAACATAATTGAACGAACGAGACCATTGTTCATGTTCGTTCGTTTAACTAAACGAATGAGAATTTGTGTTCGTGGTTGTTCATTTATTAAATAAACGAACATAAAAAAAAAACTTCTCGTTGAACAGTTCATAAATGGTTCGCTGAACGTTCGGTTCGTTTACAACCCTAACAATACCTATTTTTCCATAATAAAATGCATTTCGATAATTTCGCAAAATCCATTTTGATATGAATATTTATTTGTGATACTTCTAAAAGAATTTTAGTTCATGTTCTACCGACTCTTACATTGATCCTTTGAGTGGTTGCCCAATGAATTTGCCACCCCTCCTTTTTTTTTTTTTTTTTTAATTTATAGCGTATGAAATGAAGCAAGCAATTTATCCTGAAAATATAATAACCAATGTGTACATTAGAAAAAAAGTAAAGAAAAGGAAGAATAGGTGGGTGTGATTGATGGTAAGAGTCAAGGTTGATGGGCTAATATTTTTCAGGTGAAATATCAAATCAAAGAGGTGTTAATAGAATGTGGAAGACCCACACCACCTAAGTCTGCTATGAGAATAAATACTCTGGTAATAATAAGAGCAAAAGAAAGCCACCTTGGCCTGAATATGGAAAATGGTGACTTGACTAGGAAAATATTAATGATGGTTGAACATAAAATGATGGGTGTTTTGTCTTTTTAGTGGGGTATTCTTGAAAAGGTCAATTAAATGTTATGTCAATTACAATAATACTAGTAGTACAGTACTATTCTTGCTTTTTCAAAAAACCACCACAAGGACAATCGAAAACTTATATGAAAACCTACTACACATTGATGTTGATGGAATACTTATTCCACATTATATGATTCACCCTTTTATAAAAGATTTATATTCTTTTTTGGGGTTTTATCATCTTTTCTTATGGGGCCCGTCCCCTATGCTTCACTTTCACTTCTCGTGAAAACGAGACTTTATTTTGATTTGATTTCTTGAAAATTTCAATTACTATTTCATACGCATGTTTGATAGATTAAATGATTAAGAGGCTCTAAATTATATAAAGTGTTTGTTTCGTAAATTTTTTAATTTTTAATTGGTCATAACATCTTAATAAGCCTCTAAATTATTAAGCAGAAATATATATAAATCAATATTTTTTCCAAAAAAACTTCAATATATGTTTTTAAACTCAAAAATATTTTTTTATTCAGAATCTTTTAATTATTCAGACCTCTGAGATCTAAATCTTTCAGATACTACCAAACAATCCTTAGTTGACTTTGATGTATTATTTTAGGTTTGAAAAAAATTATATACTTGGGTTTAAGTCTAACAAAAACCGTATAAGGATGTGTCCTCGACTATATTTCTAGGTAGGTGGTGTGAAGCATATCAAGGAATTAGCAAATAAATAAAAGAACAAACATGTAAAGATGCTTAATTTCAAATAGACATATTTTTAATATTTCAGGAATTACAACGTCCGTCTTATAAGGACCTGGAAAATTTCAATGAGCTGGAGCTCCTAACAAACAGCCGAAAGCAAATTGCTTCACCTGTCAATCCCAATTTTTTTTGTCGACCTTCAATTTTAGCTTATTTTGTGTTTCAATTTATTCTATTTTAATTGTATAAGCATATGATTTTCAGTAAATATGTATCACTTTTGTTTTTAAATCTTTGATAATATCGGCCAAATGTAGATTACCATGTATTATGTATAAAGGAGAATTTGAAGACCATATTTGTCAATCTAAATAAAGGGATTATCCATACCTCCTTGTAACTATTTTCTAAATTCTGGCCAACTTGCAATTAATATACAAATCTTTGGCTGTAAAAAAGATAATAAAAGGTTCTTTGTAGGCATTTAATGTATTTTGGAAATTAATAAAGTCCCTTATGACTTATTGAGTACTTTTAGCATTATTACTTTTGTTATGCAATAATAAACTTCTTGCCATTAAAAAAATACTTGTTTGATCCATGGTATAATACTTCTTGACTGGTCAATTTTCAATCTATAATATGGAAGAAAATTATAATAATACACTAAAATAATAAAGAAGAAAAAAGAAAGTAAACATAGGCATGGGTATAAATGCATTCTCCACCCATAGGGCAGTGTGTCACTGTCCTCTTCGACCGGCATATTGATGATGGAGTGCGTGGTCTGTAAGATGCCCCAATATGGATTCATGTGATATTATTCAAACACCTCCAATTCAATTAAATAATTAAAAAAGAAAAAAGAATGAATGAATGGGTGAATCATACGATTTATGACCCATTTGTATCATCTACAGGAGAGAGATAGATGAATATATTTAATGGGTACATGAGGTGGGGTGGGGTGTTTATTATGTTAATTTAATATCTCAACAAGTTTTGGATCAATGGGATTGACTTTATTCGGCACGCATATATTTAAAAGCTGTGTGGTATTTAAAATGTAAAAGAAGACGTGATGATTTTGACAAATTTTAGATGGTGATGTGAGATGGGGTTTCCAATGTGGATTGCACCACCCAATTTTAAATTACATATTAATTAGTATGTTGTTTATTTATTATTTTAGTAAATACAATAATCTAAACCAAATTAAAATATTGTATAAAGATTAGTATACAAAAAATAAAGAGTTGGGTTTGTAAATGGATGGTTAGAATCTTGGAGATTAAAAAAATTAGGAAAAAATATTTCTTGAAATATTTTTTTTATGTTTATAGATAGAGATGGTTGAAGAGTCTCGTAGTTATTATTATGTAATGTATCAATATTTAATTGTTTACCAGACTTGGAAAGGCACGTCCGAATAGAAAACTAGCACCGTGTATTCATTGACATATACTTACAAATCAATAAATATATATAGTCATGATATGTCTATTTTAAATATTAGAATTGATTTGGGTGTTACTAAAATTTTTAAATCACTAATAAAGAATATATTGACTTCAAGCCTACAAGGTTTTGAACTTATATTGTAATTAGTGTCGAATATTTCAAGATAGGATTTTTTTTTTTACAAGTATCTTGAGATATAATAAGCAGTATTTATCGTTGGAGTTTCGGCCCTTGTTTGCTTTGAACTTTTCATAAGCCATAGATAAAATAAGTTTCTTTTTCTTTGGCCTAATCTATGACATCTCATTCAATGCCACAATTTGTCAAACAACGATATGGAAAAAGAATGTTTAATGAACATAAGAAATTCCGTTGTTGATGACTATTCTTTCGTTTTCAAGAAATTAAATTATATCTATAGAGATTGATAAATTAAATATTTGTATCTTTAATCATCATCTTGTTGGTCTCTCCGCTACCATGTATATTAACTTTATATAAATCTTCATTGCATGCAACCACTTGCAAATGAATACAAGAGAAACTTCTTTTTTTCTGTCAAATAAATACAAGATGTTTACTCTTCATTGACAACACCATTCAACAATACTTTTTTCGTGGCAAGGGACTATTTGTATACAGGATTTTTAACTAAGGGACTAAAATGGAAATATTGTAGACCGAGGGACCACTAATAAAAAATGAATGGAACATAGGTTAAAGGAGTGGGATGCCGGCCATAAAGCGACAGATGGTTGTGGGACCTGATTGGCAGAGAAAAAACCTACTTTTAAGGATCCCTTCCCTCTTCATTATTTTAATGTCTCTTTCCCATTAAATGTCTACTTTGGCGTTTCTAATCCGTCTTTCTGGGCCCCACCTATTACATCTATACTATATTATTACATGCCAAAATCAATAAGTACGTACTTACTTTTTTTATATTTTTTGTATTTTCTCCATTACTTTACACACTTACAAATCATGGCCCAAAAAATACACGTTTGTATTTCTAAATATTTCAAATGGTTATAGTATAAATAGAGACGCTTTATAAATTTCTATATGAGAGTTTTTTATATAGTAAGTTTAATTGATTAAATGCTTAATCTGGACAACAATAAATTATTTTATTTTGTATTAGTATGTGTTAGACTTAACCCAATTTTGTTAATAGTTGTTAGTTATTGATACATGGGTAGTTTAGTCATTTATTGTATCCTTCAATCTGATACCATGTTGTGATTATGGAACTTGAGAGATGAAGAAACGAGTTTTGTGAAATGGTTGAAGTTCTAATTCATCCACACGAGCTACATATACAGAAAGAAAACAAAGAAAAAACTAACTGTAACTAATCCCTAACAACTTTTACAATAAATGACTAAACTATCCTTGTATAATAACTAATAAAACTAACAACTATTAACAAAGTTGGGTTAAGTCTAACAATATGAACAAAATAACTTAACCAGTTAATCCAAAAAATTTGACTTAAATTCATCAAGACATCAACTCTTTATCATATGCCATTTTTTTCTAACTCTTCTCATGTATCATTACACTTGAGGAATAATGTATAAGTTATTTGTTAGAGCTATATTAGAATGATTATTTAGTGTTCTCAGGACTTAAATAAAAAAAACAAACCTAATGTAAACACTTAAAAACTACATTTCAAAACATATCCAACGTACCTATTCTCCTTTGAATAACCACAAATAATGCCTTGGAAAGAGGTTTGAAAAATGGAATACGATGAATGTGTCTACTTCATAAATTTGGCTTGTATTTTACTTTGCCCCTATCGCTTTCCAATGTCAAAGAGATGCTTCACGCCTCTTTATATAGCTTTGTTTTTTCTTCCCAAAGGGATAACAATAAAGTAAATACAACCTCCCTTTTATTTTAATTATCAACGCCTACATTATTCCTACCCTTTCTTTCTTAACATATTTCATTATTTCTTATAATATTAAAACAAATCCCCAAAAATAAAGAACCTCAAGTGGTCGACATGGCAGATGAGCGGCATCTATAACAATTTATATTATTATAAAAATATAAGAGTAAACTATATATTTGGTTCTTGAGTATAATTAAAGCTCTTCTATTTTTAAAACATTTGTATCCATGTTCCATATAAGTAATCATATTTTCTTGGATAAACTTTGTAAAAATCAGTTATATTTTATTGGAAACAAAAACAAAAGTAGTATAAAAGTCTCAAATAATAACCAAAATTGTAATTATAGTTTACAAAGTTTGATAATAAATTATGTTACTTTTTTTTTATTCCGGTCAATGAAATTATACACGAACTTTAAGTATATCTTTTTTATAAATCTTGGAAACTTAAACGTTATAAAAAAGTGAAAGGACAATAAATTTTGATACGAAACGAAAGAAAGAAAAAGAAGGTAAAGGAAACAAGAGGGAGTGGGGTTCAAATACGGACATTTGGGAGGCTTCCACTGCACCTTTGCACTTTCCTGTTCCCACGTTGACATCACCACCTATCTTCCCATTAATCAAAAATCCTAATTTTAATAACTTTTTTTGATAATTGATCAAGACTGATAGAGACAATTAAATAACAATTAATGAAAGATTAAGAAGAACTAGATTTGATTATCAACAAAAAACTAATGGTTTGGTTTAATGGCTACAATTTGTCAGTTTCTTGAAACTATTTTTCTATGATTGTAATATTGAATTGAAGGAAAATTGATCGATCATCATGACATGTTCACATGAACACTGATGTTCTTGGTCGATTTACAAACAGGACAAATGTCAACAGAAGATGCACATACTGTGCAAAGACAGAGATGCCTGCAAGGAAGAAGCAACACGCATGATTCTTCCTGACCACACTTCTTGCACAATCTGTTGTTGTTGCTACTGCTACAATCATCATTGATGTTGTTATTATTATCATATTCGAGTAATGTTCGCCGTTCTTCGTTGTTGCTTTCGCAGCAGGATTGAGCGTCTTCGGCTAAGGCAGCGGCGTCGTCGACACACGCCGTCGTGCTACGGTGGCGGTAATCGTCGTTGACGACTTGTTCGAGAACTTGTTTCAAGTTGCTGCGTAATGCGTTTGCTGTTGCTTCGTTTGTTTGAGCTAATTCTCGCCAGATTTGATTCTCTACACATAGGGATTTCACTTTTTCTTCCAATGCCCAATTTAATTTGGCGATCTTCACGATTTCTTCTTCTTTTGCTCTTAATCTCTTCGATATTCCTTCCTCCACCGCCGCCATTAATCTCCTTGAATTTCTCTTTCGTCTCTCTTCGATATCGAGTCTCACTTTCTCCGTCTGCATAAATCGATGATTCAATAAAATTTAGCAAACGCGTTCAAACATAAACAAGTGCACGAAATCAAAAAAAAAAAAACGAAGAGTCGGAGATGAGATTATTACATGATGAGCGACGAATTGATCGATCTCTAATTGTTGTTGTTGGATCTGTAAAGAGATGTCCTCTCCGAGAAACGTATAGTTTCCGCAACGCTCCATTTGATTCTGATTCATGTTCTGACTGTTCACGAAGGAAAACAAGGTATTCATATCAGAAGAATCCCGAGCTCGCTTTCTAGAAACCGGGAGACTGCAAGTGAGGCCACTCTCGGACTTCAAATTAGCAGTATTGGCCGGAAAATGGTTCATCGAATCGGTAAAACCAGAGCAGTACATCGCGGTGGTTGTTGCGGAGAAAGGATGACCGATTCCGTATCCTAACGGACCATTTCCGTTCGCTTGATTATTAATGGCGTTTGTTATCATCATTTGAGGATGGTAAAGACTATGCTGGCCTGCCTCAACCGCCATGAAAACTGTATTTCAAAGCTGTCTTATTGATTTCTCTGTGATTCAGCTTGCAAATTATCGTGTGTTGAGAGAGAGAGAGAATGAGAAGGCAGAGAAGCATGCAAACGTAGCGTAGGTGAGAAAGGCTTTCGGTGGTGGGTTTTATTGGAGCGGAGAGTTTGCTTTTGGAGAGAGAAAATTATAAAATACGAAATTAATAGAATAGTTGATTTGGTTGGACTATTTATGTAAGATATTATATTTGCTTTATTATATATACTAGGCGTATCCCCGCGCGTTGCGCAGGAATAAAAATATTTGGTAAAAAATATTGGCATATCATATAAGAATCTGAAAACATTAGATCTAATATAAATCCGTAGGTTTAATTATAAATATGTCATCACAATATATATCATGTATCAATTATAAAATTTTCATCACAAAACTCAAACACAATATCATAATCATATATTTAATATAATTATAATGTTATCAACATGTTAATTTAACCAACATCAATGAAACATCCAATAGTAATTTTGTATTATATATAGATAGTGTAATTAAAACATAAGAAAATATCTTAACATGAATTAGCTCAATATCTAAAATAAAACAGAAATAAACATAGTAATAATATTACAAATGTTACCATTGAGAAAGAGTTGTATTATTATGACGATTTTTCTTCATGAGTTTCATCAAAGATAATTAATAGCAACTTTTTTCAGATTTTATTATTTAGTTACATTCGGATCATTACATTTCATTGTTTACCTATCTACTATAAAAAATAACAATATACTTTGACTTGTAAATAATTTCATAAAATCAAACTTAAAGACTCTCTTTAAACATAACTAACTCTAATTGATAATTAAAGAAAAAAGAATCACTTTTTTCTCTTGAATAATATCGTAGTATGAATTTTTATGAATTTGATATACATATAACACCATGCAAAAAAAAGTTTTCTATATTTTTTAAGATGACTCAACATATATATACCTTAAACTACATTAATGTAATGTAATGTAATGAAAATTGATTAATTGTATTTAAGATTTCCATTAATATTGCAACTCTTAAAATTCCTAGTGATTGTTATATAACATTAAACAACTACAACACAAAAGTCTTTTTAGTTATGACACATAATTCATATTGAATAGAATCATTAAATATGATTGACATGAAAAGCTTCAATATAATAAAAATTAGTTAATTGCATTAAAGTTTAATTTAAATACTATAACTCTCCAAATTCCATGCAATAGTTTTATATTTAAGTAATTTCTTTTAATTGAAATATCTAATGTAACACCCCTTTTCTCAAACCATATTTAAAATACAAATACAGTTTCCAAACATAATATACAACTCGTGACTATAAAATAGCCACTTAAATTTTTATTTTATTTTACAAACTTAAAACTTGAGGGGTATTACAGACTCAATACAGATAACCATAATTTAAACTTACAGTGTACAATAACGGTCCCAACTGCAACTCTAGCTCCCTTCACCTAAGTACATAGCATTTCAAAAACATAGTATACGTGAGACATAAAGCCTCGTGAGTAATATGGGTTTAGACCCAAAACTTTTCTATTCAAAACTTGAAATATCAAAAGTACATTGCTAAAAACTGATTCATTTCATAAATCTCAAAATAACTTTTTCTTCTTTACTTTCAAACTCTAAAAAGACTTTTTTTTATAAAACTACTTTCTTTCTCATTTTCTCGTGACCAACTGAAACTTATGAATTAAGTTAATTAATTCATTCAACTAGCTCCCCTCGCAGAACAGAACAGATCTGCCCACTCGGTTTGCTCATTCTGTCTCCCCTTTGTGACTTGGAACAAATTCAAGCACAAGGGTATACTTAAGCTAGACAACTACTTCGCGACGGGAGGTACCATCCCAGTAGTGTCTTCTGATCCCCCAATTATGTGGGTGATCCTAGTCCGGACAACTGGCTCATACTTCTTTAGTTCTTACTTCATTTCATCTCAAATTGGTCAAAATGGGACACAATTTGTAAACAACTCTTACTCAAACCTTTTTTATAACTCTTTGCTAAAAATACTTTCAAAACTGCTTTTGACATCTTAGTTCCTATAAGGAACTTCTTTCAAAATACTTTGTAAACAATACTTTAAAAAAATCTGCTTCTAACACTAAGCCCTTGTATAGAGCTTCATTAAAAACTATTTTCCAAACTTTAGTATTTATAAACATTTGGAAATCATACCTTTCTGAAAATAATATTTTGCTATGTACTATAAAAATCCTCATAAAACTCACCTTGATTTTTACTACGGTTTACTACGCTTCTCGTACAGCTTTTCCCTTCCCGTGCTCAACAACGTTTGAAGCACCACCTATACAAATTGTATATATAAATACTCAATATAATTAACTCTATAATGCTAAGGTCTCATATAACATAGCTCTAGGTTATAATAAATGTATAACCATTTATAAACTCATTTTACGGTTTTTCTCCGAAATACGTGTATATCGCTACAGTACCCCCGAGGGGTCGTATTTCAGTTCCGACTCTTTTCCATGAAATCTTATCCCATATTAGACTTGCGTTTCAAATTTGGAGTTCATTGGACAAGTCTAGCTCAAATTCCAAAAATTAAGTTTTGAAGTGAATAGTACTTTTCGCCACTGCCGCTACAGTGATTTTTCCGCAAGGTCGAATTACAGATTTGACCATTCCCGACATGTTCTTATACCATGTTAGGGTTATGTCTAAAATTTCAGGTCAATCGGACATGTCTAGCTATGGTTTCTAGCGTTTGGAATAATTGAAATTTTTAACATTTTTGGTCCCTGCCTGGCCCCTGACTGAAAGCGCACTGCGCCTGGCTAGGGGCGCACTGCGCCTGGGCGCACCCGCCCTGGTCCTGGGCGCACTGCGCCTGACGCCTGGGCAGTGACCTGATCAGTCGCGATTTGTGCACTGTAGCACGCAGTTTTCACCCATTAAGCACTTATTTTAGTTCTTATTCGTGTGGGATTTGTTCTAGGACTAAAACCCTTGACTAATAACACATTTTAAGCCATTAAAAACACTTCAATAACTCAATTGCAGAAATTAAAGTTCTTGGCTAAACTTGAAAATTCTCAAGAATAGCATTCTACTTTCATGTTTTTAAGTTAAGTTCTTAACTAATAGCTTATTGGAAGCATTAGCTACTTAACCCACATGATTTATAACTGCAATTTCAGTTTCAATTCCATCCAAAAACCCAAATGAAGAACACACCCAAAAACTAGGTTAAAGAAGATGAAATCTTACCTTGGAATCACTAATTCCAATTCCCTCCTTGATTTCCTTTGATTTCTTGGCTAATGTCTCTTCTTCTTTGCTCTTTCCCGCTGCCTCTCGTGCTCTCTGGAACTCTCTGGAGAAGTTTTTCTTAATCCCTCAAATGATAGGCATAATAACTAATAGATAATATATATATCTATTTATATAAAAACTTTACATTTAAGTCCTTTGGTTACCAATTTCTCTTCAAAAATGGTCCAAAGGTCTTAACTTTTCCATTTATGCTTCATTACTTCCAACTTAACATTTTCTTAACATTTTTGGTCATTTTCATGTCAAATGACCAATTTGCCCTTTTTGGTCAAATTTCACTATTCATGCGGCAAAACATCAAATTTGTCATGAACTTTTATTTCTCATTATATTAATACATATTATTACACATAATAGTCGTACAACATGACAAATGACCGTTTTACCCTTTTTGACTTTTTTCGCGGGTTCTTACAGTCACCCCTCCTTAAGCGGATTCCGTCCTCGGAATCTTTTCGTAATCTGTGAAATTCGGATATCTTTTCTTCATTTCTGCTAACGTCTCCCAAGTTAGGTTTGACCCTAATGGATGCTTCCACTTGACTAGAACAAGGTCAATTTCCTTGTTCCTTAGCTTTTTAGTCTGCATTTCTAGGATGGCTTCGGGTTCCTCAATCAGTTTGCTAGGAGTTTCCACCCTTAGGTCAGTATACGGTATTACTAACTCTTCTTTACCAAAGTACTTTTTCAAGTAGCATACATGAAAGGTATCATGTATTCCACTGAGTTCGGGTGGTAACTCTATCTTGAATGCTTGTAACCCAACTCTCTTCAGGATTCTAAAAGGTCCAATGTACCTTGGACTCAACTGTCCTCTTTTGCCAAATCTAACCACTCCTTTCCATGGCGACACTTTTATCATCACCAAATCTCCTTCTTGCAAGTCATACGGTCTCTTCTTTAAATTTGAGTAACTCTTTTGCCGATCTTGTGCTGCTTTCATGTTGGCTTGAATTACTCCAATCTTCTCATTAGTTACTCTAACAATCTCTGGCCCCGTAAGCTTAGTCTCACCCGCTTCCAACCAGCATAAAGGAGTTCTACACTTTCTACCATACAATGCTTCAAAGGGTGGCATTTTAATGCTAGAATGGTAGCTGTTGTTGTATGCAAACTCCACTAATGGCAGATGTTCATCCCAACTGCCTCCAAATTCCATCACGCATGATCGTAGCATGTCTTCTAATGTCTGGATCGTTCGTTCACTCTGACCATCCGTTTGTGGATGATACGCTGTACTTAGCTGAATTCTTGTCCCCATTTTATCTTGTAAAGCTCTCCAGAAGTTGGAGGTAAATCTAGGGTCTCTGTCTGACACAATAGACAACGGTGCACCATATCTTCTTAACACTTCATCTGAATACAACTGGGCTAACTGCTCCAATGGAGTAGTTTCTTTTATGGCTAGAAATAATGTACTCTTTGTCAACCGATCCACTATGACCCATATACTATCATGACCTCTTCTCGTCCTCGGTAACCCGACAACCAAGTCCATGGTTACATCTTCCCACTTTCCGGCTGGAATATGCAATGACCGGGCATCCCCATGCGGGACTTGATGTTCCGCCTTGACTTGTGCACATATAACACACTTGGAGATGTACTTAGCTATCCTCTTCTTCATTCCAGGCCACCAATACTGTCTTTTCAAATCTTGATAAGTTTTGGTACTCCCAGGATGTATGGAATACTTTGACTTATGCGATTCTTCTAAAATCAACTTTCTCAATTCTCCTGTCTTCGGTACCCATATGCGGTTTCTGAAGGTCTTCAAGCCTTGACTATTGGTCTCAAACTGGGTTTCTTTTCCTAGCTTTTCATCTTTTAAGTCTCCACTTTCTTCAACTTTCTGTTGAGCTGCTTTAATTTGCTCTATAATATTGGACACCAGTTCTATGCGCATCGACCTTGCCTTGATTCTTTTCTCAGGAGCTTTTCTACTTAATGCATCTGCTACTACATTTGCTTTACCCGGATGGTATATAATGTCACAATCATAGTCACTGATCAGCTCTAACCATCTGCTCTGTCTCATGTTCAACTCTTTTTGAGTGAACACATACTGCAAACTCTTGTGATCGGTGAATAGGTTGCATTTTGTACCATACAAGTAATGTCTCCAAATCTTCAAGGCAAATACGATCGCTGCAAGTTCTAGATCGTGGGTTGTGTACTTTTTCTCTGGATCTTTCAACTGTCTAGAAGCGTATGCTATAACCTTCCCTCTTTGCATCAATACACAACCAAGCCCCTGATGCGAGGCATCGCTGTACACTTCAAAGTCTTCTGTCCCATCTGGTAATGTAAGGACAGGCGCGTTACATAGCTTCTGTTTCAATGTAGCGAAAGCTCTTTCTTGTTCCTCTTGCCATCTGAATTTCTCTTCTTTCCGGGTTAATCGTGTAAGTGGCACAGCTATACGGGAGAAATCTTGAATAAATCTCCGGTAGTACCCGGCAAGACCGAGAAAACTTCTAACTTCTGTTGGCGTCTTGGGAGGCTCCCATTTCATTACCGCTTCAACTTTCGCTGGATCAACCTTTATACCTTGGATAGAAACAACATGTCCAAGGAACTGCACTTCTCTCATCCAAAACTCGCACTTGGAGAACTTTGCATATAGCTGTTCTCGCTTCAACGTCTCGAGTACTAACCGCAGATGACTCGCATGCTCTTCTTTATTCTTCGAGTATATCAGAATGTCATCTATGAACACTATCACAAACCGGTCTAGAAATGGTTTACAGACCCGATTCATTAAATCCATAAAGATCGCTGGTGCATTCGTAAGACCAAATGGCATCACTAAAAACTCATAATGCCCGTATCGTGTACGAAACGCCGTCTTCTCTACATCACTTTCTTTTACTCTGACTTGATGATACCCAGATCTTAAATCAATTTTTGAGAAATAATCTGCCCCTTGTAACTGGTCGAACAAATCGTCTATTCTGGGCAACGGGTAACGGTTCTTTATGGTAATCTTGTTCAATTCTCTGTAATCAATGCACATCCGCATTGATCCATCCTTCTTCTTCACAAACAGAACTGGAGCACCCCACGGAGAAGAACTAGGCCTGATGAAGCCTTTATCTAGTAACTCCTGCAACTGGGACATTAGTTCCCGCATCTCTGTTGGTGCTAACCGGTACGGTGCTCGGGCTATTGGGGAAGCTCCTGGAACAAGATCTATTCGGAACTCAACTTGCCTTTCTGGTGGCAAGCCTGGCAATTCATCCGGGAAAACTTCTGGAAACTCTTTTACTACTTCTATGTCTTTATATGTCTGTTTAACTTTGTCTTCAGTCATCACATATGCCAAGAAAGATACACATCCTTTCCTGATACATCTTCGAGCTTTTGCCACACTAATTAGACTTGGCACATGTTTGCTTCTTTCCCCATATACGTACACTTTTGCTCCTAGGGTTTTAACGGATACCCTCTTCTGACCACAAGCTATCTTCGCATCATTTGCACCAAGCCAATCCATCCCAATTATTACATCAAAGGACTTAATTCCAACAGGAAGGAGATTAAGTCGAAACTTCTTGCCGTTGATGTCAAGTTCGCAATCCCGATACATATGCTGAACTTCCACAAATTTCCCGTCCGCCACTTCTACCTCAAAAACTAGATATAACAATTCTAATGGGACTTTTAATCTAGCTCCAAACCCATGGGACACAAAAGAATATGTAGACCCAGAATCAAACAGGACATATGCAGGTGTCGAGTTGATTAATAGTATACCTGAGACCACATCGTGTGTCTCCTTCGCTTCCTCCCTGGTGATCTGAAAAGCTCGAGTCTTCACTTTCTGAGGTTCGGTCTTCTTCTGAGCTGTTGACACCACAGTTTCTCCTCCCTTGTTTGGGCAGTTGAAACTATAGTGTCCCATCTGATGGCATGAAAAACACTCCACTTCGCTGGCTTTCTTGGCTTTGCAATCTTTTGCTTTGTGACCGAATCCGCCACAATTAAAGCAGGCATTTGATCCCGCTCGGCACTCGCCACCGTGTTCTTTCCCACATTTCTCGCACTTTTTCACACTTCCCTGTCGGCTCTGACTTGAACTCATCTTCCCTTTCTTCTTTATGTTCCCACTGCTACTAACTGCCTTTCTTTTATCACTAAAACCAGGTCCTTCTTCCTTCCTTCTTTTCCCAACATCTTCCACAGTTCGGGCAGCATTGATTGCCCCATCTAGTGTTTCGGCTTTCTTCACTTCTAACTCGTAGTTCCATGGCAAACCCCGGACATAGCGGTTGATCCGGGACCGCTCACTGGGGTAAGACTCCCCCACAAAAGGTAACATGTCGCAAAACTTCTTCGTGTACTCATCCACCGTCAAGTCTCCTTTCTTTATTGTTAAGAAGTCTTCATTCATTTTCTCCAAATCTCGTATGGGACAGAATTTATCCTTGAGACACGTGACAAATTCCGCCCATGACCAACCATATACCACATCCGTTCCCAAGCTATCATATTTGGTGTTCCACCACACCAAAGCATCATCCTTCAGTTGCCGAGAAGCAAAAGTGACTTGGTCTTTTTTTGCACATTTGCTCGCTTGTATTACTTGTTCAATCTCTCGGACCCATCGCATCGTCACTTTGGGTTCAAAACTGCCATGGTATTCAGGCGGTTTGCAAGCCATAAAGGACTTAAAAGAGCAGCCCTTTTCTTCCTTCTTGTTACCTCCACTAGTTGCTTCCTCAGTCGTCTTCTTGGAGACTTCTTGTGATGATTGGGCACTAGGTTCACCCATTCTGCTGTCGATTATGTTGTGCACATCTTGCCTCAGTTCAGTTCGTAGATTATTAATTAGGAACTGAATTGCCTCCATAGTGACAGGTTGTGGTGGTGGTGGGTTTGGCTCAGCCTCATCGTTTCGCAGAACATGTGGTTCACTTCCTCTTGAAGAAGTGTGACTGCCCTCACCCCTGTCAGCTTGTCTTCTGTCTCCCATTACTATATAGATGAACAAATTATCGGTTTAATACGCAATTCTATATAGTATTTCATAAGCGGTAGCATGTTATCTCCTTATGTTGACTGCACTTTATAACAGTCATACTCAATCTATGCCTTCTATATTACTAAAGCAACCTACTACTACTCTTGCTAGTTTAAGCCTAGGATGGTATTCCAACCTAATTCGCTTAAACTATGACTCTGATACCAAAACTGTAACACCCCTTTTCTCAAACCATATTTAAAATACAAATACAGTTTCCAAACATAATATACAACTCGTGACTATAAAATAGCCACTTAAATTTTTATTTTATTTTACAAACTTAAAACTTGAGGGGTATTATAGACTCAATACAGATAACCATAATTTAAACTTACAGTGTACAATAACGGTCCCAACTGCAACTCTAGCTCCATTCACCTAAGTACATAGCATTTCAAAAACATAGTATACGTGAGACATAAAGCCTCGTGAGTAATATGGGTTTAGACCCAAAACTTTTCTATTCAAAACTTGAAATATCAAAAGTACATTGCTAAAAACTGATTCATTTCATAAATCTCAAAATAACTTTTTCTTCTTTACTTTCAAACTCTAAAAAGACTTTCTTTTATAAAACTACTTTCTTTCTCATTTTCTCGTGACCAACTGAAACTTATGAATTAAGTTAATTAATTCAGTCAACTAGCTCCCCTCGCGGAACAGAACAGATCTGCCCACTCGGTTAGCTCATTCTGTCTCCCCTTTGTGACTTGGAACAAATTCAAGCACAAGGGTATACTTAAGCTAGACAACTACTTCGCGACGGGAGGTACCATCCCAGTAGTGTCTTCTGATCCCCCGATTATGTGGGTGATCCTAGTCCGGACAACTGGCTCATACTTCTTTAGTTCTTACTTCATTTCATCTCAAATTGGTCAAAATGGGACACAATTTGTAAACAACTCTTACTCAAACCTTTTTTATAACTCTTTGCTAAAAATACTTTCAAAACTGCTTTTGACATCTTAGTTCCTATAAGGAACTTCTTTCAAAATAATTTGTAAACAATACTTTAAAAAAATCTGCTTCTAACACTAAGCCCTTGTATAGAGCTTCATTAAAAACTATTTTCCAAACTTTAGTATTTATAAACATTTGGAAATCATACCTTTCTGAAAATAATATTTTGCTATGTACTATAAAAATCCTCATAAAACTCACCTTGATTTTTACTACGGTTTACTACGCTTCTCGTACAGCTTTTCCCTTCCCGTGCTCAACAACGTTTGAAGCACCACCTATACAAATTATATACATAAATACTCAATATAATTAACTCTATAATGCTAACGTCTCATATAACATAGCTCTAGGTTATAATAAATGTATAACCATTTATAAACTCATTTTACGGTTTTTCTCCGAAATACGTGTATATCGCTACAGTACCCCCGAGGGGTCGTATTTCAGTTCCGACTCTTTTCCATGAAATCTTATCCCATATTAGACTTGCGTTTCAAATTTGGAGTTCATTGGACACGTCTAGCTCAAATTCCAAAAATTAAGTTTTGAAGTGAATAGTACTTTTCGCCACTGCCGCTACAGTGATTTTTCCGCAAGGTCGAATTACAGATTTGACCATTCCCGACATGTTCTTATACCATGTTAGGGTTATGTCTAAAATTTCAGGTCAATCGGACATGTCTAGCTATGGTTTCTAGCGTTTGGAATAATTGAAATTTTTAACATTTTTGGTCCCTGCCTGGCCCCTGACTGAAGGCGCACTGCGCCTGGCTAGGGGCGCACTGTGCCTGGGCGCACCCCGCCCTGGTCCTGGGCGCACTGCGCCTGACGCCTGGCAGTGACCTGATCAGTCGCGATTTGTGCACTGTAGCACGCAGTTTTCACCCATTAAGCACTTATTTTAGTTATTATTCGTATGGGATTTGTTCTAGGACTAAAACCCTTGACTAATAACACATTTTAAGCCATTAAAAACACTTCAATAACTCAATTGCAGAAATTAAAGTTCTTGGCTAAACTTGAAAATTCTCAAGAATAGCATTCTACTTTCATGTTTTTAAGTTAAGTTCTTAACTAATAGCTTATTGGAAGCATTAGCTACTTAACCCACATGATTTATAACTGCAATTTCAGTTTCAATTCCATCCAAAAACCCAAATGAAGAACACACCCAAAAACTAGGTTAAAGAAGATGAAATCTTACCTTGGAATCACTAATTCCAATTCCCTCCTTGATTTCCTTTGATTTATTGGCTAATGTCTCTTCTTCTTTGCTCTTTCCCGCTGCCTCTCGTGCTCTCTGGAACTCTCTGGAGAAGTTTTTCTTAATCCCTCAAATGATAGGCATAATAACTAATAGATAATATATATATCTATTTATATAAAAACTTTACATTTAAGTCCTTTGGTTACCAATTTCTCTTCAAAAATGGTCCAAAGGTCTTAACTTTTCCATTTATGCTTCATTACTTCCAACTTAACATTTTCTTAACATTTTTGGTCATTTTCATGTCAAATGACCAATTTGCCCTTTTTGGTCAAATTTTACTATTCATGCGGCAAAACATCAAATTTGTCATGAACTTTTATTTCTCATTATATTAATACATATTATTACACATAATAGTCGTACAACATGACAAATGACCGTTTTACCCTTTTTGACTTTTTTCGCGAGTTCTTACATCTAAATCGTGACGCTCTTTCTTTTTTAAACGATTTATTTTATAGGTTAGCATTACAAAATAAATTTATAAAGATATACACATTCTAACTTTCTAAAATTATATCAAATGCGATTGAAAAAAAGAACTCATACATATAGTTGCGTTTGAACAATTTATTTAAGTCTTTTAAATTTGATATCATTAAAATATATTATTATATAAATCGTGCAAAAAAACAAAATTCAATAAAAAGAGTAAATATATTTACTTCGATATTTTTTTATTAAAAATGATTACTTGTTATTCTAAAGTTCAAATTCGAGTGAGAAATTAACAAAGTGGGACAAACACATTGAATGGTAAGAATAATTAATTAATTTTCTCTTACATTTAGTTCCATTTAATCTTTTTTGATTGAATTTAAAATTGGAATTCTCAATAGTAATCTCATGATAACCATGTCGGATGCACAAACGCCTAAACGGTCCAATATTTAGATTTGGTTAACTTTTTTCATCATAACATATTTTTTCCTCAAATATATTAACATTTGGATGGTTTTAGTAGAAAATTACATACTTCTTTTAGTATTTAGTATGACAATAAAATCAGAAAGAAAAACTCCAAACCAATTATTGATTTTAAACTAAAAAGTAACTTGAAAAGTGGAATACATACCACAAATTTTCAAATTGTTGATTCTTCTACAATAACATATGAAATACTTAAATTTCAATCGCAAATGTTGCCTAAAATCATTTCAACAATGTGCGGTTAATTCATTTAGTGGGTCAAAAATTTAGAGTGTTCTATCATGTATTGATAAAAAACAATACGAAGAAATTTTTTTAGTTTATCATGTATTTATAAAAACACAATATCAATTAACTTTTAATACAAAACATCACCGTAGGTTACACCAAACGTATAATTGTGTCCTTTAAATGTTTGATAGAATTGAAGATCGTATCCCATTACGTATTTCATGATAACCTTTTCTCTTACACATCATATATGACTATAAACTCCAACACTGTGACCCACTCTACATAAAAGTTATATAGATATAGAATTGGAAACATAAGAAAAACAAATGATACTAACTAACCATGGAAAATAAGGTTCTTATTCATGTTTAAAATACTCAAATTCTCTATGCATACGAACTTGCTTTCTTTCATCAACGCAAATTCCTCAAAAGTGGTTGCGGAACATTCGTAGAGGTGCATCACCATGTTTAAAACCATTGGAAAAGTTGAAACATTCAAATATTTGATATACCCAAAGAAGATCATCATTGAACTTTTCGTTTTACAAATAAGATGACTACAACCTTGTACTAAACTTCCAGACATTCTACAAAAATAAATTGGAAAGAGGAAAAAGAATCAAGAAAAACCAAGCATGAGAAATGATGTTCGTAAGAGTAACCAAGCATGGAAAATGATGTTCTTATATAGCCAAAACATCAAAGACATTAAATAGTATAAGTTGAAAAGTCTTAGGGGTTTCAAATCAATATGGTGCAAGTATTTGAGTTATCTTAATCCACATTCATGAATGACCTCTATTATAAGAGTTATATAGATAATATATATTTTTTCTTATTTACTTTTTTTATGCAGATGCATTTAATTTCTTTATTTTTTTTAGAAGCCGGCAATTTTTTATTGGTCTCATCAGAGGGTACTCGACCCCGCCACCCAGGGCGGTTGGCGATTACCATAGGCGCAAGGCCTTTTCCCTCGACCATGCCTCGCCTCAGGGAAAATCCCCCACAGGGGCTTGGAACCAGGTTTGAACCCGGAACCTTACCCCACATGGGTATATAACCCAATGCCTCACCCAGCTAGGCTAGAGATCCTTGGCATTTAATTTCTTTATTATGGAACTATATCATTACAACTCATTTGATCATTTTGGTATATTATAACAATTAAAACAAAAAAGAAAATCAAAATATACGGTTATTTACTCTTAAATATTTATATATTTAACCCTTTTACCTACAAAAATCATTCAACTCCAAACCCTTTATACCACAACTTAATATTTACACATCATACTATTTTTCTCGATTTTCACAATGTGATCATCTTCGACTTCTACAGTTATGGGGACGTTAGATGAGTTAACATATATTGACAAAATGATACAAAGAACAATCACATTTTTAGAAAATGAAGCCAAAAGTTTACATGCAAGGAGGATAAGTGTATTTTTACGGAGACGACGTGAAGCTGACAATAATCGTCTCGTTGAATACTACCTCGTCGATGATGTCATGTATGCTGTAATGTTTCGACGAAGGTTGAATGAGGAAAGAATTGTTCTAACGAATAGTTGATGATTTAAAGTTCGCGTTATCATATTTTCAGCAGTAGCGAGATGCAAGAGATCGCAAGAGTTTTTTCCAATACAAAAATGCATAGTTACAATTTGTCAGTTAGCATTCGGTTTAGGAGTCGACTCCTGGAATGCGTACTTGAGGATGTCTGAGCAGACCGCACAAGGTACACTTTACAAGTTTGCTAAAGTTATCATTTTGGTTTACGGTGCAAGATATTTACGTAAACATATTATTAACAACACCTACTAGTTGTGTATAAGACATATGAAAACAGACATGGGCTTTCAGGAATGCTACGTAGCATCAATTGTACACCTTGGTCGTGGGCAATGTGTTCAAATGCATCGAGCGGTACACCTGAGGTGATCACAAAGAGTCGTCGATAATTCTAGAAGTAGTGGCGTCAAGCAATCTTTGATTTTGAGATGTATTTTTCAGTGTTATGGGTTCCAATAATGAAATCGATATTCTTGAACAGACGTCAGTATTCAACGACATTTTTTTTTCTAGGAAAGGCTTATGACGTACTGTTTATAGTTAACGTTATATCGTACAAGCGGGAGTATTATCTTACGGATCAGATATATCTGGAGTATTTAGTATTTTTCAAATCGTGGACATATCCGAATGACAAAAAAATATTGAGGTTTAAGGCAGCCCAACAAGGAACTAGTAATGATATCGAACAAGCATTTGGTGTCCTTAAGAGATGTTGTCAAATAATAAAAATTCGGCACTTTCATGGGACGACAGAAAAATACAAAATTAATGTACGCGTGCATTATATTACATAATATTATTTTTGAAGACGAATGGAAAAACCATATGTCACTACGATGAAAACGAAATTGTCATCCATTGATCCACTAGGTATTGGTACACCACAATACCTAACAAATAGAATGAAAGTACATAACCCAATACCTAACAAATAGAATGAAAGTACATAACCCAATACACATCACAACCTTCAAGCTAATCTGGTGGAACATGTTTACAGAAATGATATACATAACGTTAAAAATTTGGACGGGGATTTGTTCGAGTCGTCGGATGAGGAATTCAATGAGTATTTAGATGACAAGTTGGATGAGAAATTGGACGTCAATTCTAACACCAATATGAACGATTCTGAAGAGTGAAGTTTGTACTTAATTAATTTTTAATTGTTATTTCTAGTTTTATTCTCATTTTGTAGTTTTTATTTTTTTAAATTAATGAAGTAGTTTCTTTTCTATTAATTGTGGTATATAACTAAACTATATTTGTTATAGATTTAATTAGTTATATTTATTATTTAGTTAATTTAGAAAAAAATAAAGAGAATGTAAGAGACACCTATTCTTTAAATTTAAAAGAGTATAAAAATATTAAAAATATGACATGACATTTATATAAAATTAAAAAAACAAATATATATGTGGAAAATAAAGGTTCCACACCCTTTGGCCTAAATAAAAAATAAATATTATATCAATGGTCCTAGTCAATCAAAGGGTGTAAGTTTGGAAATCAGATTTTTTTTGTAATAAATGAGTAACAGAAATGTTGGATGTCTTTTCCTATTTTGATTCAAGAAAAACGTTTATGAAGGGCCCTATGCATAATGTACATGTATAATGGTAACGAACTTTATCCTAAATATACATTTAGTACATATATAACAATTAAAATGTCTTTTTTTTGTACATATATGACAATTAAACCTTTTGTTTTATACACATTTAGTCATTTATATTTTTTTGTGTGCATATGGCCATGCAATTTATTTTTTCCGTATACATATGACCATTAAACGATTATTTTTGTACATAGATGATCAATAACATAATTGATTAAATGTGTACATTAAAAAACAAGTTTAACAATCATATGTGTACAAATAGAACATAAATGACTAAATGTGTACAAAATAAAAACTATAATGGTGATATGTAAAAAAAAAAAAAAAAAAAAGATAATGGATTAAATGTATACGATAAAATTTATTATAAGATATTTCCCTTTTGGAAACAATTAATACTTAGAACTTTTCATTAAAATAACTATATTAACTTGGTAATATGACTAGTGTTTTATTTCTAACAAAATAATCATCAAAACCATACAAATTATTAAGAACTTGTAATAATATTGTTTTTGATACGCAATATCGCCGGTTAATATTTATAAATGATAAATTCAACCATCTCTATTTAATTTAAATAGTTAAACATGCACAAGGTATCTATTTCTTCGTGAGTAATAATACTTTGTACATTTCGGACGTTCCGTTGAACTGTGCAAACACAAACGATCATCGCTAAAAATTCGCAATGCAACTAATTTCAGTCTATAAAGTGTGTTGGATATTATATATTTAGGTACTTGTCTGATTTTTGCAGTATGGTTATCGAGGTCATTCGAATTGTTGCTTTTTTGTTATGATTCGATTTGATTGTGTTTTCATACAACACATATGCATGGTTTTTCACGTCAATATCGATTGTCCGTGCTCCGCCTACCCTCTCGGTATTACTCTTTGTATTTAAAATGAAGGCTAACGTAGGAGAAGGCAACCATACAACTTATACCGACCTCTTTATTATTGTTGGTCGTACGTTTATATATATATATATATATATATATATATATATATATATATATATATATATATATATATATATATATATATATATATATATATATATATATATATATATATATATATATATATATATATATATATATATATATATATATAGATAAGCGATCCGGTGAGGACACTTCTTAAAGTGAGGACTCGTGAGGACACCTTAAAAAAATTGAAAAAAAATAAAACAAAAATATAAGTAATAAAATGGATCATAGTACTATGTTGGAGAAAAAAAAAATTCGAAAAAAAACTTGTGGATCATTATTTTTTTTTATAATGAAACAATGATCCACAAAATAAAAATTTTTGTGTATCATTACTGTTTCTCCATGATCCAAATTTTTTTTTCAAATTTTTTTTGGATCATGATATAGTACTATTCTTGATTTTATGATTTGTATTTTTTTTAAATTTTTTTTAAATTTTTTTAAGGTGTCCTTACGAGTCCTCACCGAAAAAAGAGTCCTCACCGGAACGGGACCCTATATATATATATATATATATATATATATATATATATATATATATATATATATATATATATATATATATATATACACACACGTACTCATTTATAATATTGTTCTTTCTAATATATATGTGCAGCTATACATTCATAAGTTGAATCATCAAAACATACATACTAGGGATCAAATTGTTATATTACAAATAGTCGATTGAATAAAACTATACATTGAAATACACATTTTCTTGGACATTAGTAAAGAGATTAGCTAACACTTGAGAGGAAAGAAAAAACACAAACTTTTCAACCTCACACTTATTACTATATAAATTTTTGTAAATTATAAGCCACGATAATAGTTGAAGCATGTATCATACTATCTTATACACTCAATAAGCATATAATATTTATTGGCATTCTAGATGAATGTTACATTTTTATTTGTGTAGATGATCCCATTAGAAGATGGAATATCATGGGTATTGAAGATTCACTGTAATCTCATTATAATCATCATGTAATTCATAGATGTTATGTCATGCATTAACTGCTTTTATATATATATATATATATATATATATATATATATATATATATATATATATATATATATATATATATATATATATATATATATATATATATATATATATATATATATATATATATGACATTTATCCAATTAAACGTGTATTGGTGATCAATGTCCCATAAGTGGTTATCAGATTAAATCTCATATGTGACAACTGAAAACTTCTGTATATTTGTGAACTTAATCTATGTGTGGTCATATTAAAAATTCATGTTTTTAAATGATGATAAACTTGACTATAAGGGCATTTTGGTCATCTTGAATAAGTTGATTGAATTTCACTATTTGGATGATTGCGTATGTCATAGTATATGTTTTTAGGAATGGTGTTAAAGTTTGGAAGCTTAATGTGTTGTGGTTAAGAAGATATATAAATTGTGCAATATAGGGACTTTTTGCCTTATTTTGCGTGACGCGGTCATATGAAGATCGCAACACGACCTTAATTTAGGTGCCATTTGGTGTATAGAGTTCAAAGTAGGTTTCCCAAGTTAGTGTCCATGAGAATTGGCATTAAAACAGACTAGTAAGTGTGTCTACTTGTCTGTCTAAAGACCACCACGCGATGAATGACTATAGTTCGATGTTTGAAAGAGTTCTCGAGAGAACACGTCGCTATAAGAGGATGGGCCACATCGCGTAAGTAAAGGTGACACGTCATTGACAACGCTATCGTCACACGCGTCAAAAACAATTTATAACCCACTTTAACTATGTAGATAGGGCAAGCGGGGTCGAGTCCAAGGATTTAGTGGTTAACTTTTAATGAGTTGTAAAGTAAATTTTACGGTGATGGTAAAAATATTGAGATTGTAACTTGAGATTAAAGAAAGAATTACTTCCGGTTTAGTTATCAACAATTAGTTTCACATGTTTTATTACGATGATTCCGATATAATTACTTTGACATAATTACAGTTTACTGACAATTACTATTACTCAGGTAAATACATAACATGTTGAATCAATTATTTGTCTTTGTCTAACAATTAAGTAGATTAGGCACAAACAATGGTATAGCAATATTATGTTTTATCTAGGCGATAGTAACGTTACTACTTATTAGCATATTAATTTGGCACAAAGTATATTAACTGATTATCCGTCTTAGCTCGTTAGTTAGGTGAGATAGGCACGAATAATATGTTGGTAATACTATGTCTTGAGAAGATGATAATAAGTAGAAGTAAACACAAATGATTCACTAGTTGTATTCAAAGAGATAAGAGTTTAAGAATTACAATAGTAAAACACTTGTCGGAATCAAAGTAAAAACATGCTATACTAAGAGTTGGATAACATTACCGGAAGTAATCTGAAGAGATTAGCCTTCCATTCGTGTGATGATCGTAAAGATGGTCTTGGTGTTCCTTGACATGTGACTTGATGCGGTTATCTTCCAAATTATCTTGAATTACAACAAGAATTACCACCGAGAGGGATGATATCTTGATTCTAAACAACTAGCTAAGAGATGTTTCAAGCTATTCTAACTGATAGAGAGTGTTTGAGTATCCTTATTACAAATAGAGTGAATTGGTGTCTAAATCCGTGCATAATAGGTCTCTATTTATACTAACTGAGCACAGTGCTCGCGTCGCGACCAAGGGTCCCGTCGCGACGCGAGGGTTGGAGCTGGTGCTACTTTTGTCGGCCACTGGTCTGGCTAGTGCGTTTGTTGGTAGTCTCGCGACTGAGAAGTAGGTGTGGTCGCGTCCAAGAGCTTCGCGTCGCGACCATAGCCTTCGTCGCGGCGCGATTGCTGTAGCTTTTTGGTCTTCTGTCTTGATTTTCTTCACGTCGCGACACAGAGTCTTCAAGTCGCGAGGGCTGTATATTTTACGCATTTTTGATATTTTTGGTCTTTAGTTTGAGCTTCACTTCCTCTGGTTTGATTGTTTCGTTACCGTTCTTGGGTCTTGTTCCTGAAAATAAGCCATAAATGTTAGCTCACAAATCCCTCTTGTTTTCCTCACACCAGCAGCTCCGGAGAACTCTGTTCAAGTTAAACATGAATCGTAATTCATGTTTAGCCACCTGTTAATATAAGCCTGTTTTGATGTTGAGCTTATCAGGATTTCCTATGGTGAAAACCATAGTTCTGGCAGATTTGTATCTGCAACACAGCAGTGGGCTGTGATGTGCAGTGTATGAAGAATGAGATATTCTCTCGTTTTAGCTTGCAATTGTTGTGAGGATGTCTGGGGACTGTAGACAAATTAATCATAATTCTATTGAGAGAATTAATGATATCTTAATAGGATTTCCCCGTGATTTGTGAGATGTTTTCTGTGTGAAAACAAATGGCTGGCATGGGTTAGTATTGACCCGACAGTAGATCTATTATCACCGCCAGACTGTTGGGAGTCTGTGGTGTGCATCAGGAGCTGCCGTTGGAATGTGAGCTTTTGCCTATTTGTTTATGAAAACATGCATTCTTATAAAATGTGATTGTTTGGTTTTAACAGATGAGGTAGGTTAGACGGGTCTGTCTGAACCATATCTGTTATGAAGAAGCATTTTGCATGTTTTAAGGCGGTTTTTGGGTTCTTTTATTTTGCACAAAAAGATAGTTTTTGTGTGCCTCTGAGCGTATTAATGCGATAAAACAGTCTTTAAATGATAGTGTTTTATTGTAAAAATAAAACACTATCAAAATACTACACACTTGAGGTTTGCTTGTCCTCAAGCAAAATTGAGTTTTTCGCAAAAATAATTTTTTTTTTTTTTTTTTTTTTTTTTTTTTTTTTATATATATATATTACGGTCGATCTTTTGATTCATTGGGCGCTGAACTGACTGCCAGCATGTTAGATCGCTTTCTGTAATATAATCAACAAACAAACAAACGTCATTCTGAACAATCACAAAATAAACAAAAATAAATTCACACCACACAATAATTAAATTCAAACCAAACAATAATTAAAACACACAACTGTATTTAAAAGTTCACACTTAAATTGGAAATAAAAAGATAAATACTCACTCATCATCCTCGTCATCATAATGGGTCCCTGATGGTCCCGCCCCGTCTCCTGTAGGATGGCTACCTGTGTACCAGTCAGGTACCGGTGGAACGGTACTCGGGTATGGATACTGTGGCTGGAATCCCTGCTGGTGGAAGAAGTCGGTCATGGAATCCGCCACCCACTGCTGCTGTACCTGGCGAGCTAAATGCCACTCCTGATGGGTCTGATGCCAGTCCTGCATCTGTCGGTACTGGGTCTGGCTCTCTAGACGCCATGACTGCATCTGCTGGTAGATAGTCCCGAGGTTAATCTCGGGCTCCGGGTCCTGTGGTGGAATGGGAGATCTCTGGCGCTGGCGCTGGCGGCGTCTGGGAGGTGGAGGTGGTGCTTGAGCAGCCTCGGGGGCCTGCTCCTCTGGCTCAGCTAATACGTACACACCTGGTGGTCCTGCTGGTCTGATCACATGCATCGACTCCAGGTACTGACGTCCGATGGCTCTCGGCTCTCTCGGGGTTGGAAGATAACCGCATCAAGTCACATGTCAAGGAACACCAAGACCATCTTTACGATCATCACACGAATGGAAGGCTAATCTCTTCAGATTACTTCCGGTAATGTTATCCAACTCTTAGTATAGCATGTTTTTACTTTGATTCCGACAAGTGTTTTACTATTGTAATTCTTAAACTCTTATCTCTTTGAATACAACTAGTGAATCATTTGTGTTTACTTCTACTTATTATCATCTTCTCAAGACATAGTATTACCAACATATTATTCGTGCCTATCTCACCTAACTAACGAGCTAAGACGGATAATCAGTTAATATACTTTGTGCCAAATTAATATGCTAATAAGTAGTAACGTTACTATCGCCTAGATAAAACATAATATTGCTATACCATTGTTTGTGCCTAATCTACTTAATTGTTAGACAAAGACAAATAATTGATTCAACATGTTATGTATTTACCTGAGTAATAGTAATTGTCAGTAAACTGTAATTATGTCAAAGTAATTATATCGGAATCATCGTAATAAAACATGTGAAACTAATTGTTGATAACTAAACCGGAAGTAATTCTTTCTTTAATCTCAAGTTACAATCTCAATATTTTTACCATCACCGTAAAATTTACTTTACAACTCATTAAAAGTTAACCACTAAATCCTTGGACTCGACCCCGCTTGCCCTATCTACATAGTTAAAGTGGGTTATAAATTGTTTTTGACGCGTGTGACGATAGCGTTGTCACTTTAACTATGTAGATAGGGCAAGCGGGGTCGAGTCCAAGGATTTAGTGGTTAACTTTTAATGAGTTGTAAAGTAAATTTTACGGTGATGGTAAAAATATTGAGATTGTAACTTGAGATTAAAGAAAGAATTACTTCCGGTTTAGTTATCAACAATTAGTTTCACATGTTTTATTACGATGATTCCGATATAATTACTTTGACATAATTACAGTTTACTGACAATTACTATTACTCAGGTAAATACATAACATGTTGAATCAATTATTTGTCTTTGTCTAACAATTAAGTAGATTAGGCACAAACAATGGTATAGCAATATTATGTTTTATCTAGGCGATAGTAACGTTACTACTTATTAGCATATTAATTTGGCACAAAGTATATTAACTGATTATCCGTCTTAGCTCGTTAGTTAGGTGAGATAGGCACGAATAATATGTTGGTAATACTATGTCTTGAGAAGATGATAATAAGTAGAAGTAAACACAAATGATTCACTAGTTGTATTCAAAGAGATAAGAGTTTAAGAATTACAATAGTAAAACACTTGTCGGAATCAAAGTAAAAACATGCTATACTAAGAGTTGGATAACATTACCGGAAGTAATTTGGAAGATAACCGCATCAAGTCACATGTCAAGGAACACCAAGACCATCTTTACGATCATCACACGAATGGAAGGCTAATCTCTTCAGATTACTTCCGGTAATGTTATCCAACTCTTAGTATAGCATGTTTTTACTTTGATTCCGACAAGTGTTTTACTATTGTAATTCTTAAACTCTTATCTCTTTGAATACAACTAGTGAATCATTTGTGTTTACTTCTACTTATTATCATCTTCTCAAGACATAGTATTACCAACATATTATTCGTGCCTATCTCACCTAACTAACGAGCTAAGACGGATAATCAGTTAATATACTTTGTGCCAAATTAATATGCTAATAAGTAGTAACGTTACTATCGCCTAGATAAAACATAATATTGCTATACCATTGTTTGTGCCTAATCTACTTAATTGTTAGACAAAGACAAATAATTGATTCAACATGTTATGTATTTACCTGAGTAATAGTAATTGTCAGTAAACTGTAATTATGTCAAAGTAATTATATCGGAATCATCGTAATAAAACATGTGAAACTAATTGTTGATAACTAAACCGGAAGTAATTCTTTCTTTAATCTCAAGTTACAATCTCAATATTTTTACCATCACCGTAAAATTTACTTTACAACTCATTTGTTTACGTCGCGACACATTTTACTTTTGTTTTTATTATCTTTCTTGTGCAAACTCACTTGTTTATGCATACAAGGCATAGTAGCAATAATTCACCACTCTTATTCAATCCGGAACCCGAAAGATCTTTTAGAAACAATCGAATTGCAAGACGCTTATTTACAACAATGAATTTGGACGAAGTATTGGTAGAGGATGTTCCCGATGAATCACACATACAACCTCCACAAATGGGGCCGCAAAATCCCATACCACAAGCACATCCACCAAATCCTCCACAATACCGCAACAATGGCAATGGTGGTTATCAAGGAGATAACACCAATAATTGGAATGGCACGAACCGACACAACGGTGGTTTTCAAGAAGGTAATCATTTTCAATACAATCCTCGTTATTTAGATCAACCAAATAGACATTCTGTAGCATCTCACTTTCAACCAGGTGATTATGATGATCCTTCACCTATAATATTTCCACACGGAAACGAACATATTGTAGAAATTCGACCACAATTAATTGGGGTAATCCCACTTTTTCGTGGATATAAAAATGAGGATCCTTATAATCACTTGTATGAATTTCTTGCAATAGCAAATGCAAACACGCCAAGAGAAACCAATAGAGACACGTTTAAATTGCATTTATTTCCATTCACCTTAAAAGAAAAAGCGAAATATTGGTTTACATCACTTGCTCCCGGAAGTATTAATACTTGGGACCAATTGAGAACCAACTTTTTACAAGAGTTTTACCCAGCTAGTAAAACCACAGAAATAAGAAAAGCCATACAAGATTTTACACAAAAACCTAACGAAGAATTTCATGATGCATTCGATCGTCTTAAGGAATTACTACGATCGTGTCCACATCATGAATTCCCTCGTTGGCAACTTGTACGGTATTTCTTTGATGGGGTAGATAGCACAAACCAATCCATGATAAACGCTGCCTCAAGTGGTACATTTATGTTGCAAGATAGTGAGAATGCATGGAAATTTTTGGAACAATTAAGTAATGGTTCAAAAGCAAATTATTCCACAAGAAAACAAGAAATTCCAAATCAAACCGTTGCAACAATTGCACTCGATAAAACATGGAAAACTGGGGTAAAATCTGACATCATGGCTTTAAGTAAAAAGGTTGATTTATTACTTACAAGCCTTGGGAAAGAGAAAGGTGTTAATGTTTTGCAGGGACAAAAATCATGTGCAAACTGTGGAAATACTGGACACGTTGCACATAATTGCACAAAAACTCGGGAAGAACTCAATCATTTAAATGGATATGGCCAACACCATAATCCACAAAGATCTTTCAGACCCAGCAATCAAAGCAATTATAACAACAACAATCAGGGAAACTACCATAACAATAATCAGGGGAACTTTAATAATAACAATCAGAGAGGACAATATCAAAACCAACATCAAAACCAGCAACGAACATTTCAACCCAACCACAACGGAAGAGAAGGAAGTACAAGCAGAAAGGAACCAGAAAATGAAGGAACAAAACTAGACAAGATTATGGAATTCATCACCCAAACATACCAGAAGACCGACACCAATACCAAAACGATCGCTGCAATGGAGAAGCAAATAGCACAATTAGCCGAACAACTGGGGAAAAGAGAAGAAGGAAAATTCCCAAGCAACACGACTGTGAATCCTTCTCACAGTCAACGACCGGGAAAAGAACACCAAGTCAACCAAGTCATCTCTTTACGAAGCGGGAAGAAAGTCGACAATCAGGTAAGTTCTCTTCCTAACCCAACTGTAGAAGAAGAAAGTGACACCGAAGAAATTTACAATGAAAAAGAAGAATTAGAAAAAATTTTAAAAGAAAAAGAAATAGAAATTGAACAAAACAACATCGCACCATATCCTTCAGCCCTTGAACCATCGACTTCTAAGGACACAAAACGGACTAAATCAGAAGACATGTGGGAAGTCTTTTCCCAAGTCAAAATCAACATTCCTTTAGTCAAACTAATTAGAGAAGTCCCCTCATACGCGAAATTTCTGAAAGACTTATGTATTCAGAAAAGAAAGTTAAAATCGCGTCTCCCAAAGAAAGTAGACTTAACAGAACACGCAAGTTCTATAGTCTCCAACTCTCTTCCTCCTAAACTAAAAGATCCAGGAGCACCCTTAATCTCTGTCACCGTAGGAAACATAAACATAAAAAAGGCACTTTTAGACCTTGGAGCAAGTGTCAACATTCTTCCAGGGAATTTGTTTGATAAGTATGAACTAGGCAATCTAGAACATACTGATATCATTTTACAACTAGCTGACAAATCCACAAAAATCCCACGAGGAATGTTGACCGATGTTATAATCAAGGTGGATGAGTTTTACTATCCAGTTGACTTCTTAGTGCTTGATACTGAACATACTTACAAGGAAAGTCAAGCTTCAATTATTTTGGGACGACCATTTCTAGCAACAACAAACGCCCAAATTAATTGTAGAACAGGAGCAATGGATATCGCCTTTGGAAATAGAAAACTCAGATTAAATGTTTTTAATACATTTAATAACTCATCAACGGAACATGAATGTTATCAAGTTGATGTAGTTGATGACTTAGTGCATCAAACTACACCAACCATTTTAAGATCTGACGAATTGGAAAATTTTCTTAACAATACCAGGATTGAGGACAGGGACACAAAAGAAGTGCACATGATAGAAGAGGTTTTTCAAACACAGCAATGGAAAACACCATGGATCCCCCAAGTGGAAAAATTACCCACAAACTTTTCAGCACCACTAAAATCATCTTTTGAAGTACCACCGGTCTTAGAATTGAAAACACTACCCAAACATTTGAAATATTCATTCTTAGGACCTAACAAAACTCTACCTGTAATAATTTCTGCTGATTTAACAGGTGCTCAAGAGGAAACTTTGTTAGAAGTGTTGATGAAATACAAGGAAGCTATTGGATGGACAATAGCAGATCTGAAGGGAATAAGTCCAGCGACGTGTATGCACCGAATCATTACTGAAGAAGGCACGAAACCAGCACGAGAAACACAAAGACGATTGAACCCAAACCTCAGAGAAGTAGTCAAGAAGGAGGTACTTAAATGGTTGGACACCGGCATTATTTACCCAATATCTGACAGCGATTGGGTAAGTCCAACCCAAACAGTGCCTAAGAAATCAGGAATCACAGTAGTCGAAACAGAAGATGGAGAGAAGATGACCACCCGACCAATCACAGGGTGGAGAGTATGCATCGACTACCGCAAGTTGAATGCTGCAACGTCAAAGGATCATTTCCCACTCCCATTCATAGACCAAATAGTAGAAAAATTATCTGGAAAAAAATTTTACTGTTTTTTAGACGGATACTCGGGATACAACCAAATTGCCATCCATCCCGAGGATCAGGCTAAAACAACCTTTACTTGTCCCTATGGCCCCTTCGCCTTCCGAAGGATGCCATTCGGATTATGTAATGCTCCCGCCACTTTCCAACGTTGCATGATGGCTATATTTTCTGATATGGTGGGAGAATCGCTAGAAATTTTCATGGATGATTTTTCAATATTTGGCTCATCTTTTGATAATTGTTTGAAACAGCTAGAGAAGGTACTAAAAAGATGCACAGAATCCAATTTAATTTTAAGCTGGGAGAAGAGCCATTTCATGGTCAAGGAAGGAATTGTACTTGGGCATGTCGTTTCAGAACGCGGTTTTGAAGTCGATAGAGCCAAAGTACAAATCATTTCCACCCTTCCCCCACCAAGCTCAGTAAAAGGCATTCGTTCATTTCTTGGACATGCCGGATTTTACCGACGATTCATTAAAGACTTTAGTACCATTTCTAAGCCACTTTGTAAACTGTTATTAAAAGACGCACCATTTGTTTTTGATAATGACTGTCAAGAAGCATTCACTATTCTGAAACATAAATTGACAGAAGCGCCAATTCTGCAAGCACCTAATTGGCTTCTTCCTTTTGAAATAATGTGTGATGCTAGTGATTATGCAGTGGGAGCGGTATTGGGACAAAGGGTGGACAAGAAACCAGTGGCCGACAAAAGTAGCACCAGCTCCAACCCTCGCGTCGCGACGGGACCCTTGGTCGCGACGCGAGCACTGTGCTCAGTTAGTATAAATAGAGACCTATTATGCACGGATTTAGACACCAATTCACTCTATTTGTAATAAGGATACTCAAACACTCTCTATCAGTTAGAATAGCTTGAAACATCTCTTAGCTAGTTGTTTAGAATCAAGATATCATCCCTCTCGGTGGTAATTCTTGTTGTAATTCAAGATAATTTGGAAGATAACCGCATCAAGTCACATGTCAAGGAACACCAAGACCATCTTTACGATCATCACACGAATGGAAGGCTAATCTCTTCAGATTACTTCCGGTAATGTTATCCAACTGAAGATTACTTCCGGTAATGTGAAGAGATTAGCCTTCCATTCGTGTGATGATCGTAAAGATGGTCTTGGTGTTCCTTGACATGTGACTTGATGCGGTTATCTTCCAAATTATCTTGAATTACAACAAGAATTACCACCGAGAGGGATGATATCTTGATTCTAAACAACTAGCTAAGAGATGTTTCAAGCTATTCTAACTGATAGAGAGTGTTTGAGTATCCTTATTACAAATAGAGTGAATTGGTGTCTAAATCCGTGCATAATAGGTCTCTATTTATACTAACTGAGCACAGTGCTCGCGTCGCGACCAAGGGTGCCGTCGCGGCGCGAGGGTGCGTTGGTCGTTGCTTTTGGTCGGCCACTGGTCTGGTTAGTGGGTTTGTTGGTAGTCTCGCGACTGAGAAGTAGGTGTGGTCGCGTCCAAGAGCTTCGCGTCGCGACCATAGCCTTCGTCGCGGCGCGATTGCTGTAGCTTTTTGGTCTTCTGTCTTGATTTTCTTCACGTCGCGACACAGAGTCTTCAAGTCGCGAGGGCTGTATATTTTACGCATTTTTGATATTTTTGGTCTTTAGTTTGAGCTTCACTTCCTCTGGTTTGATTGTTTCGTTACCGTTCTTGGGTCTTGTTCCTGAAAATAAGCCATAAATGTTAGCTCACAAATCCCTCTTGTTTTCCTCACACCAGCAGCTCCGGAGAACTCTGTTCAAGTTAAACATGAATCGTAATTCATGTTTAGCCACCTGTTAATATAAGCCTGTTTTGATGTTGAGCTTATCAGGATTTCCTATGGTGAAAACCATAGTTCTGGCAGATTTGTATCTGCAACACAGCAGTGGGCTGTGATGTGCAGTGTATGAAGAATGAGATATTCTCTCGTTTTAGCTTGCAATTGTTGTGAGGATGTCTGGGGACTGTAGACAAATTAATCATAATTCTATTGAGAGAATTAATGATATCTTAATAGGATTTCCCCGTGATTTGTGAGATGTTTTCTGTGTGAAAACAAATGGCTGGCATGGGTTAGTATTGACCCGACAGTAGATCTATTATCACCGCCAGACTGTTGGGAGTCTGTGGTGTGCATCAGGAGCTGCCGTTGGAATGTGAGCTTTTGCCTATTTGTTTATGAAAACATGCATTCTTATAAAATGTGATTGTTTGGTTTTAACAGATGAGGTAGGTTAGACGGGTCTGTCTGAACCATATCTGTTATGAAGAAGCATTTTGCATGTTTTAAGGCGGTTTTTGGGTTCTTTTATTTTGCACAAAAAGATAGTTTTTGTGTGCCTCTGAGCGTATTAATGCGATAAAACAGTCTTTAAATGATAGTGTTTTATTGTAAAAATAAAACACTATCAGTCATCATGTTGATTGTGACGTGTTGTCTGTATAGACCGGATAACTGGTGTGATTTTAAGTTATCCACATAACTTTAATTAAAGATTGACTTATTGACTCGAACATTTACATCATAGGAGGGTTAGACATCATATTAAAGATCATTTTGTTATCTAAAATACTATTTATAGCGTCCCCAAGAACATGTGTATGTGTGTGTTCTTGGTGTGTTTAGTGAGTTCTTGAAGGTTTATTGGTGGATTCAAGGAGTTCTTTACAACAAATTGATCACAATCATGTAAGGGTTCATCGTTTTTTTTTAGTAAATATCAACAATTAGGAAAATCTCTATGGAACCTAATTATTAGCTTCGAATGTTTTGATGAAATTTCTTGAAGATAACTATTCCATGATGATGTTTACGATTCTCACTATGAATGTTCATGCTTAATTGGTGATATCAACTACGGTTATTTCATGCTACAAGTATCTAAAGCATGGTGTGGATGTCAAGGTACAAGTACCTAAAGCATGGGGTAGAGAATTTGATAAGCAATGACGTGTTATGAATGTAGAAGCATGAATTATAGTGGTTAACATGTGTAAATCAATGGTTGTAAATTGTTTATTAAGATGCAATTTCTCATTTGCCATATGGAATTGATTATGTGAATTGGAACATGAAAGAGTAGCATGATAAATATGTTACAAATTTTATATGATTGTCAATGGTTTCTAAGCATGTTCATGGAATGAATTCATCATGTGTTTATGGTAATTAAGAAACCTCAAGTTGAGTCAAGTCTTTAGGTATTAAGAACCTTGTTAAGAAGGAAACTCATGAACAAATGCTTTGTCTAATAGCCTTTGTACGATTATCATGACTGGTATTTGATGCAAGTAAAGCAATGTAATGTGAATGAAGAGATAATGTTTTCACGGGCCATGATGTTCACGAAGGGAATACTGAGGAGTCTACTATGGCGGTACCCCCTCATCGCAAAGTAGATTTTCTAAAACATAATATGCTAGAGTGGACTGATTATGTTCTTTCCATCCTAGAACAAACTCGAGGCATCACCAAGATATGATTAAGGCCCTAAGTATAAAAATCAAGTCTGTTATGATACCAGTTAAAGCATGTGATAATAATGTGGGTTGATTATTTTCTTACCACCTTATTATATAGACTTGGGGTATCACCAAGATGTGATTAATGCCCTAAGTATAAAAATCAAATTCTATTTGAATACTAGTCAAAGCTAAAGAAACAAAAATGAAAGTTTTTTGTTAAAAATGTTAATACATCATTTGTTATAAAAGGCTTTGAAAGGAGAATGTTATCACATGATTTTTTATGAAAGGTTTTAAAAGGAAAAAGTGTTATTTCATGATTTGATTATAAAAGTCTTTTGAAAATGATTAGATTGTTTATTAATGTATTTTATGTCTAAACCCATGTAACTCACGAGACAAGTTTGTCTTACTTGTGTTTGTTTTTGATGTCATGTATCTCAGGAGCATGGTCTGGCATTGGATATAAGTATGAAAGGGTATATAAGTCATTTGGGACATCATAGATAAAACTGATGAATGTATGATAGTTATTCCCCTAATAGATATGGTAATTTTTTATGTTGAGATAGAAGTCTCTAATGGTTTAGCATTGCCCTTATAGCTATATTAAATTGTTTTTGCCATGTCTTGAGTTTTATTTTGGCCTTTTGTATTGAAATTGAGTCAGCATGGATTTTATCCATTTTTTCCGAAGGTCATGACGAAAATTTGGTATAAATGTTAGAATATTTTTAGGGCACGTGTGCATGTAATTGCTTATGCTCTCTATGGTTTATTTTTTATATGAAGTTGTAACACCCAAAGTTGTTTAAATATTTTTAAAACATTATTGTTTTTTGTTTGAGACTAAAATTTTAAGACATGACTTAATGTCATGAACAAAGTTTTTAAAATATGAGTTTTAGCAACATGAAGTTTTATAAATTAATACACTACTTAAAGTGTATTAAAGATTGGGGTGTTACATCATACTCGCTCTTATCCAAGGTCAGGTACCTGGTTATTAAATAATCATTAGGTTCGCGGGGTATACCTTTGGGTGTTGAATATCCCATTTATAATCTTAATATGTAAAACTCTACCCATTGTAATTTATATTACATAGAACTCAATCACAATCTCATCCAAAAAATTGACTTGTACTTCTTACTAATTGTAATTGCTAACAACGTCAACAAGTTTAATATCTAGCAAATATTACATAAATATAATCATCACCATACAAAACTTAAAATATTAGAACTTCATGACAACCTAGCCCATATCATAACATAACTAATAAAAATAATATCATCAATTTCTATTCGAAGATATAAATCATAATACAAACATATTTTATATTTATAATATCGTATTATATAATTATATAATATAAATTTGAAATTATATATATTAATCATAAAAGTATATTCATTATATAAATATAAAGGGTTTGCGATTAGGTAAATTGGATCATGTGATTAGCTAATTGTATCAATATAATCCAAATACAATAGCCATCCCAAACTTATTAAACTTTTTTGTAAAATACCATATACCCGATCTCATAACATACCTTGTCCAATACCCAACGAATTTTTTTTTGGATTTGGTTTATCTCATCCAATTCTGGTAGTTTTACCATCCCTAGAGACACTAATCCTTATAGGTTGTATGTTCACCTTCCCATGCAGCAATAAATATTAATTGAACTCTTCAGATATTTCCATATGTTCTTCTTGCCTCCTTTGAGATCTTTTAAGCTGCATGTATTTCTTATCACGTTGCTGAATAGAGACGTTTCAAACAACTTACTGTTATTATATTTTGGACAATATCTTGATTATCACCATATTCATCATTAACTATTTCTAACGACATGTTTATTGAGAAACTCAAAAAAATAATTGATTTTAATCGACATGCTTCGATACAAATAATATATATAAATCGGAGTTTTAAGAAATCGTCGTGAGAACATAACCACAAATCTGTGAGGATTGTTTTCTAACTAGATGTGCTAGCTCATCATTCACAAGATTTTGTTAAATTCGTGATGCAAATTTATGTGCATAGGTTGCCCACAAATGTTTCTCCCCACTTTATTGTTATGTTAATTTTATGCTATATAAACATGTATGGAAATGGTTTAGGAAATACCCCTTTTTCATTTTTGGTTTTTCAACAAACATGTCACTAGAAATAGTTGATCATGAAGATGATGATACTCTAAATATTTCGTATTGTGTTTTTATTTAGTTGTAATAAGAAGGCAGACAAACAACCTAAAAAGATTTCAAATGAGACAAGAAACACATGTGGAGGGATATGAAGTGTTAATAACCTGAAATATGTAGTCTTCGATGGGACCTCTAAATATAGCATCACAACACTCATCCATAATGCCAATAAACATTTTAGGTATTCTGAGTAATCATGATAAGATGTTGAAAGCCGCGACCATATTAGTAACTTATAATTTTTAAAATTCATATAATAGCTAATGAGTGTTGGATAGGCATTTGTTTTCACTTTCCACTGTTCTATGAACTACGTGAGTGCATCTTTCCAATTATATTATTATTAGACTACCTATTTGGTTATTTATATAATATAACAGTTCATTCTCTGGTATGTTTTTTTGTTGGAATCTCAAAGTCATGGTCCTCTTTCAATCAAGGCTGAAATTAAGGCTTCAATCAAGACTTCAATTAAGGCTGTAATTGAAGTTGAAATATGTGGACAGATATCTTCTATGTGTCCTATAAATACAATGCATTACCAAGAGGGTAATACATACCAATACATAGCAACATATACAGAGCAAACTGTAATAGGTTTTTGAGCAATATTTCCAATTAATCAAAGAGATATTTTGATATATTTGCTGTGTTTATACATATTACAATTGTTTTATACACTTGAATTGGTATCAGAGCCAATTACCGTGTCCGTGCCCGTGTGAAGACTTGAACATCTGAAGATGTCAGATGTGGATGATCCAAGTGCAAGCACTGCGAATCCTCAGGCCAGGCTCAAGGAAATCGGAGCCACATCGGTGACATGTCCGATGTTAACCCAAACCAATTACATGGTTTGGTCCCTCCGAATGAAGGTGGTCCTGCGAATACACAAGTGTTGGGATATTATCGAATCGGAAGCAGAAAAGAACGAAGATCGAAATAACCTTGCGATGGGTTTGCTGTACCAAGCAATCCCGGAGTCCCTAATCATGCAAATCGGAGATATCGTTGATGCAAGGTCCCTATGGAACGCGATAAAAGCACGACATATCGGCGCCGATCGGGTGAAAGAAGCCCGGCTTCAAACTCTAGCCACCGATTTCGATCGGTTGAAAATGAGTGAAACCGAGTCAATAGACTCGTTTGTCGGAAAAATTTCGGGGATAGCTACGAAATCAGCATCTCTCGGTGAGACAATCGAAGAAACGAAATTGGTAAAAAAGCTTATGAAAGTGGTACCTCGTCAGTTCATTCACCTAGTCGCCTCCCTCGAGCAAGTGCTCAATCTGAAGACAGTCGGCTTCGACGATGCGGTCGGCCGATTGAAAGCCTATGAGGAGCGAATCCGAGGAGAAGAAGGTGGAGATGAACAAGGGAGGGTTATGTTCGTACGATCCGGCGGCGGCGGAGGATCGATCGGCGGAAGAGGATCGATCGGCGGCGGAGGATCCGGCGGAGGTTACGGATCGATTGGAGGAGGCGGGGGGAGTTCTTCCGAGTCGTCCGACAGAAGCAAAGGAGGAAAGGGGAAAACGGCTTGGGGAAGAAATAACAAGGGCGATGGTTTTAATCAAACCGGGTCAAACACGGGTGGTGGATCCGGATCCGGGTCAAAAACAACCCAACCCAATAATAAAACCAAACAGCCCAATAACAAGCCCAATTCGTCTTCGGGCTCAAATCGAAACGCGATAAAGGATTTATCGAAAATTATTTGCTACCGATGTGATAAATCGGGCCACTACGCGTCAAAATGTCCGGATAGAATTCAAAAGTTTCAAGAAATGAATTTTGCCGAACAAGAAGATGCCGATGAAACCGTATTTATTCACGAGACCGTATTTTCGAACGAAGCGAAGGTGATACCATCTAAATACAATTCACAAGAAAATGATGTGTGGTATTTGGACAACGGAGCGAGTAATCACATGACGGGAAATCGCTCATTTTTCTCCGAACTCGACGAAGGAATAACCGGCAAAGTAAAATTTGGCGATAATTCGAGTGTCGCGATCAAAGGAAAAGGCTCAATAATTTTCCAGGGAAAATCAGGCCAACAACGTTTGATAACGGAGATTTATTTCATTCCGGATCTGAAAAATAATATTTTCAGTCTCGGACAAGCAACTGAAGCCGGATGCGATATTCGGATGAAAGATAATTATTTGACGATGCACGATGCCTACAACTACTTATTAATGAAGGTACAAAGATCTCCAAATCGACTTTATAAAATAAAATTGACTATTGGTGAACCGAATTGCCTTCATTCAAGACTAAGTGAAGACACATGGCGCTGACATGCAAGACTCGGGCACATCAATTTCGAGTCATTGAAAAAGATGTCCAAGAAAAATCTCGTCAAAGGGTTACCACACCTTGACACTGACAATCAATTATGTGAATCTTGTTTGGTGGGCAAACAAACAAGAAAGTCATTTCCATTAATGACGACGTACAAAGCGAAACAACCTTTGGAACTCGTTCACGGTGACTTATGCGGTCCGATCACACCGTCAACGATAGGTCAAAATCGGTACATTTTCACATTAATTGATGATTTTTCAAGGTATATGTGGATTTTTCTCTTAAAAGAGAAAAGTGAGGCGTTTTTACACTTCAAGAAATTCAAAGCTTTGGCGGAGAATGAGCTCGGAAAGTCTTTGAAGGTGTTTCGAAGTGATCGAGGAGGTGAGTTTACTTCGCTCGAATTTAATTCCTTTTGTGATATAAATGGAATCAAACGCCATCTTACCGCCCCATATTCACCACAACAAAACGGTATTGTGGAACGAAGAAACCGAACACTAATGGACATGACACGAAGTATCATGAAGGCGATGCATGTTCCAAATAACTTATGGGGAGAAGCGGTAAAACACTCCACAAATCTGATCAACCGTGTTTACACAAGAGTCCTTGGTGATACAACTCCTTACGAGAAGTTGTATAAAAGAAAACCGAATCTAGAGAATGTTCGTATCTTTGGGTGTCTAGCATATGCGAAAGTTGAACCAGTGAATCTCAAAAAGTTGGATGCAAGATCAAGACCATTAGTACATCTTGGTTCTGAACCGGGCACGAAAGCTTATCGGCTTTTTAACCCGGCTACACAAAAAATAATCGTAAGTCGAGACGTTATTTTTGACGAGACAAAATGGTGGGATTGGGTCAAAGAAGCAAGTACCAAAAATGAAGAATCTGGGTCATTCATAGTTCCATGGGAATATCCGGAGAATGAAATGAACAACCAAGGAAACGATACCGAACCAATTGAATCAGACCATGAAATTGAAGACGGAGTACAGGTTCAAGAAGACGAGCAACCAAATCCGGTCATCAACACCCAACATCGAAGGTCTACGAGACAAAGGAATCTTCCAATTCGACTTCAAGATTATGTGCTTAATCTCAACAACCTGGAAGAACTTCTCCTAACAACCAATGACGAACCAGTATCGGTTGAAGAGGCGAAGAAAGAACCAGAGTGGGTTAAAGCCATGAATGCGGAAATCAATTCAATTAACAAGAATAAAACGTGGACTCTCGTGAACAAGCCTATGGGGGTGAAGCCAATTGGACTCAAATGGGTGTACAAGCTGAAGAAAAATGCATATGGCACCATAAACAAACACAAGGCAAGGTTGGTTGCTAAAGGGTACGTGCAACAACCTGGTATTGATTTCCAAGAGGTATTTGCTCCGGTAGCTCGCATTGAAACCATCCGGTTTCTTATCGCCTTAGCCGCTACTAATGGGTGGGAACTTCACCACTTGGATGTCAAAACGGCTTTCTTGCATGGAGAGTTGAAGGAAACTGTTTATGTGTACCAACCAGAAGGCTACATAAGGAAAGGCGACGAGCACAAGGTGTATCGTCTTTCAAAAGCACTATATGGCCTTAGACAAGCACCAAGAGCATGGAATACGAAACTTGATGGGATTTTGAAGGGAATGAAGTTTCAAAAGTGCATGAAAGAACCATCGGTGTACCGGAAGAACGAAGGATCTAACTTGCTAATTTTAGCAATTTATGTTGATGACTTATTTGTTACAGGTACAAATTTGAACATGATCAAAATGTTCAAATTTGACATGTCTTAGAACTTCGAGATGTCTGATCTTAGAAGATTAACTTACTACTTGGGCATTGAAGTCAAACAGGATGAATCAGGGATTACTATAAATCAAGAAGCATATGCTCGACGCATTCTGAAGGAAGCCGGTTTACATGATTGCAATCCTACCCACATTCCGATGGACCCAGGAACGAAATTGTCAAAGGCCGAAGATGAACCCGAAATCGATCCTACACAATATCGAAAGGTGGTAGGATGCCTTAGATATCTCTTACAAACAAGACCCGATATGGCATATGCGGTTGGAGTTATTAGTCGATATATGCAGAGTCCAAGAGAATCACATGGTAATGCAATCAAACACATCCTAAGGTACTTACGTGGAACAACGTCACATGGAATCAAGTACGAGAGGATGGGGAAAAATCGGATCATTGGTTACAGCGATAGTAGTCACAATGTCGACCCGGACGACGGAAGAAGCACAACCGGTCACATTTTCTACTACGGATCTTCTCCGATTACATGGTGTTCGCAAAAGCAAGATACTGTTGCTTTATCATCTTGCGAGGCAGAGTTCATGGCAGCCACCGCGGCTGCATGTCAGGCAATATGGGTTCAAGATTTGCTGGGAGAAATCTTGAACAAGACGCAAGAAAAGGTGATTCTTATAGTTGATAACAAATCAGCTATCGAACTAACAAAGAATCCTGTTTTTCACGGAAGAAGTAAACACATTCACACGAGGTTTCATTTCATTCGCAATTGTGTTAAGAAAAAACAAGTAGAGGTGGAGTACATTCCCGGTGAGAAACAAAAGGCAGACATTCTTACAAAACCATTGGCTCGAACCAAGTTCAAGGAAATGCGGAGCTTGATCGGGATCAAAGACATATTTAGAATGTCTTAAAGATTGGCGGTGATCGAGAATCTCTAGAAGGACTTAGAGATTCGGGGGTGATTGTTGGAATCTCAAAGTCATGGTCCTCCTTCAATCAAGGCTGAAATTAAGGCTTCAATCAAGACTTCAATTAAGGCTGTAATTGAGGTTGAAATATGTGGACATATATCTTCTATGTGTCCTATAAATACAATGCATTACCAAGAGGGTAATACATACCAATACATAGCAACATATACAGAGCAAACTGTAATAGGTTTTTGAGCAATATTTCCAATTAATCAAAGAGATATTTTGATATATTTGCTGTGTTTATACATATTACAATTGTTTTATACACTTGATTTTTATGATGCTTTAGCTTTATCAATGTTATTTGCATATATATTATATTAAAGAAATTGTTGTATATAATTTTAATTGTTCCTAAAACAATCTAATAGTTTATGAGTTAGTGTAAAATGGTTGTTAATTACTCAAGTTTATAATTGCACACACAAACTATCAAAATCACTCTTTGAATATAATAGGAAATATAACTCAAAAACCTATTACAATGTTTGTTACTCTCTGTCTTTCATCACTCGAATACACAGCATATATATACTAAAAGATAACTGATTTTTGGGGACAAATTGATTCAACACAATCAATTTGTTTCCCTTGATTAGGTGATTGAATAGTAACCCCATTATGGGACATAGGATTCCAACAATCACCCCCGAATCTCTAAGTCCTTCTAGAGACGTCTTTACTCCCGATCAAGCTCCTCATTTCCTTGAACTTGATTCGAGCCAATGGTTTTGCGAGAATGTCCGCCTTTTGTTCTACACCAGGAATGTACTCAACCTCCACTTGTTCCTTTTCAACACAGTTACGAATGAAGTGAAACCTTGTGTGAATGTGTTTACTTCTTCCATGAAACACTGGATTCTTCGTTAGTTCGATAGCCGACTTGTTATCAATCCTAAGAACCACCTTATCTTGCACCTTATTCATGATTTCTCCTAGCAAATCTTGAAGCCATATTGCTTGACAAGCGGCCGCGGTGGCTGCCATGAACTCTGCCTCGCAAGATGATAAAGCAACGGTATCTTGCTTTTGCGAACACCAGGTTATTGGAGATGACCCATAGTAGAAAATGTGACCAGTTGTGCTTCTTCCGTCATCTGGATCAACATTGTGACTACTATCACTGTAACCAATAAGTCGTTTTTGTCCCATCCTCTCGTACTTGATTCCGTATCCCGTTGTTCCACGTAAGTACCTTAGAATGTGTTTGATTGCGTTACCATGTGATTCTCTTGGATTCTGCATATATCGGCTAATAACTCCAACCGCATATGCCATATCGGGTCTTGTTTGCAAGAGATATCTAAGGCATCCCACCACCTTACGATATTGTGTCGGGTCGATTTCGGGTTCATCTTCGGCCTTTGACAATTTTGTTCCTGGATCCATCGGAATGTGGGTCGGATTGCAATCATGTAAACCGGCTTCCTTCAGAATGCGTTGTGCATACGCTTCTTGGTTAATTGTAATCCCTGATTCTTCCTGTTTGACTTCAATGCCTAGGTAGTAAGTTAATCTTCCAAGATCAGACATCTCGAAGTTCTTGGACATGTCAAATTTGAATCTTTTGATCATGTTCAAATTTGTACCTGTAACAAATAAGTCATCAACATAAATTGCTAAAATTAGCAAGTTAGATCCTTCATTCTTCCGGTACACCGATGGTTCTTTCATGCACTTGTGAAATTTCATTCCCCTTAAAATCCCATCAAGTTTCGTATTCCATGCTCTTGGTGCTTGTCTAAGGCCATATAATGCTTTTGAAAGACGATACACCTTGTGCTCTTCGCCTTTCCTTATGTAGCCTTCCGGTTGAAACACATAAACGGTTTCCTTCAACTCTCCATGCAGGAAAGCCGTTTTGACATCCAAGTGGTGAAGTTCCCATCCATTAGTAGCGGCTAAGGCAATGAGAAACCTGATGGTTTCAATGCGAGCTACCGGAGCAAATACCTCTTGGAAATCAATACCAGGTTGTTGCACATACCCTTTAGCAACCAACCTTGCCTTGTGTTTGTTTATGGTGCCATATGCATTTTTCTTCAGCTTGTACACCCATTTGAGTCCAATTGCCTTCACCCCCATAGGCTTGTTCACGAGAGTCCACGTATTATTCTTGTTGATTGAATTGATTTCCGCATTCATGGCTTTAACCCACTCTGGTTCTTTCTTCGCCTCTTCAACCGATACTGGTTCGTCACTGGTTGTTAGGAGAAGTTCTTCCAGGTTGTTAAGATTAAGCACATAATCTTGAAGTCGAATTGGAAGATTCCTTTGTCTCGTAGACCTTCGATGTCGGGTGTTGATGACCGGATTTGGTTGCTCGTCTTCTTGAACCTGTACTCCGTCTTCAATTTCATGATCTGATTCAATTGGTTCGGTATTGTTTCCTTGGTTGTTCGTTTCATTCTCCGGATATTCCCATGGAACTATGAATGACCCAGGTTCTTCATTTTTGGTACTTGCTTCTTTGACCCAATCCCACCATTTTGTTTCGTCAAAAATAACGTCTCGACTTACAATTATTTTTTGTGTAGCCGGGTTAAAAAGCCGATAAGCTTTCGTGCCCGGTTCAGAACCAAGATGTACTAGTGGTCTTGATCTTGCATCCAACTTCTTGAGATTCACTGGTTCAACTTTTGCATATGCTAGACACCCAAAGATACGAACATTCTCTAGATTCGGTTTTCTTTTATACAACTTCTCGTAAGGAGTTGTATTACCAAGGACTCTTGTGAACACACGGTTGATCAGATTTGTGGAGTGTTTTACGGCTTCGCCCCATAAGTTATTTGGAACATGCATCGCCTTCATGATACTTCGTGTCATGTCCATCAACGTTCGGTTTCTTCGTTCCACAATACCGTTTTGTTGTGGTGTGTATGGAGCGGTAAGATGACGTTTAATTCCATTTAAATCACAAAAGGAATTAAATTCGAGCGAAGTAAACTCACCTCCTCGATCACTTCGAAACACCTTCAAAGACTTTCCGAGCTCATTCTCCGCCAAAGCTTTGAATTTTTTGAAGTGTAAAAACGCCTCACTTTTTTCTTTTAAGAGAAAAATCCACATATACCTTGAAAAATCATCAATTAGTGTGAAAATGTACCGATTGTGACATATCGTTGACGGTGTGATCGGACCGCATAAGTCACCGTGAACGAGCTCCAAAGGTTGTGTCGCTTTGTACGTCGTCATTAATGGAAATGACTTTCTTGTTTGTTTGCCCACCAAACAAGATTCACATAATTGATTGTCACTGTCAAGATGTGGTAACCCTTTGACGAGATTTTTCTTGGACATCCTTTTCAATGACTCGAAATTAATGTGCCCAAGTCTTGCATGCCAACGCCATGTGTCTTCACTTAGTCTTGAATGAAGGCAATTCGGTTCACCAATATTCAATTTTATTTTATAAAGTCGATTTGGAGATCTTTGTACCTTCATTAATAAGCAGTTGTAGGCATCGTGCATCGTCAAATAATTGTCTTTCATCCGAATATCGCATCCGGCTTCAGTTGCTTGACCGAGACTAAAAATATTATTTTTTAGACCCGGAATGAAATAAATCTCCGTTATCAAACGTTGTTGGCCTGATTTTCCTTGGAAAATTATTGAGCCTTTTCCTTTTATTGCGACACTCGAATTATCGCCAAATTTTACTTTGCCGGTTATTCCTTCGTCGAGTTCGGAGAAAAATGAGCGATTTCCCGTCATGTGATTACTCGCTCCGTTATCCAAATACCACACATCGTTGTCTTGTGGATTGTATTTAGATGGTATCACCTTTTCTTCGTTCAAAAATACGGTCTCGTGAAAAAATACGGTTTCGTCGACATCGTCTTGTTCGGCAAAATGCATTTCTTGGAATTTTTGGATTCGGTCCGGACATTTGGATGCGTAATGTCCCGATTTATCACAACGAAAACATATTATTTTTGATAAATCTTTTTTTGCGTTTCGATTTGAGCCCGTAGACGAATTTGGCAGATTTTTTTGTCTAGATTTATTTGAATTGGACTTAGCTTTGTTTGTATTGGGCCATTGCCCACTAGAAGAGCCTGATCCATTTGAACCGGCCGACCCGGCCGACCCGGCCGACCCACCTGACCCGCCTTGACTATTTCTTTGCGTATAATGGTTTTTTCCCCAATCATTCCTGCGATCAGTTTCACGGCCATTCCCTCCGCTTCCCTTTTGCGATCCAGCGCTTCCGCCAGCGCCTCCGCCGCCGCCGCCGGAGCTGAAGTTTCCGCCACCGCCACCACCGGATCGGGTAAAGAGAGCTTTCCCCTGTTCATCTCCTCCCTCTTCACCTCGAATCCGTTCTTCATACGCCTTCAACCGGCCGACTATGTCTTCGAATCCAACGGATTTCAAATCAAGAACTTGCTCCAACGAAGCTACAATCTAAATAAACTTAGATCTTGGAAGTGTTTTAAGAAATTTCTTGACGAGTTTGGACTCTTCCATGGTTTCACCGAGGGCCGCTGATTTGGAAGCGATACCGGACAGCTTTCCGGCATAGGAGTCGATTGACTCAGTCTCCGTCATCTTGAGCCGATCGAAATCCGTCATCAAGGTTTGTAGTCTCGCTTCTTTCACTCTTTCAGCCCCTACGTTTCTCGATTTAATTGCATCCCAAAGTTTCTTTGCTGAATCTTGTTCACCAATTTGCATTATCAGGTTTTCTGGCGAAGATTGATATAGCAGACCCATGGCTAAACAATCTTGTTCTTCATGTTGGTCGGTTCCTGGATCGATCACGATCCAGACCTTGTGAATTCGTAGTACAACTTTCATTCTCATCGCCCACACAGTGTAATTAGTGAGTGTGAGCATCGGGCATGTAACGGTGGATGAACCGATTAACTTCTCCCTCACCTGAGGAGTAGCACCTCCAGTATCATCGACATCTGACATATCTTCCGGGTATGATTTCACAGCTCCTTAATCGAGCTCTGATACCAATTCAAGTTTATAATTGCACACACAAACTATCAAAATCACTCTTTGAATATAATAGGAAATATAACTCAAAAACCTATTACAATGTTTGTTACTCTCTGTCTTTCATCACTCGAATACACAGCATATATATACTAAAAGATAACTGATTTTTGGGGACAAATTGATTCAACACAATCAATTTGTTTCCCTTGATTAGGTGATTGAATAGTAACCCCATTATGGGACATAGGATTCCAACAATTACTAAATAACCAACATTGCACATACCAGAAAAGAAGAACATTGAGTTAGCAAGATGATTCTTAATTACCAATTAATGAACTAACAATGCACCTATTGTAGAACAACATATTTGTACTTAAAATATAATAAACTTATACATATTAAAAACATGATCTCATCGAAAGAGATTCATGCCCATATTAGAGCAACATATTTGTTTTTCATCATGTATTGTTAGCATTTTTGCAATGACATAATTCTTAATAGTGCTCAGTGTGCATTCTTTACAGCATTATGGTTTTTCCTTGGAGCCATTCTTTTTCTTTTTGTTCAGAGATCATTATAACTTACATGTTTGTCTTCATCTACATTAGCCTTCATCTTAAATACATAGAGTAATATTGGCGAGAATGCTAGGAGGAATGCCTTCTATTGGTATCGAATTGGGCCATATTTATGTGTTACTGTATGAAAACATAAACGAATCGAGATCATAACAAATTAGCAATAATTCGAAGGACTACGATATTCAGATTGCAAAAATTGAGCAATTCCTCAAAAACATAACATCAAACCCTTTTATAAAGAGGAAATAGATGACTTTGATACTCTTTTGCATAAACAAATAATGAATGTGTGTGCATGGTTGTGCGTTACTCATGTAATAAGCAAAAATCAATCCTCACAAGGAAAAAAGATGAATCATGCACAATTATTGAGAAACTATTATAAGTATTCTTTCTCAAATAATAAATTAAACCTGAAAAAGTTGATTAGAGTTTTCTTTTGTTAGACGAAGCATTCCAGCGATTTCGTGTTGTAGTGTTTGCGAGGATGGTTGTTATTTTTTCTTGAAGTTTGTAAAAAAACTAGTTGCATGGTGACATATTACGTTTCAATATGGTCGTTTTTGTGATTAACTCTTAATTATTTCTTTATGAAATGACGTTTCATAAATCTTTTAATTTATATAGTATAGTTGTTTTTATATAAAGTATGCAACCATGTTTTATTTTAAAATTAATATATAAAAAAAATAGTAAAGCATATGTTGAACCAATTTTAGACCCATGTTGAACCAATTTTAGGACCTATAACTTGGAGGTAAATCGTGGTGCAGTAACAACATTCTCAAGGTGTAATGTTTGTATCTTGAAAATTATTATGAAATTTACACTTCAACCGGTAGACTCTTGTCACAGTGGTTATTAACATATATAATATTATATATGAGAAATGGCATGATGTGCACCGATTAAGTTTTGAATAATACAACAATATCTCATTTCTTAATCAATATATGCAATATTTTATAATTTTTTGACTTATTTATGTAACTTACACAAACTATATAATCACGCTTCAACTATTTAAACATGTTACACGATAAAACCTGCATAGTGTTCTCTTGATAAAACTTGGTAGCATATCTCGCCTACCTAACAACCTTATTTCATATAATCAAAATAGTTAACCATTTTATTAATGTTATAATGGATTGAGATGAAAAACAATCTATTGCACAAAATAAACTAACTTGATTGGTCTAATACATGAAAGCAAGCAAAGTTGAAATTTGTTTACGTTAGTTTGAGTATTGATGAGCTTTAGTTAAGAGTATTAAGTGTGACTTGGAATGTGATATTTAGTTTTATCTAAAATACAAAAAGGTCATGCTTGTAGCCACTTTTTTCATTTCTAGGGTTAGGCAAACTTTGATAAAAGGGGTAGAAAAGAAATGTTCTTCGTGTTGATTAGATACGTATGAATGGTAGTGGTAAGGATCTAGGTAAGGCCATGTTTTATTTGATGTTGATATCGGCTGTTGAAAAATAAGACGAGGTGGATATAATGTGCTTTTTGAAACTTGAATTGGATTCTTAATGGATATAACATATATATAATTGAAACCCGCACATCTTTTACTTTTCTTTATTATTTTCTTTATTGAAAAAGCTAATCAAGACATAATTATGATGGCGAAGTGGCGGAGTTTGGTTTGCATCATAATCCTTCTATTGATTTATCTTCAAATCATGACTATTTTGCCCATTATGAAGGTCGTGTTCTTTAATTATTGCGATAGAGAAAAGGATGATGAATGGGAAGTAAGACTTAAGAATAATTAATATATACTACGACGTTCCTTCAAATGTTTTGTAAAGGGAGCTCATCCGTACACAACAGTTTTTTGCCGTACACAACAATTCATGCTTTACATGGGTTGTACAATATGCATAAAAAAACATGATATTATTGTGTATGGCAAAAAACTGTTATGTACGGATCAGCCCCTTTTGTAAAAGGCAGGTTCTGTATATATCCCCCTCTAATACCTACACCTATATAATTTATTATATTAATATCAAAAAGATTTTCATTTGCTCACTCCTACGGGATGTGACCCATCCTTTCAAAAGTCATTATGTTGCTGGTTTTTTTTTTAACAATAAAGAAAGAGAGTTTATAACTTTGTATATTCTTGTTTCTAAGGCGACAGGGAGTAAGCTCGCCAAAGGTGGTCGCCAAGCCCCTTGGCCAGCCACCTCTTCTCGCCAACGCTACTCCGTCCCCTCTCGCCATGTTACTCGCCATCCACACTCGCCGACCGGTTGACGAGATGCCAACCATGGGTTTTGTCTCCAACAGCCAAAAGAAACAGCCCTTTTCTTTTCCTTGGCCATTGGCCACCACTGCCTACAAAATGGCCAAGAGCTGTCAACCCACAAAAACTCATTGGCCATTGGCCACCACTCCGTGTAGTCTAAAAAATCAAAAGTAACATTATCCAATAAATAATATGTTTAACTCTAATATATATATATATATATATATATATATATATATATATATATATATATATATATATATATATATATATATATATATATATATATATATATATATATATATATATATATATATATATATATATATATATATATATATATATATATATATATATATATATATATATATATATATATATATATATATATATATATATATATATATATATATATATATATATATATATATATATATATACACACTATTGAAAATGGAAAAAAAGTTGAAATCGCAAGATCAAATCTGCACCACATTTTTTTTGTCGTTCTAGTGCTTCGGCGCCGTTGAAGCGTTGACGCTTTAACGACGAAAATAGATATATTATTATTCATATATGATTTTCACCACCACTACCACCTGCACCACCTTCGTCACCACTACCACTGTCGTCGCCGCCAGCCCGCCACCACTACCGCTGCCACCTCCCCCACCGCCACTGCTACCAACCACCACCAGTTCTACTGCCAACTCCACCACCTCTATCACCATCACCACCACCTCGACCACCACCGCCACTACCACCTTTACCACCACCTCAACCATCGCTACCACCACCCACCGCCACCACTACCACCTCAATCACCGCCACCACCATCACCACCTTCGTCACCACCCACCTCCACCAACACCACTACCTCACTAACACCGCCGTCACCATCATCGCCACCCTCTATCACCATCATCAGCATTGCCACCCTCTACCACCATTCCGACCACCACAACCATATATGTTTATTCATATATGTCTATTAATATATGGTTATATGAATAATCATATATGAATATACCCAATCATATATGAATAAATCATATAAAAATAATAAGAACTCATCTCGTCGTCGTGGAGCGACGCGTCAGCGCTGGCACGTCTAGTAGCCCAGATTCATTCTCGCATTATCAACTTTTTTCTATTCTCAATGCAACCTTCCTATATATATATATATATATATATATATATATATATATATATATATATATATATATATATATATATATATATATATATATATATATATATATATATATAGTATTAAGAATTACAGTTTGATTGCTATTCGCTTTTTTTTGTTCCATACCGATCATATATATTGCAAGTTACATCACTCACGTCAATTTATAGTCTACTACCCTTTAGAGGGGGAGATTAATAGTAGCCCCCTTTGTAAAATTATAATTACCAAACTATCTAGACTAAAACTAACAAATTTTACATTGTGATGATACAAATGTAAAACTTTTAAATTAGTTTTCTTTTCTATCAGACTCGTGCACATGAAAAATATCACAAAATGAAATATTTTTTCTTTTTAATTTGTGGTGGTTCTAAGAGTGTGGCGGTGGTGTGTGGTCGTACAGAGCCTCCATTTGCAAATGGTATCAGAATTCAGAGAAAGATCTATAGATATGGTATATGTTTTTTCAGAATATATATTTTTATGTGTTATTATTAAAGAAAATTAGTCACCTATACACAATGTAACATTTGGTTGCAATATTGAAGTCATTTTATTGATAAAGAAAACAACTGCAAAATAAAAAGTTAAAAAGTTATCACAAATTCTAAACCTGTTAAGATTTATTAGCAATTTACGGAAAAAAATCTGCATCCAAGAAAAATAAAATCTTCGATTTAGGAATTGATGGGGCATTTGTGAGAAAAACAAAAAGAAAATTTAAACAGAGACATTTTGATGAGAGTGATGTTGAGTAATCAAAACTACTATATAAACTTTCACCTCAAGAATCATTCAGGACCTAACATTTTATGTACTTAGTTAATCAAGCTATTGATTTATTGAAGCTAATGTTTAAACTATACAAATAATATGAAGACATTTTTGGTTTCTAGTTCACAACAGGAAAGTGACTTCAGTTGAAGTCACTAATACATATGAATTAAAGGCAATTTGCAAAATCTTGAAAAGAGGTTAATATCTTAGGCATCGATATTGATGATTTTTTCAATGAACTATAATTGTTACAACTTTTTTTGTAAGTTGAACATAATACAGCTAACGACATACTAAATTTATTAAAAATGATGACCACTTGTCCAATTTCTTGTTTAACATACATAATATTGTTGACTTTTCATATTACAGTTGCATCAATGAGGAGATGTTTTTCAAAACTAAAACTTTTAAAATCTTATTTGCGATCTACCATGTCTTAAGAGAGATTAAACGTTGTGGTTTTGATTTCGATTGATAACGAGTTTCTTGAGAATATTGATTATGAAAGTGTAATAGGTGAGTTTTCTTCTAAAAATGCTAGAAGTTTGATGTTTAGAAAATAATAACGTATTGGTTGTTTATCTTATTTAGAAAAGTTGTTTGTAGCAGTTTTAGTTTATTACTAAGAGAAAATAACTTATTATGACAACCAACTATTTGATTTGTTCATGTTTGGTCACTTTCATTTTTTCATGCTTTATTTACCATTAAACTATTTATTTTGTTCATGATATATCCTTACGACCGAAAATAACAGGTTACAACCTAATTGGCATCTACGTGGCAATATGTGGCATCTACGTGGCTTTTGAGGGTATGGAAAATAATTTATAGGGTAATCAACTATTTGTTTTGTTCACGTTTGACCATTTTTTCTTTTTTATTCGTGCTTTATTTGCCATTAAACTATTTATATTGTTCAACCTAAATCCTTATGACCTATAATAACAAGTAGTGTCAGTTTAATCACTCAATGTCGTAATACAAGTATTACATCGGTTGATTACATGTATAATTATGTGTAACAATGGTCGCTTAATCACCTTATAACAAGCTACATAATACCAATGAATCGGTAAAATATGGATGACCAATTGATAAATCAAACGGGCCATTAAGCATGCTACGTGACCGAGTCTAAAAATAAAAAATCTCAAGTGTTTTTTTTTTAAAATGAAAAATGAGTTATAAGGGTAATCAACCCACGTAATACTTGTATTACAATATTGAATGATTAAATTGATACTACTTGTTATTGTCGGTCATAAGGATTTAGGTTGAACAATATAAATAGTTTAATGACAAATAAAGCACGAATAAAAAAGGAAAGTGACCAAACAGCAAATAGTTAGTTACCCTTATAAGTCATTTTCCCTACCTTCAAAAGCCACGTAGATGCCACTATTTGCCATGTAGATGTCAATTAGGCTGTAACCTGCTATTCCCGGTCATAAGAATGTATCATGACCAAAATAAATAGTTTAATGGCAAATAAAGCACGAAAAAAGAAGAAAAGTGGTTAAACGTGAACAAATCAAATAGTTGGTTATCCTAATAAGTCATTTTATCTATTACTAAAAATGCTAGAATATCTTTGAGTTTTGAATTTAATGATAGGAAATTTACTGTATAATATTTTTGTAAGAAATTTTTTATGAGGCTCACTTTGACTTTCGCGTTAGACCTCTGGAATGTTAAGACCCGGCATGTCCAATTTGAAAACAAAAAGAAAAAGTCGATTTCTTTTTTTTTTCTTTAGATTCCAGAACAAACACCATACTTATTGTTTTCATATCATACAAGTTTGAAGTATTCGTGTTTTATTATTGTTATTGTTGGATGGATGGACGTATGAGGATTTTGTAATGGTTCGGCTAAAGGTGATTGCTACACCCCACTATTGATATATGATGGTCTTTTTTGAGAAAATGGTTGGAAGGAACACCACCCTTCCCTTGTTGGCCAAAAGCACTTTATTTTTTCCTTTCTTTTGGAGCAAAAGGCAAAGGGGCCAATGGTGATGTCCTTTTTATTCTAATACACACCAACACCTATCTCAAAATCCATCCATTCCATGTGAAAGTAGGAATCATTGCTTCACAAAAGCAACCTCTATATCTACTTGTTTTTGTTTTCATATAATGATTCATCCTATGTCACAATATCTTCCGGTTATTCTTTAAAACCTAACAATTGGATTCAATAATATGTCTTGATCTTAATTTATATCTATAAAGGTGGAATATTGTTTTGAACGAGTTTATCGTGTGATGATAAAAAGTTTAGCTAAGATGACACCTATGAAACACAATAAAAGGCTCAAAAACACTTTTTAAGTTCGCACAACTCAATTAACCCATCAGAAAAAATATGTTGATGTGTTAATTCGACCCACTTATTTTTGACAAAACTTAGATTGAGTTCGTATTTCAAACAAAATAACTTTCAACCATTAATTAGTTACCCAACCGACAAGCCCATATTTCTCCATTTACGACTCAAGACTAGGACTTTATATTTTTCTCTAGAAATTTGGTTGTATTTTTTTGTTCCTTATTATCAATGTATCTAAAAATCTGGTTTTCTGATAGCAACGGTCAAGAATAGACTCGATGCAATAAGACCCTTCATGTAAATTTGAGACCGCTTCTAAAATAATGCGAATTTGGAACGTGTATATAAACGTTGTGCTTACCTTTTTTGTTCATTAGTTATGATAGTCGATGTAAGATTATTTGATTTCATTAGTTGCAAACTGTGTTTTTGGCTTTTTAATAGAAGCAATAGGTGTTGGCGAGAGCAAGTAGATAAGATCAGAATTGTAGCTTTGTTTGTTGTGTAGATTATCCCTTTAAGATCCTAAGTTTTAGGCCGTATAGTAGGCTACGTTGGTAATTCCATTCATGTATAAATTGTGTAACGATTATGCTATTCAATATATGAAAAACATCGGAAGATTTCTTCCCACTCGCATCTGTATTCTGTTTGACATGGTATCAGAGCGATACTGATCCATTAAATCCATCGAATTATTGAAGAATTGAAGAATGGGCGATAAAGGACAATCATCAAATCCTTCACAGGTCATTGTTCACAATGTCCAAGATGCTCCGTTTCCAACAGGAGGAGTTATTCTTGATGAAACGAACTACCCCTTATGGTCTCAGCTAATGGAGATGAGAATAGGGGCACAAAACAAATCCGGATATATCACCGGAAAAACACCGAAACCTGACGCAGGGGAGAAGGAGATTGAAACTTGGCTTATCGACAACAATCGGGTCAAGAGTTGGTTGATCGACTCTATGTCCCCATCGCTAATTCGCCGATTCATTAGACTCCAGACCGCAGCAGAAATTTGGGAGGCAGTGAGCAAAACTTTTTATGATGGGTCGGACGAAACTCAATTGTTTGAGTTAAATAGAAGGTCTTTCAATACCCGTGAGTATATTTCAGGAAATCGATACTCGCCTTGTCTCACAGGAAGAATCGGTGGAAGAGGCTGTCTTAGCAAACAAAATTATGTCTCGTTTCCGAGTACATATATTCCTTGCAGGCCTTGACTCTGAATTCAGTCAGGCACGGAGTGAGGTTCTCAGAAAAGATCCTCCACTATCCTTGGAATCATGCTACGCTTATATCAGGAAGGATTATAGTCAGAGGCAAAGCATGGAGGAACAAAAAGTTGAACCAGATAGTATGGTTAACTTAGCCACCCGGAATCGCCCTCAGAAAGGAAGGAATTCAAACAACAAAAGCAACTCGCTTTCATGCACACACTATGGAGAAGAGGGACACACCAAAGCCCGTTGTTACGAGATCATTGGTTATCCAGAATGGTGGGACTTCACCAAGAAACCACGGAAGAAGGTCAGTCAAGCCACGGTGGCGACTGTGACACCTGTAGACGAACCTAACATCCCAATTGCAGCCCACACTTCTACAAATACTGGTATGTCAAAACCTAATTCTACTCAGAATAATACATGGATTATAGATACGGGGGCGACTGACCATATGGTCAATGATCCATCGAAATTAACGATTAAATACAACCCAAAACAGCCAAGTATACATACAGCAAATGGAGGCCTAGCTCCAGTAACAGGTGAAGGACCGGTTAAGTTGTCAAGCTCTATGGATCTTGACTCGGTTCTAGTTGTCCCATCTCTCTCTTCAAACTTGTTATCCGTTAGTCAAATTACCGAAGCCTTGAACTGTTATGTAATATTTTGGCCAAATGACTGTGTATTTCAGGATATAGTGACGCATCGGATTCTTGGTTATGGTATTAGGCGGGGGCGGTTGTACTACCTTGAAGAAAACTATCGAAGTCAGGCCCTTAACACCGGAATAAAGCAAACTAATAAGTCCGTGGCGTGGCTGTGGCACCGAAGACTCGGACATTTATCATTTAGTTACCTTAGGAAGTTAAAACCGAATTTGTTTTTGAATGTAATGAACAGTGAGTTTAAATGTGGGGTGTGTGAGTTAGCAAAGAATAAGAAAGTGTCTTATGTTCAAAGCAATAATAAAACTACTGTTCCATTTATGGTGATTCACTCTGATGTATGGGGCCCAGCTAAAGTACCTACTCCGAATGGTGCTCAATATTTTGTGACATTCATTGATGAATGCACAAGAATGATCTGGATATCAGTATTAAAAACCAAAGATGAAGTATATGAAGCTTTCATTGAATTGTATCACTTGGTTAAAACTGTGTATCGAAAAGAAATCCACACATTACAATCAGATAATGGTGGTGAATACATAAACCATCGAATGAAACAGTTTTGTAGATCCAATAATATCCACCATCAGACATCTTGTGCTCGATCACCCCAACAGAATGGCCTAGCAGAAAGAAGAAACAGGCAAATTCTTGAAATAGTGAGAGCTTCACTATTTGATATGAGAGTTCCACGAAAGTACTGGGGAGAAGCTGTAAGATCCGCTGCGTACTTGATGAATAGAACTCCCTCAAGTGTGATAGAATTCAAAACTCCATTAAAAAAAATGCAGGAGCTCACACAATTACCTGAAAGTGATGGCCTTGAACCTCGTGTATTTGGCTGCAATGCATACGTCCATCAAAATATGGGGAAACTTGAACCTAGAGCAATTCGATGTATGTTTATTGGATACGCTGATCAGAAAAAGGGTTATAGATGCTTTGACCCTATAGATAACAAAGTCTATGTGACTCGAGATGTGACATTTCATGAACTAGAACCCTACCCTGGAGATGAGTCTCCGCGTCAGGGGGAGACACAAAGAGAAGCGAATACACATCACCAAAGTGGGGATTTGGATGACGAATTTAATATCGATCCTGAAGAAGATCCAAATGAAAATGTGCAACCAGATATCAATATTGAAGACGAAGAGCACCACTTAGATGACCATGAAGGTATAGAAGATGAAATGAATGATGAGACTGAAACGGAAATACCGGAGGAAGATCTATTAAATAGTACAACCGCCACCACCTCTGACTCCTTATCTCACCAAAGGGATGAAGTGGCTCCCGATTTAACTAACACTCCAGAGACCATCTCTGCTACTGTTTTGCAGGAACACGAAACAAGACCTGAGCAAAGACTGCCAGCTAGAGTGAATCGCGGGGTGCCAAAGAAGCAATATATAGCAGATCTCAAGGCAAAATCCAAGTACCCGATCAGCAGTTTTGTGTCACAACATCGTCTAGCAGATTCTCACGCTTTATTAGTCAAAGAGCTGTCCTCCGTCGTCATTCTAGATAGCGTACAGGAGGCCATGAAAGACACGAAGTGTAAGAAAGCGATGAACGAAGAAATGGATGCCTTACAAAAGAATTGCACGTGGGATCTAGTGAAACTCCCCCCGGGAAAGAAAACTGTGGGGTGTAGGTGGATTTATACGGTAAAACTCGATGAAAAGGGGAACATAGATCGATATAAAGCAAGGCTTGTGGCGAAGGGGTACACGCAGAAGTATGGAATAGATTATGGAGACACATTCGCACCGGTAGCAAAGATGAATACGATTCGAATTCTCGTCTCCATTGCGGCAAATGAAGATTGGCCACTCAAACAATTTGATGTAAAAAATGCGTTTCTAAATGGTTACTTAGAGGAAGAAGTTTATATGGATCCACCACCCGGCATTAAGTGTAGCGGAAAAGTATGCAAGCTGAAAAAAGCTTTGTATGGATTAAAACAATCACCACGGGCTTGGTTTAGTCGTTTCTCGAAGTTCATGAGGAAGATTGGGTACAAACAAAGTGATGCTGATCACACCTTGTTTGTCAAGAACAATGGGAAGATTACGGCCTTAATTGTGTATGTAGATGACATGGTAGTGACTGGAAATGATCCAGATGAGATGAAGAAACTTCAACCATTGCTGGAAAATGAGTTTGAACTCAAGGATCTTGGGCAGTTGAAGTATTTTTTGGGAATAGAAGTGGCTAGGTCCAAGACTGGAATTTCAATGTGCCAAAGGAAGTATGTGTTGGATTTACTCACAGAGACTGGGATGTTAGATTGTCGACCGGTAGAGACACCAATTGAAGTTAATCATAGGCTATCCATGGTGCCTGATCAAATTCCAACAAATAAGGAGAGATATCAGAGACTTGTAGGAAAATTGATTTACTTATCTCTTACACGACCAGATATTGCCTATGCCGTTAGTGTGGTGAGTCGATTTATGCAGTCGCCAAGTGAGGATCATATGAAAGCTGTGTACCGAATTTTGAAGTATCTCAAATCTTCACCAGGGAAAGGATTGTTTTTTGGAAGAAATAAAGGGCATGGAGTATGTGGGTACACTGATGCAGACTGGGGTGGAGACCGGAGTGATGGGAAGTCGACATCATGATACTTCACCTTTGTTGGTGGAAATCTTGTTACGTGGAGAAGTAAGAAACAGAAGGTGGTTGCAAGGTCAAGTGCTGAAGCAGAATTCAGAGGCATGGTACACGGCATTTGTGAGTTGTTATGGATAAAACGAATACTTCGTGATCTTGGTATTGAACAAAAGTTCCCTATGAAATTGTACTGTGATAATGAAGCTGCAGTAAGAATTGCAAACAATCCAGTACACCACGACAGGACGAAGCACGTGGAAATTGATAGACATTTTATCAAGGACCATCTGGAGAAGAGAACTGTGGAACTACCTCATGTAAACTCCAAAGACCAACTTGCAGACATGTTAACGAAGGCGGTTTGTGCAAGAGTATTTCATTGCTCTCTTGACAAGCTGAGAATGATGGATATACATTCTCCAGCTTGAGGGGGAGTGTTGGCGAGAGCAAGTAGATAAGATCAGAATTGTAGCTTTGTTTGTTGTGTAGATTATCCCTTTAAGATCCTAAGTTTTAGGCTGTATAGTAGGCTACGTTGGTAATTCCATTCATGTATAAATTGTGTAACGATTGTGCTATTCAATATATGAAAAACATCGGAAGATTTCTTCCCACTCGCATCTGTATTCTGTTTGACAATAGGTGTATGGTTAATTTGGTTGGTTGGTTTCGTAATCCTTTAATCCTCTTCATAATGTACATTTTCTTCCAACTCTTTGCTAATTCTATAAAATTTATGTTGTTCCAAATAAGATAAAAGAAAAAACACGGCAAAGTTTTACTAATTTGACCCAAACCCACTACCCAATATGTGTAATCCACTCGTTTTGCTACCTTTATTAAAATTGGATGGAGAAAGGGAATAAATAATTTGCTTGTCGCTTTCTTAGAACCTTCATATTTACCGATGGTTATATACATACAGAAGGCTATGTGTATTCAATGGAACACTTGTATTTTTTTGATATCTTAAGATATACGCTTACTTTTAGTGGAATATAAATTTGTATGGTTGTTCAAGAATACTTTGGAAAAGGAAAACTCGTGCAACAAAAGGAAAGAATGTATTCAACATATACGAATCTGACCCGACTTTAATGATAATGCACTTGTTATATATGAGAAGAAATATCGAGAGACTATTATGTTGTAGATTCTTTTATCTTTAGTTGACCCGAACCACCATTCCTTTTGGTAGCCTAAAGGCAAATTATTCCTTATATCAAAATTCTAGATTTTTAAAGATTATCCGAGATACGAATAAGTAAAAGAAAGGTTCTTAAATCACATTTATCTATCTATTTTATATTATAATAGAGGTAATACAAACTCATATTGATTTGAAACCTAAATCACTTTTTACATCCTTTAATTAATAGCATTTGCAATACTTATAAATTTTCAAAAACATTTTGCATTCCTCTCATTATATATGTAGCTATATTAATAGTTTTTCTCAAGTTGAAGTATGATGATACTTAGACAGAATGAGTGCGTTATAACTGTGGAGAATGTAGTTATCTCCCTGAAGATCATTCAAGGAAGGAATGAATCTGGGATCGGAGAACGGTACGAGGTGCAGTGATCTGATCAGAAGATGGTACGAGGTATCGTGAGCATATATTGAATGACGAGATTAGTATACGGTACGGGGTATCGTGATTTGATATTGTGTGACAATTGGTACGAGAGTACCAGATGGTGACACTTAGTGATAATTGGTACGAACATACCATGCATTGTATAGTATAGGGGTACTGTGACACCCCATTTTTACTGTTTTCAAATACTATGGTTTTTCGTATAAATACATGAATACAAAAATACGGTTTATCAAAAACCGATAATTTAAATACTTAAAACAGTGGGTGTACAAATTCATATCAAGCTAACCATAGTAAGCAAGAAAGGATTTAACCTTGAGTCCAATATAAGAGCTAACTTAAGCTCCACTCCAGCTAAACTTCATCCCATTGATAGCAACTTATTTTGACCTGGAATACATGGCAAAACATAAAATACGTAAGACAATAATGTCTCGTGAGTTACATGAGTTTTAGACTCAAACTTTTAACTTCTTTTCCAACCTTTATAAAAATTATGACATAAAACATCTTTCAAAGTTTTATAATAATATTATACCATAGCTCTTTACTTTTTCAAAATCATTACATGTCATACCTTGCAAAAATATCTTCTTTCAAAACTTTATAATAGCAACATACTATAACTCTTTACTTCTCAAAAATCATTTTACGACATACTTTACTAAAATAACATCTTTCTTACTTTCTTTGACTGGTTTTATAAGCTTGCTGGATTTTTATACTTAGGGCTTTAATCACTATAAGTGATACCCCAAGTCTCTATGGCTAGAAAGAACGGATAAATCCTCACCATAGAAGTGCTGAGGCAATCTACTTCGCGATGGGGATTTTTCCCCAGTAGACCCCTTACCTAACCCGGGTAGGTTGGAACATAGTTCCCTTACTAACGCTGCTTGCTACAATTACCAGTCATACAAAACATCTTCTGCTTACTTTTACATTACTTACTTGCATAGTGGCTAATTGCCAAACTTCACCATTTCTTGTCTTTATGGCTAAATGCCAAATTCATAACTTTCGTTTCACATAAACTATACGTTTAAAACATGTCTTTATAACAATTTAGGCTTAATGCCAAATCATATCTTCCAAACATCTTATGGATATATGCCCTTTCATACTTGAAAACATATACAATTTGTAACCAAAACATACTTCTTAAACATATTGTGGCTATATGCCTATCTATACTTCCAAACATGTATAACTTGTATTCAAAATATACTTTTCACATAATTGGTTCATAGACCAAAACATACTTTCACATAATTGGTTCATAGACCAAAACATAACTTCAAATATAGCATTATACTTTCACAAACAAGTTAGAAATAATACTCTTGCATATAATTTCACATATAGAAATTTTATAAGAAATCTTGAAAATACTTACTTGCCATGTACCCCAGAGTGGGTAAAAATACCGCATGTACTCACCTCATGTATTGCTAGAAGATTGACTACACGTTCCTTGTATTTATACTCTTTTGTGATTAAATAATCACTTGGCATGAACCTATAATTAACATGTTATACATTAACATTCATGCTAACTGATTCTATAACTCATTAGAGTCCTTATAATACTATCTTGGGTCATAATAAGTATATAACTTTAAAATGACCAACTTTAATTAAATCGTATATTGTACGTATTTTACTACAGTACCCTCGAGGGGTCGTATTTCAGTTCCGACAATTTTCCACAAAGTTTTGGACCATATTGGACTTATGTTTAAAATTTGAGGTCAAACGGACAAGTTTTGAATCAAAACTCAAACTTGAAATTCACTTGGCAGAAGACTTGAATGAAAAACTGCATTTTGTCTCTGCCGCTGGATCGCGACCCGATCCTAAGGGGGATCACGACCCGACCTCGTCTGGTGCGACCAGATGCTCCATTTTTATGCTACAAATTACCATTTTCCCATATTAAGCCCTTAATGCACGACTTAATCACTAGGGATTGTTCCAAGAGCAAAACCATTCATTTTTTTCCAGTTTCTAAACCATTAAAATCATAGATTTAAATCATTTTCCAAACATTCTCGTTTTTTCATTTTTTTTGTCCAAAACCGAAATTGTCCAATATTAAGCACTTCTATTGATTTATTTCAACAATTACCACATATGGAACTCATTAGAACCCCTTAGAATTAATTTGATCATGTAAACTTGAATTCTAAGGTTTTTGAACAAAATTCCAATTTTTCAACAATAGCAACATACTTTGATGATTTTAAGATATGTTCTTATTTCAGTTCTTAATCATTTTAGGGTTATTCCATGGCTAAAACCATCCATTAGCATCAGGTTTTAACCCATGGAATCAGTGTTTCCATTTCCAATTTCACCAAAAACCCGTTTTTGATATTTTTGGTCCAAAAACTGAATTTCTTGAAATTGTCTCTTACAACTGATTTATTACTTCTTTTATGACACTTTGGACTTATTAAAACATTAGGAATCATCTTCAAACTCATATACCCAATTTCTAGGGTTCTTGACTCAAATCATCATTTCCTTGAATTCCACCATATTCAATGGTTAGAACTTGTTTTCTATGATGTTTTGAGCTAGAGAAAATATATGGATTCGTTGGATTAACCTCATCCATAGAAATCAGAAGTTGGATTTAAAAATCATCCAACAAAACTTGAAGAATTAAGGAGTTCTTACCTTATAAAGCTTGAAATTACTAAATTCCAAGTATAAATCTCTAGTTTTCCAGCTTGATCTTGCTCCTCTTCTTGAAAGATCACCCACGGTTCTTGAGAGAAGTTTCCAGTAGATAACTTCTGATTTTTATGAGAGTTATGACATAATTTTTCATTTATATATTTTTCCAACTTTGGCTTAATGACGTTTCAGTCCCTGGACTTCCATTTCTTGCACTTTGGCTACTAAAAATCAATTTTTATCACATATAACTTAGTTTCTTACATTTTTGGTCCAAAAACCAAAAATATACTTTCATAATAAATCTTATACATGGGCAAATGACCAAATTACCCTCTCGAACAAACTTTTATTACATCAACTTCCACTTTTCACACTTTTTCCCACAAACACAAATACTTTTATACCAGGGTTCAAAACATGGAAAAAGACCAATTTGCCCTTCTTCACAAATTTTTCTCCAAACTCTTGGAATTTTACTACATTTTCTGCTACATTATTTTACAACTTTTAAAATCTTTGCTCTTTACTTTAAGCGTTATCTCGAATATAAATTCAAAATTTTTGGGTCGTTACAGGTACTGTGTAGTGAAGTTGAGTGATAGTACAGTGTTGTATACGATGTGAGAATTACAAGTTAAGGAGTAATTGTTTGGGTTTTGTATGTTGGGTGTATACCAACCGATTTTGTTGTATAGTATACACATGTTCAGTGTGTTAATGTTAGTTAGTATTAGACGAGTTTAAGTCTAGTATGTAGATGATGTGACTCGATGTGTAGAGCAAATAAGTGCAGAACTATTGTGCCCGACAAGATGCACTGAGCGGATACTCACGGTTCGACGGACTGAGTATGTGCGGCTCGTGGTGATGAGCAGAGGAACACAACCAATATATTATAGTGATGGTGCTGTAGATTATACATAGTGACGAGACGAGAACATCGTTACTATGTGTGGTAAGTTATTTGAGAACAAAGTGGAGGTGTAACAGATGTTTTGTATGACATGTGTTATGTGTTGTGGTGATCACTTAACGAGTACCTAGTGATCATATATAGTGTGTGGCGACAACATCATGAATATCTTGTGATCATAAGTTGTAGATTGGGTATGTGGTGGTTGCATAACGAGTACTTTGCAACCATATAGTGGGTAGTGGTTGTGTATGCGTGTGTAGAAGTGTAGAGTGGAGAAATGTTGGGTAATTATATTGTATGGTGCATCTGGGTAAATGTACGTGTACAAAGTAGAAAAGTGAGGCGATATTATGTGTAGAGTTTTATAAGTGTGATATTGATTGTGGTTGATAGGACCAAATCCTTAACAATCAAACCAATCACCACCAATAGGAGAAATGAATAGGAGCAAAAAAATTCCTAACGAGTGATTGGAATTTTAATCCTACATATGTGGGTGTGTAGAAAAATTCTAAGGCCGTGATACGTTGTTATGAGATTTCGAGGATGGAATCTTTTGAAGTGGGAGAGAAATTGTAACACCGTGTACCTTTTGGTAAGTGTTTATGTTTAATCTTATGTGATTAAAGTTGGTTGTGTAGTTAAATGACTTAAAAGGAGTATTTTGATCATTTAATAAGATGTAAAGTCGAGTGTTTGGATCGCAAAAATCGTACCTCAATTGAAAGTAGGATGCTATTTATGAAGCTTAAGCTGAGTTAACTCAGCTCAAGCTGACTTGGGTCAGTTCAAGCTGACCATCAGGCTGAGTACGTGAAGCTGAGCATAAGGAAGTCTGCAGCTGACCATTAGCGCCGCTAATCATAAGGATTAGCGACGCTAATGTTGCAAGTCCCCAAAAAGTTATGTCGGTTTTAAATATCTTTAGAGGGGGGTAACTTAGGGATATTTCGTAGAAAACCCTAGGAAACTTCCTAAAACCTCCCAAGGTCGAATTGGAGCTCAAGAACACTAGGAATCGAAGAAAGAGTCAATATATAGCATTTAAGAGGTAAGATTTCGTGTTCTAACTTCAAATTGATGAGTTGTTTGGCTTCGAAAGTGTCGATTAAAGTTGTGTAGATATGAAGTCTTTACATATGTGCTATGTGTGTGATGGTGTAGGTGCTTGAAAAGTGCTGGAGAAACACTTTGTACCTACCAATTGAGTTAATTAGAATTTTGCAGGTCTACTAACCAAGTGAGTAACTCTACGTAACATGTTAGTTGTAACATGTTGTATGTGTTGTATGTGCCTAATTGTTGATAATACATATAGTAGAATATGTGTAAACTATGTAGATACATAGATAATCAATTGTGATTACATGTGTAGAAGTTTATGGTTTTGATGTGTAGTGACTGGTAATGAGACGAGGATCTCATGTCCATTTGAAATGGACTTTACATATCGTATAACGAGTGCTTTACGATTATGTATAACTGAGACAGTAGCAGTTTGCTTAGCGAGTACGCAGCAACCATGGAGTAAGAGTGTACCTAATAAGTATATATGGTGATATATATCTATATATATATATATATATATATATATATATATATATATATATATATATATATATATATATATATATATATACACACACACACACACATAGTGATATTGTGTATATAGTGCTGTTTGTTTCACAGGTATGTCGAGATTACTGTGTACGAGTACTATGAAATCCGGGGGTAACAAGTATTGGAGATGACTTGTTATTCGAGGCGAGTTTTGTAGTTATATGTGAGTTAATACTCTAGAGTTAAATGGATGTATAACGAGTAGTTTTACATGCCACTTGAAGTAAGTCGAACATTTGCGCGATAGACATCTTGTGATTACGTGCCAGTATGTAGAAAGGTACGAGGTTAGAAGTGTCAGGAGTTGTTGTTTGACTATTTTGTACGAGTACCTTACAGTCATGATATACGGCTTTCGTGGCTAGGCGATTGTGTTTAATTACCCGACTTATTGTAGCAACCTTTGTGGTTCATATACGGCCTTTGTGGCTAGGCGATTGGGTTTAATTATCCGATATATTGTAGAAACCTTTGTAGTTCATATCGGCCTTCATGGCTAGGCGATTGGGTTTAATTACCCGATATATTGTAGGAACCTTTGTGGTTCATATACGGCCTTCGTGGCTAGGCGATTGGGTTTAATTACCCAATATATTGTAGGAACCTTTGTGGTTCATATACGGCCTTGTGACTAGGAGATTGGGCTTGATTATCCAACATATGTGGTTAGAGCTTTTGTGCTCATACTACAATAGGAGTAGCGATGAGTTTTAATAACTCGAGATCGTGGAGGTTGAGGAGGAGACAGATATAAAGCCTTGTGGCTTACGACTGGAAATGTCGTAGGATGGAAGAATCTGTAGTGGAAGTGGGTGTGATGAAGTACCGTGTAGTGGTACAAAGTTGTTATTATGTGTATGCTTGTGTTTCTAGTAATACACTTTACTTATTCACTGAGTTGGCTTAGGTGTCGGGAGACACCTGTGTGAGTATTTAGAGAGTATCTTGTAGTCAGTTAAAAGGAGTATGACTGGTTCTATATGCTTATATTAGTGAGTATTTATCAGATGTTGCAGGGAATTGTTACAGCCACAAGTTGGGTGATATGTTGCCTTTTGAATAAGTTATTCTTAAGTCGTTGTAGTGTTGCTCACTAAGCTTTGTAGCTTAGGTGCGTGTGTGTGTGTATTGTGTTGTGTGTAGGTTTTCAGATTGTAGCGCCCGATTCGGATCGTGGGATGATTCTAGATGATAACTTCTTGTAGTATCCAGAGCACACGAGTATCCAATTATATTAAGTATGTTGTAAACACAATTTTTTTGGTATACTCTATGCTGAAAACTGGGTGTTACACGTAACAAGTCGAGTTGACGCCAAGGGCAAAATAACAGGAAAGGCCAAAGTACCTTCACAAATTGAAGTTCTCCAGGAATAAGGTTTTTGTTTAAACAATACAGAGAGATATGGAGATGAGAGAGGCACAAGAGCGAGGAAGGAAACAATATCAATATGGTGGGATTAACAGGATCTGTTCGAAGGTCACAGTTAGAAGAAACTTCATGGATGAGTTTCTTATGTACTTTCCAGTGAGCACCCGATGATGTTGGGCTACTACCCCCATTGGGTTTGGTGGTGTGTTATTTGCAACCAAATAAATAAGATAGCCTCTGAGGTTGTGAGGTTATTTGAGATCAAGAAAATAAGAGTTACATGATGGGCGGTTTATTTTTTCGGAAAAAGGTATTCCCATGAAGGTCGTGGGTATCAGGATTCTCAAATACATACAATATATTGTGTGTGTATGTGTATGAATAATGTTAACTTTAGTCGTATGAGTTTTGAAAGAAATGAACCGAAAATATGGCAATGAAAGTTTGTGACTCCAAGTGTTATTCAGACTAAGTTTTTAATTTTTTCCAATTAAGTCATCATGTCTTCCATTTTGATACCTAGGTATCACGTTAGCAAACCATGTCATCATCACATCATCAAAGACTAGCATGTCACCATGCCACGTCAAATGGCAATTGGGTTGACCGGTCAGATGGTCAACATTAAAAAAAATGAAAACATGGTGACTTAATTGAGAAAAATTGAAAACTTAACGGGTTAATTGAAAAAAGAAATAACAAAGTGTCAAAAATGAACTTTTATGAATACTTAGTGTCTTTTCTTTTTGAAATTTACCTTATATTTAAAGCATTACTATAAATTAGTTTGATTTGGTTTTGTCTCAGCTTTTTGCATTCGAAAAACCAAGATCGAACCAACTTTTGGTTTTTGAAAATTTAGAAACCAAACCTTCAGTTTTATGTTCAGCTTTGGTTTGTCAGTTTACAATTCGGTTTTTTCTCATCCCTAGCATTATTGGAGTTAATTTTGAATGACCTGGAATCACAGTAACCCAATCTGTCACTTATTATACCACTATTTCCCTCTTTAAACATGTGTAAGGCCACTTACGTAACCTTAGGGAACCCATTACCGGCCTCAGAAGATGAGGACTTGCATTAGTCAGTCATTAGGTGTATGCCATAGGTCTTCATTACTATGTATAACAATCTAGGAGAGTTCATAACATCAATGGACAAAATATAAGTCACAAGTCACATGTGTGCTGCCTCCAACACTAGAGTTGTAAATTGCATGATAATTCAATGGACTTGGTTTGAAGTGTCATTGAACTGTTAGATCGTCACTATAATTGACCATAAGTGTAAGCTGCTTGAGTAATTCAACATTTCAATGTGCCCTTAATTCGTATCATTTACCTTAAGTTTAAAATTTTGGAATATTAATGATCTAGATTGCATTAATTAAGGTTAAACTAAAAATCAGTACTGCAAAAGGATGGAGATATGGTTTAGAGTCATTAAACAGAAGAAAACAATCTCCACCAACAATCTTAGATGCACCAATACCATAAGTGCAACTTAAATCATGGTGTTTTGATGATTTTGAAGTCTAAATCATGTTTGTGATGTTCAAGCAAAGTTGTTTTGTATTAAAACATCTAAATCGTCCTAAGTGCAACTTAAATTATGGTGTTTTAATGATTTTAAATGGATTTAAACTTGTTTGGTATGTTAATGGATAAATTATAGTCATTAGAGCTTAATATATTTGTTCTAGAAGTGGTTTGAACATGTGCATAATGTTGTAAGTTGAATAGATCATGAAATGAAAACTTACAATAATGACTCAGTAAAGTCATCTTCCTTTGAAGGCCTGACTCCGTCGAGTCAAAGGTTGTGGAAGGAAACCAAAAATTTCAACATTCATATATGATGTCCAAATCAAGTATGGTCTTCGCATGTGCTCGTTAATGATTATGTGGATAATATAATTAGAGTGAAACAAGAGTTTCACTATTAAGAACCTAACAAGTGACTTAATGGGTTAAGAACAAGTTTATAGTTTAGCTTTTGGACTTCTATATGTGATCATTAAGTCCACAAGGGTCTAGAAGTTGAAGAAACGAGTACTTTTGTTAAGGTGAGTATAATCGAATGATGCATGTTTTAACAACCTTATGTATGGTAATGTATTTTCAAAAATTAAGTTATACTTCTAATTTACCATGTGAATTACATATTACTTGATAGAGCTTATGGAATTCAACATTCATTCTTCATATGCATTACATATAGGAGACGTTTTGACTTTCTTTGTGACCCAGGAACCTTTGGGCATGAAATGCTCTTATTTTTGTTGATGATGTTTAGCTACAATAGCTTACCAATGAGCCTTGCAAACCCGTTCAATGGATGAAGAACTTAGATGAGACCGTTGAAGGTTTAGCTTTCGGATATTTGGAAGACTTGTACTTAAGCTTTATAGATGTATTTCATTTATATAAACATTTGTTCTTTATTCATTTATGACACCCTCATAGGACTTGCCAAACTTAAAAATTTAAAGGACTTTACCATTTGGGACCAAATTTTCTACCACTTGTGTATTCTTAAAGTATAAGGTTTTTGCGAAACAAAATGATATAATTTAGAATTTGAATTGTGAAATAATCTTGGGGAATAATTCTCATGATGATTTTGCTTTGGGACATTTATTATGTAATACTTATTGCACGTACTTTGCCAAGTCCTAAGTATATTTCCGTATTTAGTTTTCATACAGACACGATATATGTTTTGATTTAAATTACTAGCCCTTGGTGTTTATAGATTGTGCCATTGTGGTAAACTTTGTTTTTGAAAAATATGTTTATATTTAAGGATAACTCATACTTACAAATATGGTTCTTGTGATATACTTATGTTTAACTTCCTAAGGGAAAAATAGTCATTTTCAAAGTTTTAACAGCTAGGTTGTTAACTTAGACAACATAGAGACCATAATCATTAGAATCCTAAAAACAAGGACCAAATTTGCAATAACAAACTTTTTGGGACCAAAACTGAAAAAAGAAAGTGATGGAAAATGTGATTTACTCGAAAAAAAATACCTTTTCATTTATGTGTATTCTATATATAGCATCTTCCTGGCCTTTATTTGTTATTTATATCATCTTACTTTCATTTCATTTGAAAGTACAATGTTATAACTAGATTTCTCGAAGTATAATGCTCAATAAGAAAAAAAAAATCAAAATGTTATGTTGTAATAGAAATAAATGAAAGTTGGATGCTATGATACTAAGATAAAAGAAAGTATTTTGCTTTTTATTGTATTTAACCCAATAACTTCAACACATTCTCAATTTCAAATTTATATATGTATTATAGTATACTATTTTCATTTCTATGTCTATAATAGCATCTTACTTTCATTACTTTGATTTTAACATTGACGTTCAGTTTTTGGGCTAAATACATGAAATTGGATCTAACTTCATTTACATTTACATTTATATGTGTATTATAGCATTTTACTTTCATTTCATTTGAAGTACCATACTTTATTCTAACAAGAAGTCTTTATGTTGTTGTTAGGTACTTTGCCCCCGAGGTTGATGTTGGAGGATTGCCTTTGCAACAATATTTGCGCCCAAGTAACCTATTTGTAGGGTTTAATAATTTGCGTAGTCGACTCTTCTTATTAGTTTGCTAGATTACCATTATATTATCTACTAATTCCTCATTTCAATTAGATACTATTGGGAATATTGTTTTAAAAATCATTAATTTATATCTTTCCTATTTAATATTTATTTTAATCAAGTAACATCAAAGTATATCTAAAGTAGTTTATTATATATAATGAACAGTGGACTTTAAGTTTTGTGTAACATAAAAGTATATCTAAACTAGTTTATTATATAAATATATATATCTAAACTAGTTTATTATATATAATGAACAGTGGACTTTAAGTTTTGTATAATGCAAATAGGGTGACTCGAAAATATTCAATTGTCGGATTTAATTATGAATCAATCGACCTTAATCAAATTGGTTTTAATAAGAGAAACCGAAATGACTTAAAAAAATTCTACGTTTATGGAATCGCGATATTTATAGTATTAGATGTGTCACAAGTTAAAGCAATTTCACACTGCGATGTGTTTTTTTGTAGTAAACTTAACAATAACTTATATCTATTTATTTATTTATATTTATTACATTGAATTCTAATATGTTCTAAATTTAGTGTTGTCTTTTAAGAAAATATCCAATTGTAACAATATAATCATAAAATAACTTTTACCGCTATAGATAGATTATTGTTACAAGTATACTATTATAATAAGAAAAAGTTCAAATACAATACTATGATTAATTAGGCTTTTCGATGTATAACAATGTAAAAAGGAAAATTAGCGAATTATAATTATCTTAAATAAAAACAAAAGATTATATTATCAAAAGTATTTGTAACGTTAGTCTATTTTTAAAGTACATAAAAAAAGTGGATGGTAAAAGATATATTTAAGTATTCCTTAAGTAGTATAGGTGGTCAATAATTTCGTATCTCCATATGTTATAATTTATTCAGTATAAGAGTTAATAATAATTAAATTATTAAATTGTTTATCATGAATGTGGGTCTATAAAAAATTGTTTTTTGTGATTCTTTTGCTTAATTAAATATGGTATAATGAAGTCGGTTGAAAGCAAACATCAATCTAGCATGATCTCCTCACACTATGCCCCACCATACACTTTGGTCCACAATGTCTTTCAAGAGTATATTCCATCAAATCTTGCTCATCTTTTTGTTTTACTTACTATCGAAACCCATGTCAAATTTTATACTGTTTAAACATAATTCATAATAAGTGTTGATGTATCGTAACAAAACAATAGTTTTCCTGGATTTTAAGAAAAGGACGACACATTTTGCTAGTTTAATCTCGCTTATTTGTGGACATGTTTTTCTGACAAAAACGCACCGATGTGCTTTTTATTTAATCACTTGTTTTAATAGTATAATCTTTCTTATGCAACTAGATTAAAGTCGTATTAAAGGACACTAGTTATCTACTTTTCGAATTGTATCTGACATTTGCGACGACTTAGTATTACCATCTTTGTACACCCGGCTTTAGGGGTAATTTTAAAGATTATTTAAATAAAATAAATGATAAATATTAAAATAACAATAAATAAAATAAATCTGATACTATTTGTCGTTAAATATAAATGCTGATACTGAGTGATACAAGTTAAGTAAATTTAAGCATTGAGTTGGCGTATGACTATTTAACTCATGGATGGCCTCTAGTTAAACCATTCAATCCTCATAGGACTAAAAATGTTAAGAATAAGTTAGTTAGGGTCGGAATGGTAAATATATAAGCTAGTCAATAACTAGGATCATTTTATGGTCAAATGAGTAAAATTAGAAATTGAGGGAGATGTATCAAGTTGGCAAAATGATGAACTTAAAACCCCTAGTTCCCTCTTCTCTTTTTCATTTCACGATTTGGATGCTCTGAGAGAGGGTGAGAGAGAGAGAGAGAGAGAGAGAGAGAGAGAGAGAGAGAGAGAGAGAGAGAGAGAGAGAGAGAGAGAGAGAGAGAGAGAGAGAGAGAGAGAGAGAGAGAGAGAGAGAGAGAACGCTTGAAGGCAATTTTGGAAGCATTTAAGAGATTAGAAATTAGATTGGAGTTTAATTAAAAGGCTTGGTGCTTGAATCCTCGTCTAGCTAGGAAGAAGGTAACAAATCATTATCCATTTTCTCCAATCTTACTTCTAGTTTATGCAACCTTCAAAAATCTGAAAGATATGGTGGATTTGTGTTAAGGATTAGGGCGGGAGAATGATTTTATGCTTATGTTACAATGCTAGCCTTAACTTGTCATTAATAAGATAGATTTTGCAAGGCTCATCCGTAAGCTATTGTAGCTAAACATCGTCAACAAGAATAAGACCATTTTGTGCCCAAAGGTGCTGGGTCACAAACAAGTCAAAACCTCTCCTATATCTAATGCATATGAAGAAGGAATGCTGAATTCCATAAGATCTATCAAGTAATATGTAATTCACATGGTAAATTAGAAGTATAAATTAATTTTAGAAAATACATTACCATACATAAGGTTGTGAAAACATGTATCATTGGATTATACTCACCTTAACAAAAGTACTGGTTTCTTCAACTTCTAGACCCTTGTGGACTTAATGATCACATATAGAAGTCCAAAAGCTAAATTATAAACTGCTTCTTAACCCATTAAGTCACTTATTAGGTTCTTAATAGTGAAAATATGGTTTTACTCTAATTATATTATCCACATAATCATTAACGAACACAGTCGAAGACTATACTTGATTTGGACATCATATATGAAAGTTGAAAATTTTGGATTCCTTCCACAACCTTTGAATCGATGGAGTCAGGCCTTCAAAAGAAGATGACTTTACTGAGTCATTACTGTAAGTGTTCATTTCACGATCTATTCAACTTACAACATTATGCACATGTTCATACCTTCTAGAACTAATATATTAAGCTCTAATGACTATAATTTATCCATTAACATACAAAACAAGTTTAAATCCATTTAAAATCATCAAAACACCATGATTTAAGTTGCACTTAGGACGATTTAGATGTTTTAATACAAAACAACTTTGCTTGAACATCACAAACATGATTTAGACTTCAAAATCACTTCAACACTTTGAGAATTTATAAATCATCATCAAATAAACATAATCTTAACATAATAAAATCAATGCCATTTGAAAACCTTTAGTTTAAATGGATCAATTACTCGATCAAACCAAGTCTATGCTTAGAAAACTCCATTGAAGTTAGGCCAAAGCTTGAAATCTTCACAATTGTCCAAATTTTGAATCTAACAACAAATGATGGATTCATTTGCTTCAATATTGTTTAGAAATAAGTTTATAAGATCAAATCAGTCACAGGTTTCATATGAAATTCTAAATTTCGGATTCCACAATTTTTGTAGCTTTAAACTTTCAAAAATTCATTTAATTTCATTTTTCAAGCTAATGATGATAGACATGAGCATCAAATAGCATTCAAATTACTTGAACAAACTAAAAAAATCAAAGCATTAAAGTTAATATGTTAGATTTTCGGATTTTGGGTTTTCCCAAACCCTAACTCGATCTAGTAGAAGAAGGATAAAAGTTTGTACCTACTCGATGTTTAAAAACTAGGTTCTAATGCTAGAATTTGATCTTCTACACTTCAATCATTTCAATAAACCTCAAATCACCAAGGGAGATTCTCTCTAGCTTCAAGAAAAAGTTCTCCAAATGGATTGGGGAAGAAGACTCAACTCTTTTATATCTTTGGTACATATCATAATAAACCCTCCAACTTTATACGTTTACACCAAGTCACCAATCTACACTCATATTAAAAAATAGTATTATTTCTTTTCACTCAAGTCCCTAAGAAATAAATTCCTCTTGTTAAGTTCAACTGCAATTCAAAGGTGGTCAAAAGCTAACTTTGGCAAAAGTGTCACTTTTAGTCCATCCTTAAATATTTCATCGCAAAGGATACCAATATTAACTCCTAATATAGAAATTCTTTATTAATAATTAACTAAAAATTCATGAAAATATAAACCCTTAAGTTGTCTCTTTTGCTTTGTAACTCCAATTTGGAAGAAATTGACAAGATTCGTTCATCATCCTAAATATTCTCCGAAATGTCTCTAATCCTAATTTTGACTTATGGATTTCATCTTAATACCATGTTAATTTCATAAAGTTTAATCTTTTAAACTAGTTCAAACATGATTTTACAAGTTTTTCTCAAATTTAACAATTTTAATCATATTTATTATAGGTTTCCTTTTTATCTTTCTCATCTAATCTTTTAAACATCTAAACGACTTTAAACTTCCAATATAAACTTCTTTTATATATTTCCAAGTTTTATTCTACTTCGAAATTTATTTATTTTATTTTAATTTAATATTTGAAAAAAAATCTTTCTACCAAAAATGATCAAAACTAATAATCCCTAAAATATGAGGTGTATCGATTAGGGTGATATGAAGTGTATCGATCGAGAGGGAAGAGGAAGACAATCATCAACAATTCTGTTTTGGTGATTGAAATGTGAAGCACTTTTTTATCAATGTAGATTGGGAACGTGAGGTAGGGGGAATGTGGGGAGAAGTTGAAGAGGTAGTAGCTGAGTGCGGTTTAGGGTTTATGAGAGTCAAAGGGTTGAGAGAATGGTGGCTGTGAGACTAGTCGGTGACAAAAAGTAGCAGTGGGCGATTTAGGGGTGAGAGAGAGAGAGAGAGAGAGAGAGAGAGAGATTTGACAGGGAAAGAAACCTCTATGATGGTTGGCTTGCTTAAGAAATGACACAAAGGAAGGTGGCATCTCATGCTAGGGTTCTCTAACCATGTCAAGAGTTTGAGATGGGAGAGAGATGGAGTATGGAAAAATTAGATTGAGAGGAGAGAAAAGGAAAAAAGAGAGCGAAAAAAATAGATATTTAGAGATTGTAGAAGGACAAAACGTGCCCCTAAAGGTATTCATTTATTATGTATAGGAAATTTCTTTCACTATATAAAACTAAATAATTTTTCTTGCAGCCTCATGTAGCCGGCAGACTAAAATTTCAAATTATCTTTAAATAAACTCAAAAACTATAGCATATAAAATGACCCCGTAGCCCGCCAAATTCGTTGCGGTTTGATTTTATCTGGTAGATCCAATAAAGTCAAATAAGCAACACCTCATTGTTGGCATTATTAGACAAAATCAGATAGAGTTTTCAATAACAAACGAAGATTGGGATGCATGAATGATGAGAAGAATGTCGTTATCAGCTAAATTGTTTGTTTTTGCTTTTATTAGGTTTAGAGTCAAACGTAAATAACAATTTCGATATCTCTTAAACTTCTCATCTAAAAGCCAAACATATGTTTTATTTTTTATCTTAATAAAATATCATTTCTTAAATAACGACCTCTGAAAAGATGTTAATCACAAAGATTTTAGGAAAGACGGTAAATAAATTTTGTACTAACTTTAAAGAGAGAAACAAATAAGACAAATTGTGTACATGTTTTGAAAATATAATTATTTGATTCAACGTCTCCCTAGCATCGTTTTAATATTCGGCTTGTACTGTTTAAAAAATGAGTGTTTTATATGTTTAAATTCATATAGATTGTTTTCATTACTACACCTAACTTAGACTTGTCTACGAAGACCCTATTTGGTAGCCTATTAACTAAAAAATTAAAAAACGGTCTTTTAATTTTTCAGATTCAGTGTGTTTGTAGCATCTGAATAAAAGCTTTTTAATTTACCAAAATCCTCTTAAAAATTAAGAGGTTGAGTAATGTCTGAAAAAAATTAAGAGCTGCTCACACCCACACCCACACCCTACCCCACTCCCACACCATCGCACCCACCCCCACCCTTACCCACCCTCGCCCCATACCACACCACACCACCCCTACCCCTACCACCCCACACCCACCTACCCCATCCCATCCAACCCTGCCTATACCACTCCCACTCTCACTCATTCTGTAACACCCCTTTCTCAAACCATATTTAAATACAGTTTACATTACAAAAATATTCTACAACTCGTGACTATGAAGTAGTCACTTAATTTTTTTTTACAAACTTTATTCTGAAGGGGTATTACAGACTCAATACAGAAAACCATAATTTAAACTTACTGTATATACACTGGTCCCAACTTCAACCTCTGCTCTTTTCACCTAAGTACATAGCATTTAAAAACAATAAACGTGAGACATAAAGCCTCGTGAGTAATATGGGTTTAGACCCAAAACTTTTGTGTTCAAAACTTGAAATATTACAAGTAAACTGCTTAAAACTGATTTATGTAACAAATCTCAAAATTTCATTTCTTCTTTACTTTCAAACTCTAAAAATACTTTCTTTCTCAAAACTACTTTCTTTTTCAAAAACTACTTTCTTTCTCAAAACTGCTTTCTTTCTCATTTTCTGGTGACCAACTGAAACTCATGAATTAGTTTAATTTAATTCATTCTACTAGCTCCCCTCGCGGAACAGAACAGATCCACCCGCTAGGTTATGCTCTATCTGTCTCCCCTTTGTGACTTGGAACGGATTCAAGCACAAGGGTATGCTAAGCTAGACAACTACTTCGCGACGGGAGGTACCATCCCAGTAGTGTCTTCAGATCTCCCGATTATGTGGGTGATCCTCCGGACAACTGACTCTTATTACTTTCTTTGCTTTAGTTCTTATCTCATTACTTTCTTCATTTCATCTCAAATTGGTCAAATGGGACACAATTTAAAATAAACTCAAGCTCACAAACTTTTAAACTTATAATCAAAAAATACTTTCAAAACTAGCTTCTATATCTCTAGCTCTTATATAGAGCTTCTTTCAAAACTTTTCAAACTATACTTCTTTAAAAACTGAACCTCTTTAAAATCTCTTTTAAACATTTAGCTCTTAGAGCTACTTTCAAAACTGTTTCCAAACTTTAATATCTAAAAATATTTGGAAATCTCTTTTCTGAAAATATCATTTTGTTATGTACTAGAAAATCCTCATAAAACTCACCTTGGTGTAACTACGGGTCACTAAGCTTCTCGTACACCCTTCCCTTTTCCGTGCTCAACAATGTTCGAAGCACCACCTATACAAATAGCATATATATTTAATAAATGCATACTACAACTAACTCTATGACTTAAGAGTCTCATATGACATAACTGCAGGCCATACAAATGTATAACCCTTAATTACTAATTTTACAATTTTTCTCCGAGATACGCGTATTTTGCTATAGTAATCTCCAGAGGTCGTATTTCGGTTCCGACACTTTTCCATGAAGTCTTAGGCCATAATAGACCTATGTTTCAAATTTGGAGTTAATTGGATAAATCTAGCTCAAATTCCAAAAATCAAGTTTTGACATTAACTTGAAATTTAGCCACTGCCGCTACAGTGATTTTTCCGCAAGGTCGGATTACGAATTTAACAATTTTCCATATGGTTTCATACCATTTTAAGGCTATGGTATGAGTTACAGACCAAACGGACAAGCCTGGCATGGAGTTCAAGTCTTAAAAATTGGACAGAAGCGAAACACTCCTGCTGCCGTGGGCTCGCGTCGCGACCAGGGAGGTCGTCGCGTCGCGATCACTGAGTATATTGCTATTCTTGGCGATTTTTCAAACTGCAGTTTCACTATTTGCCCCATTAAGCTCTTAATACTTAACTTAATTGGTTTAGGGTCATTTCCAGGCCCTAAATACCAAGTTATATCTAAGTTTGATTCACAAAAACATCAAATCTTCTTTAAAATCTTGAAAGTTCTTCCGAAAACACTATTTTTCACCAAAAATCGTTTTGTTGGATTTTCAAAGCTTGAAACTGATTTCTTACTTCTTTTATGTCATGTTTGACTTAACAAGACCATAAGAATCATATAAAATCAGTTTAATCTCTTTTACCCATTTCTAGGGTTCTTGAGATAAAAACCCATTTCACAATTGTTGCACCAAAACTTCATTTTCATCTAATTGGCAACCTCTACATGTTTATTTCATCATTTCTAACATATTAGTTTCATCAAAACCACTTGGACTTTCAAACCCGTGACTTAGGGTTCTTGAGCAAAATCACCATTTCTTGACTTTTTTAACATATTCAACTACTAGAACATGTTAAATGGATAATCTTGAGCAAGACGAATTAGACGTTTACATTGAAACCATGATTTCTGGAAAAATCAGAAATCAAGACTTGATTCCCGATCATGAATTTGGAACTTAAAGCTTGAAAACCTTACCTCAATTGCTTGGAAACTTCACTCTTCCTTTGATTTCTTTGCAAGAATTCTTGAACTTCCCGTGCTCCTCTCTAGCTCTCTCTCGTTCTCTCCTGATTCTTCTATGATGTTCTGGAGAATGAGAGTTGATTAACTCTCTTATTTATATTTTAATTTTATAAAATATTTACACTTTAACCCCTAACCTTCTAACTTCTTTACAAAAGTGGTCCTAAGACCCAAAATCTTGCAACAATGTTCCATTAACTTCTAACTTAATATTTTCTTGACATTTTGGTCATTTCCATGTCAAATGACCATTTCGCCCTTTTTGGTCAAATTTTACTATTCACGTGGTAAAACTTCAAATTTTACATAAGCTTTCATTTCTTACAATATTACCACACAACAACATATTATTTTACATAATGGTCTTATAATATGTCAAAAGACCATTTTACCCTTTTTTACAACTTTTTCGCGGGTTTTTACACATTCCCTGCTCCATTCACATTTAATTCAGTAGGAAACAATATATAGAATGGTAAATTGATCATTTTTTGACATTCACCACAACAATATAAAGGTTCCAACCAAATAACATGTTATAAGTTTAAATTTTAAAAATTTATACCTCTTAAAATTTTAGATCTTAAAAATTCGAATCCTGCCAAATAGCCCCTAACTCTTACAATTATATGAACATAGACTTGGTGATGAAGACTTCAATAGACTTTGAGGCAGGGCAGACCAATATTTTACATACACACACACATACACACACACACACACACACACACACATATATATATATATATATATATATATATATATATATATATATATATATATATATATATATATATATATATATATATATATATATATATATATATATATATATATATATATATATATATATATATATATATATAAGAGAGAAAGAGACGAGATTAAATGTGAATCACAACAATTGTATAAATATATGGCCAATTTTGGGCTGTTAGATTAAGAAAATGAGTGGTTAAGATGGAGGATCACATGATAGTAATTAATTGAAAAAATTTAATTCTTTTCTATTTTAAACAATCATAAGGGTAAATTAGACAAATTTTTTATGATCACATGTGATCAAATTTTTTATGATCACATGATCATGTCGTGTGTTTCAGAAAGAAGGATTCTTTCATTATCATTGACGATCTCAGTGTACTACCTGTCATGTTGATACAAGCATCGTGCTCCTTAATTCTCTTGGGGTTGAATATAGTTTGCTAGATGAGAGAACCATATAGTTTGGTCTATAAGAGGTAAGGTAGTGGAGATATTAGTGTTGTTTTTTTAAATAAATTTATCGTTTCTTAATGATTTTGTTTAGCAATGTTTTTCTAAAACAAAATACATGTTTCAATTACACGATACACTAACTTCTACAAACAATAGACCAAAAAAAACCCGCTACCAACTGGTTATTTCCGGTTGAGTACTGATTTAATACCAAAATACATATGTCGAACAAAAGTGACCCAGGTACTGAATTTCGCGTACCATTCCTATATATCGTAGCGGTCCCATACTCCGGTGGCCGGTCCATTCTTTGGTACTAACAAATGGTTCCCGACAAAACCAGTACCAATCGGTACGGTACGGTTCGCTACCAATCTGATCCTGGATAACACCCCTACACCCACATAATTATATAAAATTTCAGTATCAGAATTAAAATCGAGAAATAGAAAATCTTGACTCTCAAAGAAATACGTAACATAGAAGTATAATAATTTCATTTTTCATTATACGAGCTTGGATTTTTTTTTTTAAATTAAAGTTGTTGGGGTGTTACGATCGTTTTACCTCATATTTGATGAGTTCTTTATATAATATTTTATCAGACTCGTCAACATCAAGACCACATTGTTTACATAAATATTCGTGATTCATACCCTGAAGACGTGCTATCTTTGGAATCTTTCATCACAAAAAATGAGGTGCCAACAACCCAAAGAATAATATATCAGTTATCCAAATGGTTCAAACCGATAATTTGAGATAGGTTAGATTCGAAAGGTTGATCCATAAACTTTTATTTTACTTTTAAACCGCAAGAGTTTCATATACACAAGTCTCACCTAGCAAGTTACTACGGAAACAATAATTCGTTGTTACTTTTACAAATTAACAAAAAGGAAGCAACTGATTTGGTTTTTAATTTAAATGTTTTTCTTACCTATTTGCTTAAATATAAAACTATAATAATCAAATTAGCAACCAAATGGCATGTGGTGCAACAAAACCAAAGTTGTTAAAATTTTATTCTTAGTCCATAGGTAGAGGGTTCAACCTATCATTTGAGCGAAATATATAGATTTAAGAGTATTTAAAAACTATGTGAGTTAGTTTTTCTGTTCAGATAACACGGTTTTACCATTTTCAGAAGTCAAAAGCGGCTATTTTTTGTTCAGATTACAATTCTAAAGTTCTAATAACTGAAACTAAAATGTTAAAAAAAATTAAGTTTTGAAGCGAACTAGTTCTGTAAATATATTTTTAAAACTTAGAACACATAAGCTTTTAATTAGTTCATGATACAGTTAGCGGCCAAACTAAACTAGATCGTTACCAAACCGGTCTGGACTATCCGACTTTTGCTTTTAAGCACTATTAATGAATTGACTGTAGCTGACAGACAAATCGATCGCTAGAAATTTAGTATAAAATTGTTCTGTCGCAAAAATATTGTCTCATCATAAATCATCCGCAGATTTTGGTATTTTGGTATGTTATATTTTTCAAAAGTTATCGCTTAATCGTATAAAAAATATTTGTGTGTGATTTCACAAGTGTAACAACAAAGTTCCTATTTTTTTAGCAACATTTTTTATAGTCTGATTTTTCGTCACAATTGTCTCTTTTTCTGGGAGTGAAAATTTGCATTTAAAAATCTGGTTCAGTTTTGACCCAAACAAGAACAAGAACCCCCGGACATAACGTACAAGATATAGACAAGGAACAGGAAAACAAACATAAAAAGGTTAGAAAAAAAGCCATGGATCACGTGCAAGTCCATTGAAACATTTGTGGTGTTGTTCACACTATTTGATAGTCATAAGTCATGGTCCATTATGGCACCACTACCATCCAACCAATACACCATCATCAGATCATATCATATCATGTGATGTGAAAGGAATATAAAGATGAAAGGCCCCACGTTAATCATTTTTTTTTTAAGGCAAATCTATCCTACTCCTATTCCTAAACTACTCATTGTTATGTTAGTGCCAGGGTTTGAACCCATGACCTTCTTGTTAGTAATCACATTGTTAGCCAAGTGGGCTAGCCCCAACTTGTCCACGTTAATCACATACCAATGTTACTTATAATTACAAGAATCAATTCTGAATTGACAAAAAATCGTTAGTCATTGCCACCATCACCACCACCGTTTGCCGTTTCAACACGTTCAATCACCATTAACTTTGATTTATAACCACCTATATCAAAATAAATACAACATGGATACATACAAACACACATGCATACATATACATAAATAAGATTGTTCTCAAAGGTACTGGAAAAAAAATAAAGTACCTGCAAAATATAAGATCTTTTAGGATTAAAAATCAATCAAATGATAAATTGGTTTTTACATAATGAGTTTCAAATAAGTTAAAAGTAAAAAAAAATTATCAATAAACACTTTTTGTTTTGTTTCATTTAAAAATAAAAAAACCCTTATTAACAATATAAAATGACAATTAATAATAAATACTTTAAATACTCAATCACAATGTCCTCAAGATTGTATTTTTAGGCCCCGTTTGGTTTGCGGGATATCTTAGTATTTGTATTATAAATACTGAGAATCATACGTTTGATCGGAGAATAAGCACGGGATTTGAAATAATAGGATTTTTTTAAATGACTCAACAATCTCACGAATAACGGATTTGTAAATATCTTGTCTACCCTTAGCTTTTAAAATTCCATGAATTATAGATTTGTTTTTAACCTCCAGCCACTACACCACTGACGCCGCTTCTATGTCTTGCCACCCCGTCGTCGAGCCCGCTTCCACCTCCGGCCACCCTACTACCGACGCCGCCTCCACCTCTGTCTCCCTCGCCGTCGACGCCGCCTCACCACCAGCCAGTCCTCCGCCACGGCCGCGTCTACCTTCGGCCACCCCACTGCTGCCTGCGCTACTTGATCTCCGGCCAACCCACCGCCGTCGCCTCCATCTCCGACCACCTCAATGCCCATGCTGCCTCTACCTCCACCCCCCCCCCCCCCACCGACGCCGATGCGTCCACCTCCGGCCAACTCATCGTCGTCGTCTCCTCCATCTGTGGCCACCCGATCGTCAACACCGCCTTCACCGCTTGCCATCCTACCATTGTCACCCACATCTCTAACGACCCCACTATCAATACCCTACCTCCCGCCACCCCACCGTTGATGTTGTCGCCTCCACCTCCGACAACCCCACTGTTAATGCCGCATCCATTTTTTCTACCCTACCGTTGATGCCACCTCCACCTCTATCCACACCACCGACGCCTTTGTCTTCACCTCCGGCCATACCACCGCCGCCGACGCCTTCACCTTCACCTCCAACCACCCTATCGCTGATGTCGTCTCCATCGTAGATTATGTGTCAACTTTTCTGTCATCGATTCTCCATCATTGGTTCAAAATCGATGATTTAATGCTAATGGTTCTAATATTTGTTTTTCTACTTTATAAAAGTTTTGTTATCTAACCAAACGGGTCATAGGATTTTAAATCCTTACGGATTTCAAATTCCATTGAATTTTGAAATTCCAAGGTTTGAAATCCATGAACCAAACGCCCATTTGTATTTTTTAAGAACGATCCAAAAACGCTATAAATGAAACAATTCGATCACTTCAGTTATACATTTTGATTATATTTTATATCTAATTTGCAAAATTAGTCAAATAAGTCAAATTAGATATTAAGCAAGGTTTTACAAGAAAAAGAATCAGATTAATCTTATTTATATTTTTTAATAAATAATTAAAAGTTAATGTTAATTTTTCAAAACAACCATCAATTTCGCAGATGACATCTGTGAAACTATAGATCATTTGAGATGACGACATCTGAGAAATAGTGGTGTGGCAACCAAAACGACCACGTTTTGTGAAATCAAGTTTTTTTAACGGTGGCAATATATTAAAAAATAAAATCTAACAAAACGCTAGCAAAAATTGCAAAGAAGAAATAATTACATTAGGATTAGACACCCAGTCACTCCAAGAAATCCTAAGCGTACGAAACCTAGCACAAACCCAAAGAAATGATTGTGATTGAATAAAATCCCACAAAGCCGCCTTAAGAGGCTTACTCTTATCAAACAAGAACCTATTCTGAAAAGACCAAATAGCCCACCCCACAGTATTACAAACCACCTCCAAACACACTTTTGCATTCTTATTCACCTGAAGATCATCAAACCAATAATCTCAATCACTAATAGAAGAACATATGGGAATATCAAGCTCCCACCACCTCGCTACCAACGCCCAAAGATCAAAAGCCACCTCGCAAGAAAAGAAAAAATGATTGACCGTCTCAACGTCCGTCATACAAACCGGGCACAAAGTATAGTCCAAATCTAAACCTCTCCTTTCCAGATTAACTTTGGAAGGCAGATGATTTAACCTAAGTTTCCACATAAAAATATTCACGTTAGCAGAGAGAACCTGATTCCACCTGGTCTTGATATTCGTCACCTTTAGTAACAAATTGTTAATCAAACTCTTACGCGACGCCACCGTATAACCCCCCACTGAATCTGAATCCCATACCCAGTCATCCTCTTTATTCGAAATCACCACCTGATCCACTAGCACCTTTAAGGCTTGAAACCGATCTAACTCGACCCCACCACTCGGCAAATGACGTAAAAACGACCCCCAACTATGTAGATTCACTCTATCCGCCACCATACAATTATAATATAAATCCAAAGCGAACACACGCTTAAATTTATCACGCAAACATATATCTCCACACCACTAATCATTCCAAAAAGAAGTGTTTCTCCCATCCCCTACACGCCGCTTATACCTTACTAACAAATCGGCCCTTTTTCTTTCAAATGGACCATCGATTTTAAAATCTCCAACCAAGGACTAAAACCCCCACCGCGGCCTCGCAACCTATTCCACTCGACATCACTACCATGAATCAAAAAAATCACTTTAGCCCACAAATCCCCCGGCCTTGTTCTAAACCGCCAAATCCATTTAAACAATAGAGCACAATTCAAACTAAAAATACTCCCAACTCCCAAACCTCGTAACTCCATACTCGCCATACACTTCCTCCACGCCACCCATGTCATTTTTCTTTCCTCCAAATCAGCACCAATAAAAAAATTATTCCTCAAAAATTCCAAAGCCTTTTCAACACCCAGAGGAATACGATACATGGACAAATAGTAAGTTGGCAAGCTACCCAAAACCGCCATGATGAGCGTCAGACGACCACCAACCGATAACGTACGAGCATGCCACGAGGATAGTCTAATTTTAAATCTGTCCACGATTTTATTCCAATGCTTGATACGACCCATATTACATATATTACCCGAAAATTCATGTTTTATTTGCAAACAAAAAAAAATATAATTTTTTTGTGGTTTTTGTGTTAGAAATCTTCAAAATCATTTACACAGCCAAAAAAACCTTCATATTCTTGCCGGATCACAATTTTTCAGATGTTGTCATAATTTTGCTAATATCATCTGCGAAATTGATGTGTATTCTAAAAATTTGCTTATTTTTTGAAAAATGTTAAATATAATTAGTTTGATTTGTCTATCTCTGTTTCTAACTTATATACCCATTGCTAACTTTATACAGAAATAAAATACGTAAATTAAAAATAGGGGCTTTGTTCTTATTCAAAAATAAATAAATAATATAGTCTTTGTAGTTATCTTCATCGTATTGATAAACTAATACTACTCGTTTTGCAATTTATACGATTATCGATCATATTTTTCGTTAATTTTAATTATCATAGCTAACAACGAAACAAATAAAATATTTATGATATGTTTGATAAACTAATTATAAATACAATTATCAATCATATTATTTCATTAATTTTAATTATCATAGCTAACAACGAAACAAATAAAATGTTTATGATATGTTTGATAAACTAATTATATTAATTGTTAGCCGATAAAATATAATATGATTTTATGAAAACTAGCTGAAAACTTATACCTGCTAGCTAGATAAACATATATTGGAACCATTTTGATTATTATCGTGTAAGCTAGCTGAACAAAGTTTTGGGATTATAAATTTTTTGTTTAAAATAAAATTTAAAAGCCCCTAGTTTCTAACAATTTTTTTTGAGTTTTTTTGTTAAAACATAAAAACAAAAATCTTTCAAAAGTTTTCAAAAACTGCACACCAGAACACTACGATAATGTAAGCTAGCTGGTAAAATATAGTATCACATAAAAGTTCTATAATAGAACGAGTTTTCAATAATTAACAAAATGATATATTAAAAAAATTAAATCATATTAAAAAATAATTTATAATCTATTTTTCCGATTTACATGAAACCTAAAACAACTTAAAAATAAGCTAATTTGTTAACTACATATAACAGGTACAAACATAATCTTACTAACCAAAAATGAAATATGATATTTCTAGAATGAAGGAAGGTATTTTATAGTTTACACTTTTTACACTTTAAGTTATATTCTATTCCATATTTTTATAAAAATGGAGATAAAAGGAGAAAAGTAAAATAAGAAGAAAATAAGTGTCTGACTCTGACACGAGCCCATTTCCTACTTTAATAATAAAGAAAAAGGCGTGGCCACATGGACAATTTCCGTAGACTTTGTCAGCAAAATGATGGATGCACTGTTTAATACAAAAACAAGGCCCCCTGATCCTCTTGCTGTCCTACGTGGTCTCACTGTTGACCCCACCACCACCTGCGTTTCCAACAAGCCAACTCCGTACATAACTCCTCTTCTTCCTTTATCTGGGTCCCACTTTTACCCCCCTTTTAAGGTTAGCCTTTTTCCCAACACAACACTAAACTACAATTTTTCATTTATATTTTTTTAATTTCCTCGTTACTTTAAAAAAGTTTTTAAATTAATTTTTCCTTAACTCGTTGAAAAAGAAAAGGAAATAGTGAAAGTAGTATATATATATATACTTCTTTGCCTTTTTCTTAAAGGAGATATGTATTTTGATATTACGAGTACAAATTTGTAAGATTGATTAAACATAAATATTTATCTTTATTGAAAAGATAGATGGTATTATCTATATTAATTGCTGAAGTAACGTACATTAAATTTGGATTTATTGAAACTGATTGTACTTATTTAATAATGTGATCAATCAAATTAATTAGTTTAATGTTATCCCTATTAAAAAATGTTAATTAACAATTGCATTGATACATGTTACTTTCATAAGAATCAAGTAAGAGATAAGATTTAAATGGACAATAACTAGTTTCTTAGAAGACCTTCGATATAAAAGAAAGCAAACCCATACTAGGTTATCTCATACAAACGAAGTATTAACCCACAATTAACCAATGGTAACACAAGAAAAAAATTGAAATGAACAATAAAAATTAGAATAAATACAAACATGAGTTGGCAGATCAACTTTTAACAAATATTCAAGGGAATGACTAAATAAATATCTTTTTTTTTTATTTGATATACACTTTTATTCAAAATTAATTTTTTTATTTATTGACATTGCATTGTTTTCCGAAAAAATTATATAGAAGTAATTAAAAATAGTTTGACTTTTATTAAAGGGTGATATGTGGAGAGGGGAGAGGCCTCGAGAGGCTCTCTCTCTCATGGCTGGAAAATTAGTGGATATTTTATTGAAATTTTTTAAAGGTAGGTATCTATTGAAAAAAATATTATGAAATGTTGGTGTGGAAAATAATGTGTCATTAATGTTGCATGAAAGGTTGAAAGAGTGAAAAAAGATGTGTCAAAAAACCTAATAAGTTGTTTGATAATATCTGAATGATTTGATCTAGATCTGAATAATTTAAATGTCTGAATCATTAAATTACTCTGAATAAATTTTTTTTAGGTTAAATGGTATATCTGGATGTTTTATATAAAAAAATGAATGGTTCAGATGTATTTTTCTACTTGATGGTTCAGATACTCATTAATAGGCTCTGACCCCCATCGGGGCCGGTCCGTTGATTTTGAAAGCCTTGTGCGAAAAATAAAAAATAGGCCCCCAAATTTATTTTTTATATACAAACAAAATTCATTAATACTACGATAATATTCAACATTTAACAAAGCATTACAAATTATAAGCGACGAATTAAAAACAGAAAATTGTGCTAGTTAGCGACGGAATAATGACGAATTAGTTTTTTGACACACATCCCACATCCCCTTAAGGCCGGCCTTGACCCCCATTAAGAGGCTCTGACCGACTCGGAGGTAATTTTTTACAAAACAAACATTTTAAATTGATGAAAGTCTCTTAATCACTTAGATTAAGAGGCTATAAAACACATCTATAAAACACATCTGATACATTATTAGGTATCACAAAATGGGGAAACAAAACAAATGAAAGCCAAAACTTATAGAAACCAAAGGCTAAATCCCAAAAACCAGAACTTGCTCACACATCAAAAACAACAAATTAAAAAGAAAGTCATTGGAAATAACCAAACAAGGTTTTAAAAAACCAGTACATAGAAAGCAATACCAAGAACAAACGTGAAAGAAAAACAAAATACCGACAAACCAGCAGACAATTACTTCAGAATCCAATACAATTAAAAACACGAAGTTAAAATAACCAACAAATCTCAACATAGCGAAAAGACAGGACAACTATGCATAGTACTATGCTTTAGGGGCACACCTCTACAATTATGCAAAATAGTTATACAATATAAAAACCGACACATAACCCTACACCTACGATAAATAATAACACAATAAATATTCATATTTATTTAAATAAAATCACAATCAGAACTCAAAGATAAACCTACCCAACTTTAATGAAATTAAGAAATAAATTACTCCCACAGACATAACAACAAACCAGAAAAAGTTAGGCCAACTTTAATTGAATTATATGCAAACGTAACAATAAATACAAGATTTGATGGGGCTATTTCATTTTCTTATTTAATAAATCTAGCATGAATAAAGTGATTGAATAAGATTTGTTTTCTTTTGTAGACCCGTGTAAATAAAAACTAAATAATCATTTTACATTTATATTTACATTTCCAAAAAAGAATTAACGTTTTTTTTATCAATACTAACAATACTCATTCTCTTTAAAGATTACTATAAAAAAAGAAACACTCACTTTGTTTGATTTAAACGTAAGGGGTATTTATTTATTTGTAACAAAGTGAAACAAAGATGGAATGCAAGCCAACAAATTTGACAAAAGAAAAATCAAGAAAATGATCGACAATCGTGCAAAAGAATAGTAATTTAATAATTACATATTTTAATGGTAACCATGTTCCTGTAGATGAAAGTGACTAATAAAGACTTGTTTCAAAATTGGGTGGAAATAATATCAATCCACGATGGTGACAAATCAAACAAAACAAAACCGATTGGATCGATGATGGCCAACTTAATAATCGAAGACAAAAGTGGATGGATAATACTTAACTTGGCTGGTTGGCAATAATGACACTGAAAATAATAGATTGCTATTATTTTATTTAAAAAAAGGTATCTGTTCTGTTCTTGGTAAAGAAGGACAAAGATCTCTGTCAAAATTAACTCATATTAACATGTACAGTGGCGTTTTTTGAAGATTTACAGATAGGGCAGACGTTGATGGAGGATTCACATACAGTACAGATGCAGAGATGTCTGCAAGGTAACAGCAACACGCATGACTCCACCTTCCCACAATTTCTGCACCATCTGTTCAATCTGCTGCCATTATTGTCGCCAGTAGTTGTGCAGTATGCTTCAACATCATTACCTTGATTCGGAACGATTACTTTACTCCCTCCTAATTGATGTTCTTCTTCCTCGTAATTGCTACCGCAGCAGGATTGAACATCGTCGACTGTAGCTTTATCTTGATTTTGATTTTGATTTTGTTGCTGTTGTTGAAGTTGTGTTAGTATTCTTTGAAGATTGCGTCGTAGAACATTGGCGGTAGCTTCGTTTGTTTGAGCCATTTGTTGCCATATTTGATTCTCCATGCTTAGAGATTTTACTTTTTCTTCTAAAGCATAATTCAACTTGCCTATCTTGATGATTTCCTCTTCTTTCGATCTCAATCTCTTCTTTATTCCTTCTTCGGCTGCTGCTATTAATCTCATTGAGTTTCTCCGTCGAGTTGCTTCGATCTCCATTCTCACCTTTTCCGTCTGTAAAAGGAAACGATAATATTTTAATTAAACCACGTTAATACGTTATCGTGATCAGCTATCAAGAATTCATAAGCAACGAATACACTTCGATTAGTTAAATAATTAACCACGGATTCTCACCTGATGAGCAATGAACCGATCAATCTCCAGCTGTTGTTGATAGATTTGCATGGAGATATCCTGGCCGAGAAACGTGAACGTGCCATTCTGGTTGTTGAGCTGGTTCTGATTTACAAACTGAGCGCTCGGAAAAGATAAAACCGTCGGATCAAACGTTGTAGAATCACGTGAACGTTTTCTCGAAATCGGAAGACTGTAGGTGAGTCCGCTATCGGCCTTCAAAGCAGTCGCCGGTAACGTATCCATCATTCCAGACGGAACATACATCGGAAGCAGTCCAGTATCCATCTCAGCCATTTGATATCCAAATTTGATACCGTCGTCGTACACATTCTTGTTGCCGTGATCAATCATCTCCCTACAACATCACAAAACTCCGGATCAATATCAACAACTCAAATCCAAAGAAACAAACTCGAAGATGAATCAAAAACCTGTTTGATATAATCCTTGGAGAGAAGAGATTCACATTCGGAGCTTCAACTGCCATCTAGAATTGAAATTTGGTTTCCGTGATTTGGGGTTTATTGAGGGTTTGGTGCTGAAACGTAATTGATTTGTGGTGTTGGGTGGGGTTTTGCGTATTTATGAGAACGGGTGTCCCGTGGCCTTTCGTGTGACTTGACTGACTGGTACACAATAACCAACAGAAAATTGGGTCAAGTCCGTAATTTACGCTAAAATTAAGGGCAAAGCGTTTTCTTCAATAAAAGTAGCTACGGTCGTTTATACGGAGGAAAATACGGTGAAGTCAAAAGGGTATCTGGGAAATTGCCACGCAGACGGTATGTGACACGTGTACAGGGGAATGGTGTGTGGGACCCGCGGTCTATTTTAAGATAAAGTAAAACAAAAGAGGCAGTTGGGGACAAAAATTAGTACCAAATCCAAATGCTTTGGTCATGGTCGTGGGTAACGCCTTCCCGAACACGTGTTTCGCTTTTCTATTTTTGGCTCCATCTATCTGATAGCTCACGTTAGCAAATAATTCCTCTATTTTTTAATATCTCTATATTTTTATACGGTGATATAATGATATTTGAATTTGTTGGTTAAATTTCATTCTTTCAATTAAAAAACTATTTTAACAAATTATTTACAATTCAAAAGAATTCTGAAAAATCATGTTATATTAAAAAATATATATTTAAGAAAGTCTTTATATTTTAATCTTATATTCGATAATCATTAATTGTTTTTTATGATGTTTTTATATTTTTACAACTGATGATGTAAACAGTCAAAATTTAAGTGTCTAAATGGTCAAAATGTAATAACTTTAATATATATATATATATATATATATATATATATATATATATATATATATATATATATATATATATATATATATATATATATATATATATATATATATATATATATATATATATATATATATATGTTCAAATGAGAATCACTAAAAGGTTAAGAATCGTGAGAACCGATATTCACACATTAAAAGTTATGTTTTTTTTTCGTTTTTTAGTTTTTTCACACTTGTTTATTATGTGAAAATACATCAAACTTAATAAATTTCTTTATTTTTTAATATGTTTTACAATATTCACAATATAATAAAATTTCTAGTTATTAAACTGTGAATACTATAACGTAAGTTTTTAATTAAACTGTGAATCAGTGGTTCTCACGGTTCTCAACCTTTTAGTGGTTCTCATTTGAACCTTTCCCTATATATATATATATATATATATATATATATATATATATATATATATATATATATATATATATATATATATATATATATATATATATATATATATATATATATATATATATATATATATATATATATATATATATATATATTCAAAATTGTAAACATTTAACAAAATTTGGGCTTAATTGAATAAAAAACAGTTATGCTTAATCGAATATAGGGTCGAAATGTAAAGACTTTCCTGTATCTCTTAAAAAATTTCAAAGATATCATTTTTTGAAAAGAATAAAACATAATTTCTAACAATTGAACATAATTTGTTAACTACTAAGTGTGAATATGATTTAGTTTTTGACTAAAATCAAAACAAAATTAGTAATTTTTTTTAAAAGACTGAACATCGGTTTTTTGGTTTTATTTCTTGTTTTTTGTTTTTCATTTTCATATGTTTCTTCATAAAAATGTTGTTAATACGTAAATTCTTAAAACATTATTCTAGACAAGGCCAACACGTGTTTATTATTTTATGTTTCCTTGAAATTAAAGTAGAATGCATATGTTACTCTTATCTTGTATTATGTTTTAGGAGATTGTGTATTATAAACATTCCCGATGAAAACTCATGCAAATAAGTATAAAAAAAAATGAGAAATTGAAACAAAAAGTTGATGGTTTGATATTATTAAAGTCAAAAACCGAAATATTTAGTTTGATTTCGTTTTAGTAAAAAATCAAAATATTCTCACATTAATGGTTAAAAATCCCTATTCCATAACGTTCCACTGCTAAAATACTTAAAAAGTTATATTTTTGAAAGCTTTTTAATATAAATATTTTGAAATTTTTTAGAAATATCAGTGATTATTTAAAAAAATTATCGCTTTTCAGACATAAATTTAATATATATATATATATATATATATATATATATATATATATATATATATATATATATATATATATATATATATATATATATATATATATATATATATATATATATATATATATATATATATATATATATATATATATATATATATATATATATATATATATGGTGTTTGTGAAAAAAAAATATTTTATGATATCATATAATTTATTATAGAATTAAACTAATTTGAATATTTCTTTTAAAGATTTATTATGAAGATTTATTATGATGATAACAAACTCTGATAACTCAATTAACTGTCTTTTGTATTTTTTTTAAACAATATCAATTCAATCAGAAACTCAACAAATGTAAATAAATGATTGTGACGTCCTTATTTTCCTGTATTCTATGGATACGAATTGCTATTGAATTCAAAAACAATTCGTTCAGCCATTCAAAGGCATGGGTTTAAAGGACGACCATATATATCCCACTTTCGTTCCCACATAATGAGAATATTAAGTTTGAAAAAAAAAAATACTTCATGTGATTTTATAAATTATTTAATTTTAATTATAATAGTCAAAATTAGATATCAAACTATTGGAATGATTCATAAATAACCTAAAAGCCTTACGACTCCTAAGGAATTAGAGAAGTATTAACTATAATAGATCGAACCAAATAAATGTAAGATACAATAAAACCCCTTAAATCAACTTAAAATTCTTAACCAACACTTTAGCCCAAGAACTCAAACTTAGATCCAAAAGTCGGGTCGTTGGAAAACGTGGTCGAACCACCCAATGGCTTCTATCAGACTAGTCACATGGGCAACTTAATAGTTCATCTGCTTGGTTTAACTAGATAGCCTAAAAGACTCGTCGGTATATTGATCATGGTGTTTCTTGAGATCGTTTATTTGTCCGTGTTGTTCATATCGTGATGTCATACATGAACCCCCCCCCCCCCCCCCCCCTTTTGAAAAAGACTTGCCATCGGTCTTTTTCCAACCTGATTATTACGGCTGCTCATATGATATGATTATCATCCTTGAACTAGAATTGTTTTACCTTCCTCGAGCTTCTAACTTTCGTTGTCCACGGGTTTGGTCTCAACATTATGCAAATTGAAGTCGACTTTAATTTCTATCAATCTGGTTTCCTTTTCGGCGTCGTGAACGAGTTTCTAGTCATATCCTTGTTCCACTCAATAAGCTTTGTCTCGTTTTCTACAAAATCTGGCTCTAAATCAAAATTCTCTTCCAACTTGAACAGCTCGAAAATTGGGTTAATATCGAGGTTTTATTTTAGTGATACAACCACAAAACAATATTTCTCGGCCTAATTAGTTTGCGATTCACCCGGTCTCCGAAGTTGGACCCAATCCATCATATATTGTTCTCTCATCTTCAATTTCGTCATTTGGTTGGTTCAAAGATATTTAGAGGGATAAGGTTCTATCACATATGAAACACCCCATTTCTACTGTTTGCAAATACTATGGTTTTTCGTATAAATACATGATTACAAAAATACGGTTTATCAAAAACCGATAATTTAAATGATTAAAACAGTGGGTGTACAAATTCATATCAAGCTAACCATAGTAAGCAAGAAAGGATTTAACCTTGAGTCCAATATAGGAGCTAACTTAAGCTCCACTCCAGCTAAACTTCATCCCATTGATATCAACTTATATTGACCTGGAATACATGGCAAAACATAAAACACGTAAGACAAAAATTGTCTCGTGAGTTACATGAGTTTTAGACTCAAACTTTTAACTTCTTTTCCAATCTTTGTATAAAACTTATGACATAAACATCTTTCAAAGTTTTAAAATACTAACATACCATAGTTCTTTATTCTTTTCAAAATCATTACATATCATACATTGCATAATTATCTTCTTTCAAAACTTTATAATAACAATATACCATAACTCTTTACTTCTCATAAAAACATTTTATGATTTACTTTACAAAAATAACGTCTTTCTTAGTTTCTTTGACTGGTTTTATAAGCTTGCTGGATTTTTATACTTAGGGCTTTAATCACTATAAGTGATACCCCAAGTCTCTATGGCTAGAAAGAACGGATCAATCCTCACCATAGAAGTGCTGAGGCGATCTACTTCGCGATGGGGCTTGTCCCCAGTAGACCCCTTACCTAACCCGGGTAGGTTGGAACATAGTTCCCTTACTAACGCTGCTTGCTACAATTACCAGTCATACAAAAAAAACTTGCTGCTAGCTTGAACATTTCTCATAAACATATAACTTGTGGCTAAATGCCAAACTACATCATTCTATGTCTTTATGGCTAGATGCCAAATACATAACTTTCCAAACATATTGTGGCTATATGCCCTTTCATTCTTGAAAACATATAAGGTTTGTAACCAAAACATACTTCTTAAACATTTTATGGCTATATGCCTATCCATACTTTCAAACATGTATAACTTGTATTAACATATACTTTCACATATTTGGTTCATAGACCAAAACATACTTTCACATAATTGGCTCATAGACCAAAACATAACTTCAAATATAACATTATACTTTCACAATCGAGTTAGAGATAATACTCTTGCATATAATTTCACATATAGAAATTTTATAAGAAATCTTGAAAATACTTTCTTGCCATGTACCCCAGAATGGGTAAAAATACTGCATGTACTCATCTCATGTATTGCTAGAAGATTGACTACACGTTCCTTGTATTTATATTCTTTTGATCCATTAGTCACTTGGTTTTAAACTTCAAAATCATCAAATTTTCTTTAAAATCTTGAAAATTCTTCCGGAAACAACATTTTTTTTTACCAAAAATCATTTTATTAAATTTTCAAGCTTATGAATTGATTTCTTGTTTCTTTTATAACATTTTTAACTTAACTAAACCATTAGAGCCATTTGAAATCAGTTTCAACTCATTAACCCATTTCTAGGGTTCTTGAGCTAAAAACCCATTTCATCATTTCTTGACATCTAAGCTTCAATTCCTTTGAATTAATGATTATTATATGTTTCTTTCACCTTTTCTAACACATTAGATTAATCAAAACCATCTGAATTTTCAAACCCGTGACTTAGGGTTCTTGAGCAAAATCACCATTTTCTTAATTTTCTAATACTCCATGACTAGAACATGTTTTAATGGTGATTTTGAGCAAGATGAATTAGATGTTTACATTGGAATCATGATTTCTGGAAAAATCAGAAATCAAAACTCGATTCCCGTTCAAGAATTTTGAAGTCTAGAACTTGAAAACCTTACCTCTTGAAGCTTGAATTCACTAGTTCCAATTGTGTTCCTTACGATGTTTGATCTTCTTCTTCTCCCGTGCTCTCTTCTCTCGTTCTCTCTAGACTTTTCTGAACTTATGAGGATTAATGAGATATTTTCTCATTTTTATATTTTTCATATTTATAGTTTTAGTCCCTGAACTTTCATTCCTTGGACTTTTGACACAAATATTAACTTTGGCCACATGAAACTAAAATTCTTACATTTTTGGTCCAAACTAGAATTATACTTTTATAATAATTCTTGTATATAGTCAAATGACCAAATTACCGTTCTCATGGTAAAATGACTAATTTACCCTTACAAACATACTTTCTCATAAAATATACATAAAACTTTAAATTATACACATCTTGTTTTACATATTTATATTATTAAATTTGGGTCGTTACAACTACCTCCCCCTTATTGGGATTCCGTCCTCGGAATCATTGCACAACTACTAAATTAAGGTAATCACTTCTCACTCCTTTTCAAATGTTCTCCACCAAAGTTGGTTTCTAGTAGATACTTTCTTTTTGCCAACACATAATCATATTATTTATTATTTTATCTTTTAATCTTTTCTTCTTTGGTTGTTTTTGATTCTGTAATCAGCTCTTAGCGGTTCCTGCTTTCAATCCTTTATAGAGGATTAACATAATCTCTTTAAAACTTTATATCTTCCCAATTAACCAAATTGTCATTTTGGTCATTTTATCTGCTTTTCTCAACCTTTTAGTCGTTCATTCATGTTTCATACTCTTCATTCTAGTTACTTTCCTTTCTACCTCATTTCATTGACATACAATCTCTTAGTAAACTTATTTAACAAAATAGTTTCATACTTCAATACTTGTTATCATAAATAGCAATCTACTTTATAATTCTTCTCATATCTTTACTAAAACAAGTGAGATTATACTCACAGCATTCTTTACTTATAAAAGTTCCAAATATCACTAAATATATTTATACATAATTCGTATTTATACAATTTCATAAATACACAAATTCTTTTCCTTGTATAGATTTTGTCCCTTAACGGACATTTCACTTAAACATAACTTTATAACTTATTCATTCTTATCTCACTCTTTTCTTATATCTTTGCTCAAACATTATTACATAAGTAGTTTACATTTATTCTTTCTTCATCTTTACTGACAACTCTCAATTGGTTACCATTTTTTTAAGGAATGAATTTTCTTCCTTCTTGTTACACTTCACATTCTTACTTTTCTGATTGGGACAGAATCTGTCGAATCATCATATTGTTCACGAGAATCTACTTATCTCGTGCTGAAAGGGTTAAAACGATATACCGCTTTTTTTTTTTTTTTAACAATTAGTCATCATCAACTTTCTTTCTATGTATAATACACCATATTTAACCTTATAAGTTTATACAGTTTTACTGTTGAAGTTGATCTATTATTTCAGTCAACTTCCTTCTTAATTCACACCTTTAAGGAAAAATCATTTTTCACATACTTTTTTACTTATTTCCTGTACATTATATGTATTACCTTCTTTAATATTTGTCTTGTATCATTCTTTACTTGTATTACTTTCATATTCAACATATAATCAACTTAAATATTTCTTTCATCTTCTTTGATGAGATTTCGGTCTCATTACTCATTACTTATTCGTATAAACATGTCTTTCTCATTTCTTCAATTTTTGTACAATACTTTTATAAGTATACTTTTCTTCCCTTTTTGGATACTCCACGTATCCTTCTCATATTAATACTTTATATTTTAGTATTTCTTTTGTCAATTCTATTTCTCACATTAGTGCTTAGTTTAGCACCTGATCTTCTGTTTACTCTTTCCTCACGGTATCTAAATTGTTTACCATGGTTGATTCGAAATTTATTTTTCTCCAATTCACTTATGGAACTTCATACATGTTGCATACTATAATTCACATTCCCGTACTTACTTCACTTTTCATAATATTATTACCTTGTGGTGTATTTATGTTTTATAAACCACATTCATTAACTTCTTGACATATACTTACAAGTTCTTAATTGCATAATATACACATATATATACTTGGTTCTCTTTTGGTTTAAGAACCCAACTAGGTATTTTTAACATTTTCGTCCCATGACGAATTCTTGACATAACCCTCAATCACCATTACATTAATTCTCGCTACTCTTTACTTTTACATCTTTTATCATTTCTATTATGTGTTATAAGGCTACATGCCTAACACATTTTGCTATTCTTTCGTTTAAACTCCACTTCTTTACACTATATATTTCTTTACAACATTATATATTTCATATACAACTTATTTCTTATGTATCTTTAGGTGATACACAATTGTCATTTATTTTCTCGTCATCTTTCGTTCTTTTGTATTTCGAGGCATTATGCACAATACATTATTTTACTCTTTTGCTTTATACCTTATAGTATTCTAATTAGAATACTTATTTCATAACCACTTTTATACTTTTGTACATCATATTTATATATCCCATAACTTACTCATGTTTTTACATTTATAAACACATATAAACATACATACACTTCTTTGTATTTCATGGCTACAAGCCATGTACTGACCATTTCTCACAATTTTTAAATACTTTCACTCGTCACTTCCATCTAGAAATAATAACATCCTGTCTATTTGTTTTAGTTCTTATCTTGTCTTTGATTCTTTGTCTAATACTTATTTAGACGTTTACTCTTGTTCTTTACTTCATATGTTTATGACCTTTAGTCATTTTCTTTTCATGCTTACAGGTCTCTTCAGTTAACATACGTCATTATACTCTTTTATTACTGGTATTTCTTATTATACTTCTTTCATTTGGTTGCGGATTTTAATTCCTGGCAACCACTATCTTATCGTTATTTGTTTCACCTTTAGTTTCTTGCCTAACATTTATTTAGGCATTCAACCTTTATTTCTCGATTCACATTCATTTTATCACATTACATGAATGCATTTTACTAAAAAAAATCATAATCTTTAACAATTTACCATTCATCATTCTTTTCCCCATTTGGGTAATCTTACTTTGTTTTTTTGTTTTTTTATTACTCATTATAGCATTTTACTTATAACTTGATCAATTGTTCAATCTTTGGACACTTTCATACATCTTCTATTTTTAACTTTTCTCATCATTTTACTCTTATCGTTCTGCAACGATATCTTACTTCCTTTATATCTTTAATATACACACGACTTTTAGATAAAATTATGCATTTAATGGTTATGCCCAAGGCATACCGCTTGTCAACAGTAAACTCTTCTTTACCATTCTTTTATTATTTTTTTTACAATTCTATGTACTTTCAATATACTCTGCTTAAAATTTTCATTCTTCATGTAAAAGTCTTACAACTCCTATATAGGTAATCAATACCCATAAGTCTTCTTTAAATTACTCTTATTCATACTTTCTCTCACCTTGACAGGTATATATTTTAATATGTTTCAATCTGTCTAAAAATATTAATTATCACATTATTTCTTTTACTTTACCATACTAAGTGGTATATATCCACTACATTAACTTTTAATACTTACAACCTTACTGGTTGTTATTACATAGGCATATAATTCCTATGTTTTACTTACTACTCTCTTCAAAACCTTACCCACCATAATACCATAATTCCTTTGTGATTCCACTGGTCTCAATACATATCCTGTGATTATGATAATACGGGCCCATATTACCATAATCACCTATACGTATTGATTCTGCTTTTACCACAAGGTCTCATGGGACACTAGTTCCTTTAACATATAACACCATTAATAGTACATGGTGATCACTATTAGAAATCTTACTACTTTATAAACATAGCCTTTAATAAATTTAGACGGTTACGGAAAATATTATATAATTTTCCTAACAGTCAGATTTTTGCTCACTTTAAACATTGGCTTAACACTTATTAGTGTTATATATCTACATATTTAAAAAATGCATAATGTCTTAATCATTTAAGACAACATATAGCATACTTTTATAAATTATCTTTTCTATAGTATGAGTTTAAGCCAAGGAGTGGAACAAGCCAATCCTAATTCGCTTAAACTATGGCTCTGATACCAACTTGAAACACCCCATTTCTACTGTTTGCAAATACTATGGTTTTTCGTATAAATATATGATTACAAAAATACGGTTTATCAAAAACCGATAATTTAAATGATTAAAACAGTGGGTGTACAACTTCATATCAAGCTAACCATAGTAAGCAAGAAAGGATTTAACCTTGAGTCCAATATAGGAGCTAACTTAAGCTCCACTCCAGCTAAACTTCATCCCATTGATAGCAACTTATATTGACCTGGAATACATGGCAAAACATAAAACACGTAAGACAAAAATTGTCTCGTGAGTTACATGAGTTTTAGACTCAAACTTTTAACTTCTTTTCCAATCTTTGTATAAAACTTATGACATAAACATCTTTCAAAGTTTTAAAATACTAACATACCATAGTTCTTTATTCTTTTCAAAATCATTACATATCATACCTTGCATAATTATCTTCTTTCAAAACTTTATAATAACAATATACCATAACTCTTTACTTCTCATAAAAACATTTTATGATTTACTTTACAAAAATAACGTCTTTCTTAGTTTCTTTGACTGGTTTTATAAGCTTGCTGGATTTTTATACTTAGGGCTTTAATCACTATAAGTGATACCCCAAGTCTCTATGGCTAGAAAGAACGGATCAATCCTCACCATAGAAGTGCTGAGGCGATCTACTTCGCGATGGGGCTTGTCCCCAGTAGACCCCTTACCTAACCCGGGTAGGTTGGAACATAGTTCCCTTACTAACGCTGCTTGCTACAATTACCAGTCATACAAAAAAAACTTGCTGCTAGCTTGAACATTTCTCATAAACATATAACTTGTGGCTAAATGCCAAACTACATCATTCTATGTCTTTATGGCTAGATGCCAAATACATAACTTTCCAAACATATTGTGGCTATATGCCCTTTCATTCTTGAAAACATATAAGGTTTGTAACCAAAACATACTTCTTAAACATTTTATGGCTATATGCCTATCCATACTTTCAAACATGTATAACTTGTATTAACATATACTTTCACATATTTGGTTCATAGACCAAAACATACTTTCACATAATTGGCTCATAGACCAAAACATAACTTCAAATATAACATTATACTTTCACAATCGAGTTAGAGATAATACTCTTGCATATAATTTCATATATAGAAATTTTATAAGAAATCTTGAAAATACTTACTTGCCATGTACCCCAGAATGGGTAAAAATACTGCATGTACTCACCTCATGTATTGCTAGAAGATTGACTACACGTTCCTTGTATTTATACTCTTTTGATCCATTAGTCACTTGGCATGGACCTATATTTAACATGTTATACATTAACATTAATGCTAACTGACTCTATAACTCATTAGAGTCCTTATAATACTATCTTGGGTCATAACACTTATATATCTTTTAAATGACCAAGTTTAGTTAAACCGTATTTTATACGTATTTTACTACAGTACCCTCGGAGGGTCGTATTTCGATTCCGACAATTTTTCATGAAGGTTCACAACATATTAGACCTATGTTTAAAATTTGAGGTCAAACGGACAAGTATAAGACCAAAACTCAAAATCCATTTGGGCTTGGCAGGAGACAAATTAAGAAAACTGCATTTTCACTCTGCCGTAGGGCGCACCGCGCCCAGGAAAGGGGCGCACCGCGCCTACTGGGCAGCAGCCCAGAATCTCCCGATTTTTATGCTACAAATTCCCATTTTCTCATATTAAGTGCTTAATACACGTCTTAATCCCTAGGGTTTGTTCCAAGACCAAAACCATTCATTTACTTCATGTTTTTAACCATAAAAATCATAGATTTTGATTACTTTTCCAAACATTCCCGTTTTTGCATTTTTGATCCAAAAACCGAATTTGTTTGAAATTAATCACTTCTACTGCTTTATTTTAACAATTACCACATATAGAACTCATTAAAACCCCTTAGAATTGGTTTGATCATGTAAAATTGATTTCTAAGGCTTTTGAACAAAATTCCAATTTTTCAACAATAGCAACATACTTTGATGATTTTAAGATATGTTCTTATTTCTTGACTTAATTGGTTTAGGGTCATATCTAGGCCCTAAATACCAACTTACACTTAGTTTGAAACTTCAAAATCATCAAATTTTCTTTAAAATCTTGAAAATTCTTCCGGAAACAACATTTTTTTACCAAAAATCATTTTATTGAATTTTCAAGCTTATGAATTGATTTCTTGTTTCTTTTATAACATTTTTAACTTAACTAAACCATTAGAGCCATTTGAAATCAGTTTCAACTCATTAACCCATTTCTAGGGTTCTTGAGCTAAAAACCCATTTCATCATTTCTTGACATCTAAGCTTCAATTCCTTTGAATTAATGACTATTATATGTTTCTTTCACCTTTTCTAACACATTAGATTAATCAAAACCATCTGAATTTTCAAACCCGTGACTTAGGGTTCTTGAGCAAAATCACCATTTTCTTAATTTTCTCATACTCCATGACTAGAACATGTTTTAATGGTGATTTTGAGCAAGATGAATTAGATGTTTACATTGGAATCATGATTTCTGGAAAAATCAGAAATCAAAACTCGATTCCCGTTCAAGAATTTTGAAGTCTAGAACTTGAAAACCTTACCTCTTGAAGCTTGAATTCACTAGTTCCAATTGTGTTCCTTACGATGTTTGATCTTCTTCTTCTCCCGTGCTCTCTTCTCTCGTTCTCTCTAGACTTTTCTGAACTTATGAGGATTAATGAGATATTTTCTCATTTTTATATTTTTCATATTTACAGTTTTAGTCCCTGAACTTTCATTCCTTGGACTTTTGACACAAATAACTTTGGCCACATGAAACTAAAATTCTTACATTTTTGGTCCAAACTAGAATTATACTTTTATAATAATTCTTGTATATAGTCAAATGACCAAATTACCCTTCTCATGGTAAAATGACTAATTTACCCTTACAAACATACTTTCTCATAAAATATACATAAAACTTTAAATTATACACATCTTGTTTTACATATTTATATTATTAAATTTGGGTCGTTACAACTACCTCCCCCTTATTGGGATTCCGTCCTCGGAATCATTACACAACTACTAAATTAAGGTAATCACTTCTCACTCCTTTTCAAATGTTCTCCACCAAAGTTGGTTTCTAGTAGATACTTTCTTTTTGCCAACACATAATCATATTATTTATTATTTTATCTTTTAATCTTTTCTTCTTTGGTTGTTTTTGATTCTGTAATCAGCTCTTAGCGGTTCCTGCTTTCAATCCTTTATAGAGGATTAACATAATCTCTTTAAAACTTTATATCTTCCCAATTAACCAAATTGTCATTTTGGTCATTTTATCTGCTTTTCTCAACCTTTTAGTCGTTCATTCATGTTTCATACTCTTCATTCTAGTTACTTTCCTTTCTACCTCATTTCATTGACATACAATCTCTTAGTAAACTTATTTAACAAAATAGTTTCATACTTCAATACTTGTTATCATAAATAGCAATCTACTTTATAATTCTTCTCATATCTTTACTAAAACAAGTGAGATTATACTCACAGCATTCTTTACTTATAAAAGTTCCAAATATCACTAAATATATTTATACATAATTCGTATTTATACAATTTCATAAATACACAAATTCTTTTCCTTGTATAGATTTTGTCCCTTAACGGACATTTCACTTAAACATAACTTTATAACTTATTCATTCTTATCTCACTCTTTTCTTATATCTTTGCTCAAACATTATTACATAAGTAGTTTACATTTATTCTTTCTTCATCTTTACTGACAACTCTCAATTGGTTACCATTTTTTTAAGGAATGAATTTTCTTCCTTCTTGTTACACTTCACATTCTTACTTTTCTGATTGGGACAGAATCTGTCGAATCATCATATTGTTCACGAGAATCTACTTATCTCGTGCTGAAAGGGTTAAAACGATATACCGCTTTTTTTTTTTTTTTTTTAACAATTAGTCATCATCAACTTTCTTTCTATGTATAATACACCATATTTAACCTTATAAGTTTATACAGTTTTACTGTTGAAGTTGATCTATTATTTCAGTCAACTTCCTTCTTAATTCACACCTTTAAGGAAAAATCATTTTTCACATACTTTTTTACTTATTTCCTGTACATTATATGTATTACCTTCTTTAATATTTGTCTTGTATCATTCTTTACTTGTATTACTTTCATATTCAACATATAATCAACTTAAATATTTCTTTCATCTTCTTTGATGAGATTTCGGTCTCATTACTCATTACTTATTCGTATAAACATGTCTTTCTCATTTCTTCAATTTTTGTACAATACTTTTATAAGTATACTTTTCTTCCCTTTTTGGATACTCCACGTATCCTTCTCATATTAATACTTTATATTTTAGTATTTCTTTTGTCAATTCTATTTCTCACATTAGTGCTTAGTTTAGCACCTGATCTTCTGTTTACTCTTTCCTCACGGTATCTAAATTGTTTACCATGGTTGATTCGAAATTTATTTTTCTCCAATTCACTTATGGAACTTCATACATGTTGCATACTATAATTCACATTCCCGTACTTACTTCACTTTTCATAATATTATTACCTTGTGGTGTATTTATGTTTTATAAACCACATTCATTAACTTCTTGAGATATACTTACAAGTTCTTAATTGCATAATATACACATATATATACTTGGTTCTCTTTTGGTTTAAGAACCCAACTAGGTATTTTTAACATTTTCGTCCCATGACGAATTCTTGACATAACCCTCAATCACCATTACATTAATTCTCGCTACTCTTTACTTTTACATCTTTTATCATTTCTATTATGTGTTATAAGGCTACATGCCTAACACATTTTGCTATTCTTTCGTTTAAACTCCACTTCTTTACACTATATATTTCTTTACAACATTATATATTTCATATACAACTTATTTCTTATGTATCTTTAGGTGATACACAATTGCCATTTATTTTCTCGTCATCTTTCGTTCTTTTGTATTTCGAGGCATTATGCACAATACATTATTTTACTCTTTTGCTTTATACCTTATAGTATTCTAATTAGAATACTTATTTCATAACCACTTTTATACTTTTGTACATCATATTTATATATCCCATAACTTACTCATGTTTTTACATTTATAAACACATATAAACATACATACACTTCTTTGTATTTCATGGCTACAAGCCATGTACTGACCATTTCTCACAATTTTTAAATACTTTCACTCGTCACTTCCATCTAGAAATAATAACTTCCTGTCTATTTGTTTTAGTTCTTATCTTGTCTTTGATTCTTTGTCTAATACTTATTTAGACGTTTACTCTTGTTCTTTACTTCATATGTTTATGACCTTTAGTCATTTTCTTTTCATGCTTACAGGTCTCTTCAGTTAACATACGTCATTATACTCTTTTATTACTGGTATTTCTTATTATACTTCTTTCATTTGGTTGCGGATTTTAATTCCTGGCAACCACTATCTTATCGTTATTTGTTTCACCTTTAGTTTCTTGCCTAACATTTATTTAGGCATTCAACCTTTATTTCTCGATTCACATTCATTTTATCACATTACATGAATGCATTTTACTAAAAAAAATCATAATCTTTAACAATTTACCATTCATCATTCTTTTCCCCATTTGGGTAATCTTACTTTGTTTTTTTGTTTTTTTATTACTCATTATAGCATTTTACTTATAACTTGATCAATTGTTCAATCTTTGGACACTTTCATACATCTTCTATTTTTAACTTTTCTCATCATTTTACTCTTATCGTTCTGCAACGATATCTTACTTCCTTTATATCTTTAATATACACACGACTTTTAGATAAAATTATGCATTTAATGGTTATGCCCAAGGCATACCGCTTGTCAACAGTAAACTCTTCTTTACCATTCTTTTATTATTTTTTTTTACAATTCTATGTACTTTCAATATACTCTGCTTAAAATTTTCATTCTTCATGTAAAAGTCTTACAACTCCTATATAGGTAATCAATACCCATAAGTCTTCTTTAAATTACTCTTATTCATACTTTCTCTCACCTTGACAGGTATATATTTTAATATGTTTCAATCTGTCTAAAAATATTAATTATCACATTATTTCTTTTACTTTACCATACTAAGTGGTATATATCCACTACATTAACTTTTAATACTTACAACCTTACTGGTTGTTATTACATAGGCATATAATTCCTATGTTTTACTTACTACTCTCTTCAAAACCTTACCCACCATAATACCATAATTCCTTTGTGATTCCACTGGTCTCAATACATATCCTGTGATTATGATAATACGGGCCCATATTACCATAATCACCTATACGTATTGATTCTGCTTTTACCACAAGGTCTCATGGGACACTAGTTCCTTTAACATATAACACCATTAATAGTACATGGTGATCACTATTAGAAATCTTACTACTTTATAAACATAGCCTTTAATAAATTTAGACGGCTACGGAAAATATTATATAATTTTCCTAACAGTCAGATTTTTGCTCACTTTAAACATTGGCTTAACACTTATTAGTGTTATATATCTACATATTTAAAAAATGCATAATGTCTTAATCATTTAAGACAACATATAGCATACTTTTATAAATTATCTTTTCTATAGTATGAGTTTAAGCCAAGGAGTGGAACAAGCCAATCCTAATTCGCTTAAACTATGGCTCTGATACCAACTTGAAACACCCCATTTCTACTGTTTGCAAATACTATGGTTTTTCGTATAAATATATGATTACAAAAATACGGTTTATCAAAAACCGATAATTTAAATGATTAAAACAGTGGGTGTACAACTTCATATCAAGCTAACCATAGTAAGCAAGAAAGGATTTAACCTTGAGTCCAATATAGGAGCTAACTTAAGCTCCACTCCAGCTAAACTTCATCCCATTGATAGCAACTTATATTGACCTGGAATACATGGCAAAACATAAAACACGTAAGACAAAAATTGTCTCGTGAGTTACATGAGTTTTAGACTCAAACTTTTAACTTCTTTTCCAATCTTTGTATAAAACTTATGACATAAACATCTTTCAAAGTTTTAAAATACTAACATACCATAGTTCTTTATTCTTTTCAAAATCATTACATATCATACCTTGCATAATTATCTTCTTTCAAAACTTTATAATAACAATATACCATAACTCTTTACTTCTCATAAAAACATTTTATGATTTACTTTACAAAAATAACGTCTTTCTTAGTTTCTTTGACTGGTTTTATAAGCTTGCTGGATTTTTATACTTAGGGCTTTAATCACTATAAGTGATACCCCAAGTCTCTATGGCTAGAAAGAACGGATCAATCCTCACCATAGAAGTGCTGAGGCGATCTACTTCGCGATGGGGCTTGTCCCCAGTAGACCCCTTACCTAACCCGGGTAGGTTGGAACATAGTTCCCTTACTAACGCTGCTTGCTACAATTACCAGTCATACAAAAAAAACTTGCTGCTAGCTTGAACATTTCTCATAAACATATAACTTGTGGCTAAATGCCAAACTACATCATTCTATGTCTTTATGGCTAGATGCCAAATACATAACTTTCCAAACATATTGTGGCTATATGCCCTTTCATTCTTGAAAACATATAAGGTTTGTAACCAAAACATACTTCTTAAACATTTTATGGCTATATGCCTATCCATACTTTCAAACATGTATAACTTGTATTAACATATACTTTCACATATTTGGTTCATAGACCAAAACATACTTTCACATAATTGGCTCATAGACCAAAACATAACTTCAAATATAACATTATACTTTCACAATCGAGTTAGAGATAATACTCTTGCATATAATTTCATATATAGAAATTTTATAAGAAATCTTGAAAATACTTACTTGCCATGTACCCCAGAATGGGTAAAAATACTGCATGTACTCACCTCATGTATTGCTAGAAGATTGACTACACGTTCCTTGTATTTATACTCTTTTGATCCATTAGTCACTTGGCATGGACCTATATTTAACATGTTATACATTAACATTAATGCTAACTGACTCTATAACTCATTAGAGTCCTTATAATACTATCTTGGGTCATAACACTTATATATCTTTTAAATGACCAAGTTTAGTTAAACCGTATTTTATACGTATTTTACTACAGTACCCTCGGAGGGTCGTATTTCGATTCCGACAATTTTTCATGAAGGTTCACAACATATTAGACCTATGTTTAAAATTTGAGGTCAAACGGACAAGTATAAGACCAAAACTCAAAATCCATTTGGGCTTGGCAGGAGACAAATTAAGAAAACTGCATTTTCACTCTGCCGTAGGGCGCACCGCGCCCAGGAAAGGGGCGCACCGCGCCTACTGGGCAGCAGCCCAGAATCTCCCGATTTTTATGCTACAAATTCCCATTTTCTCATATTAAGTGCTTAATACACGTCTTAATCCCTAGGGTTTGTTCCAAGACCAAAACCATTCATTTACTTCATGTTTTTAACCATAAAAATCATAGATTTTGATTACTTTTCCAAACATTCCCGTTTTTGCATTTTTGATCCAAAAACCGAATTTGTTTGAAATTAATCACTTCTACTGCTTTATTTTAACAATTACCACATATAGAACTCATTAAAACCCCTTAGAATTGGTTTGATCATGTAAAATTGATTTCTAAGGCTTTTGAACAAAATTCCAATTTTTCAACAATAGCAACATACTTTGATGATTTTAAGATATGTTCTTATTTCTTGACTTAATTGGTTTAGGGTCATATCTAGGCCCTAAATACCAACTTACACTTAGTTTGAAACTTCAAAATCATCAAATTTTCTTTAAAATCTTGAAAATTCTTCCGGAAACAACATTTTTTTACCAAAAATCATTTTATTGAATTTTCAAGCTTATGAATTGATTTCTTGTTTCTTTTATAACATTTTTAACTTAACTAAACCATTAGAGCCATTTGAAATCAGTTTCAACTCATTAACCCATTTCTAGGGTTCTTGAGCTAAAAACCCATTTCATCATTTCTTGACATCTAAGCTTCAATTCCTTTGAATTAATGACTATTATATGTTTCTTTCACCTTTTCTAACACATTAGATTAATCAAAACCATCTGAATTTTCAAACCCGTGACTTAGGGTTCTTGAGCAAAATCACCATTTTCTTAATTTTCTCATACTCCATGACTAGAACATGTTTTAATGGTGATTTTGAGCAAGATGAATTAGATGTTTACATTGGAATCATGATTTCTGGAAAAATCAGAAATCAAAACTCGATTCCCGTTCAAGAATTTTGAAGTCTAGAACTTGAAAACCTTACCTCTTGAAGCTTGAATTCACTAGTTCCAATTGTGTTCCTTACGATGTTTGATCTTCTTCTTCTCCCGTGCTCTCTTCTCTCGTTCTCTCTAGACTTTTCTGAACTTATGAGGATTAATGAGATATTTTCTCATTTTTATATTTTTCATATTTACAGTTTTAGTCCCTGAACTTTCATTCCTTGGACTTTTGACACAAATAACTTTGGCCACATGAAACTAAAATTCTTACATTTTTGGTCCAAACTAGAATTATACTTTTATAATAATTCTTGTATATAGTCAAATGACCAAATTACCCTTCTCATGGTAAAATGACTAATTTACCCTTACAAACATACTTTCTCATAAAATATACATAAAACTTTAAATTATACACATCTTGTTTTACATATTTATATTATTAAATTTGGGTCGTTACAACTACCTCCCCCTTATTGGGATTCCGTCCTCGGAATCATTGCACAACTACTAAATTAAGGTAATCACTTCTCACTCCTTTTCAAATGTTCTCCACCAAAGTTGGTTTCTAGTAGATACTTTCTTTTTGCCAACACATAATCATATTATTTATTATTTTATCTTTTAATCTTTTCTTTTTTGGTTGTTTTTGATTCTGTAATCAGCTCTTAGCGGTTCCTGCTCTCAATCCTTTATAGAGGATTAACATAATCTCTTTAAAACTTTATATCTTCCCAATTAACCAAATTGTCATTTTGGTCATTTTATCTGCTTTTCTCAACCTTTTAGTCGTTCATTCATGTTTCATACTCTTCATTCTAGTTACTTTCCTTTCTACCTCATTTCATTGACATACAATCTCTTAGTAAACTTATTTAACAAAATAGTTTCATACTTCAATACTTGTTATCATAAATAGCAATCTACTTTATAATTCTTCTCATATCTTTACTAAAACAAGTGAGATTATACTCACAGCATTCTTTACTTATAAAAGTTCCAAATATCACTAAATATATTTATACATAATTCGTATTTATACAATTTCATAAATACACAAATTCTTTTCCTTGTATAGATTTTGTCCCTTAACGGACATTTCACTTAAACATAACTTTATAACTTATTCATTCTTATCTCACTCTTTTCTTATATCTTTGCTCAAACATTATTACATAAGTAGTTTACATTTATTCTTTCTTCATCTTTACTGACAACTCTCAATTGGTTACCATTTTTTTAAGGAATGAATTTTCTTCCTTCTTGTTACACTTCACATTCTTACTTTTCTGATTGGGACAGAATCTGTCGAATCATCATATTGTTCACGAGAATCTACTTATCTCGTGCTGAAAGGGTTAAAACGATATACCGCTTTTTTTTTTTTTTAACAATTAGTCATCATCAACTTTCTTTCTATGTATAATACACCATATTTAACCTTATAAGTTTATACAGTTTTACTGTTGAAGTTGATCTATTATTTCAGTCAACTTCCTTCTTAATTCACACCTTTAAGGAAAAATCATTTTTCACATACTTTTTTACTTATTTCCTGTACATTATATGTATTACCTTCTTTAATATTTGTCTTGTATCATTCTTTACTTGTATTACTTTCATATTCAACATATAATCAACTTAAATATTTCTTTCATCTTCTTTGATGAGATTTCGGTCTCATTACTCATTACTTATTCGTATAAACATGTCTTTCTCATTTCTTCAATTTTTGTACAATACTTTTATAAGTATACTTTTCTTCCCTTTTTGGATACTCCACGTATCCTTCTCATATTAATACTTTATATTTTAGTATTTCTTTTGTCAATTCTATTTCTCACATTAGTGCTTAGTTTAGCACCTGATCTTCTGTTTACTCTTTCCTCACGGTATCTAAATTGTTTACCATGGTTGATTCGAAATTTATTTTTCTCCAATTCACTTATGGAACTTCATACATGTTGCATACTATAATTCACATTCCCGTACTTACTTCACTTTTCATAATATTATTACCTTGTGGTGTATTTATGTTTTATAAACCACATTCATTAACTTCTTGACATATACTTACAAGTTCTTAATTGCATAATATACACATATATATACTTGGTTCTCTTTTGGTTTAAGAACCCAACTAGGTATTTTTAACATTTTCGTCCCATGACGAATTCTTGACATAACCCTCAATCACCATTACATTAATTCTCGCTACTCTTTACTTTTACATCTTTTATCATTTCTATTATGTGTTATAAGGCTACATGCCTAACACATTTTGCTATTCTTTCGTTTAAACTCCACTTCTTTACACTATATATTTCTTTACAACATTATATATTTCATATACAACTTATTTCTTATGTATCTTTAGGTGATACACAATTGCCATTTATTTTCTCGTCATCTTTCGTTCTTTTGTATTTCGAGGCATTATGCACAATACATTATTTTACTCTTTTGCTTTATACCTTATAGTATTCTAATTAGAATACTTATTTCATAACCACTTTTATACTTTTGTACATCATATTTATATATCCCATAACTTACTCATGTTTTTACATTTATAAACACATATAAACATACATACACTTCTTTGTATTTCATGGCTACAAGCCATGTACTGACCATTTCTCACAATTTTTAAATACTTTCACTCGTCACTTCCATCTAGAAATAATAACTTCCTGTCTATTTGTTTTAGTTCTTATCTTGTCTTTGATTCTTTGTCTAATACTTATTTAGACGTTTACTCTTGTTCTTTACTTCATATGTTTATGACCTTTAGTCATTTTCTTTTCATGCTTACAGGTCTCTTCAGTTAACATACGTCATTATACTCTTTTATTACTGGTATTTCTTATTATACTTCTTTCATTTGGTTGCGGATTTTAATTCCTGGCAACCACTATCTTATCGTTATTTGTTTCACCTTTAGTTTCTTGCCTAACATTTATTTAGGCATTCAACCTTTATTTCTCGATTCACATTCATTTTATCACATTACATGAATGCATTTTACTAAAAAAAATCATAATCTTTAACAATTTACCATTCATCATTCTTTTCCCCATTTGGGTAATCTTACTTTGTTTTTTTGTTTTTTTATTACTCATTATAGCATTTTACTTATAACTTGATCAATTGTTCAATCTTTGGACACTTTCATACATCTTCTATTTTTAACTTTTCTCATCATTTTACTCTTATCGTTCTGCAACGATATCTTACTTCCTTTATATCTTTAATATACACACGACTTTTAGATAAAATTATGCATTTAATGGTTATGCCCAAGGCATACCGCTTGTCAACAGTAAACTCTTCTTTACCATTCTTTTATTATTTTTTTTTACAATTCTATGTACTTTCAATATACTCTGCTTAAAATTTTCATTCTTCATGTAAAAGTCTTACAACTCCTATATAGGTAATCAATACCCATAAGTCTTCTTTAAATTACTCTTATTCATACTTTCTCTCACCTTGACAGGTATATATTTTAATATGTTTCAATCTGTCTAAAAATATTAATTATCACATTATTTCTTTTACTTTACCATACTAAGTGGTATATATCCACTACATTAACTTTTAATACTTACAACCTTACTGGTTGTTATTACATAGGCATATAATTCCTATGTTTTACTTACTACTCTCTTCAAAACCTTACCCACCATAATACCATAATTCCTTTGTGATTCCACTGGTCTCAATACATATCCTGTGATTATGATAATACGGGCCCATATTACCATAATCACCTATACGTATTGATTCTGCTTTTACCACAAGGTCTCATGGGACACTAGTTCCTTTAACATATAACACCATTAATAGTACATGGTGATCACTATTAGAAATCTTACTACTTTATAAACATAGCCTTTAATAAATTTAGACGGCTACGGAAAATATTATATAATTTTCCTAACAGTCAGATTTTTGCTCACTTTAAACATTGGCTTAACACTTATTAGTGTTATATATCTACATATTTAAAAAATGCATAATGTCTTAATCATTTAAGACAACATATAGCATACTTTTATAAATTATCTTTTCTATAGTATGAGTTTAAGCCAAGGAGTGGAACAAGCCAATCCTAATTCGCTTAAACTATGGCTCTGATACCAACTTGAAACACCCCATTTCTACTGTTTGCAAATACTATGGTTTTTCGTATAAATATATGATTACAAAAATACGGTTTATCAAAAACCGATAATTTAAATGATTAAAACAGTGGGTGTACAACTTCATATCAAGCTAACCATAGTAAGCAAGAAAGGATTTAACCTTGAGTCCAATATAGGAGCTAACTTAAGCTCCACTCCAGCTAAACTTCATCCCATTGATAGCAACTTATATTGACCTGGAATACATGGCAAAACATAAAACACGTAAGACAAAAATTGTCTCGTGAGTTACATGAGTTTTAGACTCAAACTTTTAACTTCTTTTCCAATCTTTGTATAAAACTTATGACATAAACATCTTTCAAAGTTTTAAAATACTAACATACCATAGTTCTTTATTCTTTTCAAAATCATTACATATCATACCTTGCATAATTATCTTCTTTCAAAACTTTATAATAACAATATACCATAACTCTTTACTTCTCATAAAAACATTTTATGATTTACTTTACAAAAATAACGTCTTTCTTAGTTTCTTTGACTGGTTTTATAAGCTTGCTGGATTTTTATACTTAGGGCTTTAATCACTATAAGTGATACCCCAAGTCTCTATGGCTAGAAAGAACGGATCAATCCTCACCATAGAAGTGCTGAGGCGATCTACTTCGCGATGGGGCTTGTCCCCAGTAGACCCCTTACCTAACCCGGGTAGGTTGGAACATAGTTCCCTTACTAACGCTGCTTGCTACAATTACCAGTCATACAAAAAAAACTTGCTGCTAGCTTGAACATTTCTCATAAACATATAACTTGTGGCTAAATGCCAAACTACATCATTCTATGTCTTTATGGCTAGATGCCAAATACATAACTTTCCAAACATATTGTGGCTATATGCCCTTTCATTCTTGAAAACATATAAGGTTTGTAACCAAAACATACTTCTTAAACATTTTATGGCTATATGCCTATCCATACTTTCAAACATGTATAACTTGTATTAACATATACTTTCACATATTTGGTTCATAGACCAAAACATACTTTCACATAATTGGCTCATAGACCAAAACATAACTTCAAATATAACATTATACTTTCACAATCGAGTTAGAGATAATACTCTTGCATATAATTTCATATATAGAAATTTTATAAGAAATCTTGAAAATACTTACTTGCCATGTACCCCAGAATGGGTAAAAATACTGCATGTACTCACCTCATGTATTGCTAGAAGATTGACTACACGTTCCTTGTATTTATACTCTTTTGATCCATTAGTCACTTGGCATGGACCTATATTTAACATGTTATACATTAACATTAATGCTAACTGACTCTATAACTCATTAGAGTCCTTATAATACTATCTTGGGTCATAACACTTATATATCTTTTAAATGACCAAGTTTAGTTAAACCGTATTTTATACGTATTTTACTACAGTACCCTCGGAGGGTCGTATTTCGATTCCGACAATTTTTCATGAAGGTTCACAACATATTAGACCTATGTTTAAAATTTGAGGTCAAACGGACAAGTATAAGACCAAAACTCAAAATCCATTTGGGCTTGGCAGGAGACAAATTAAGAAAACTGCATTTTCACTCTGCCGTAGGGCGCACCGCGCCCAGGAAAGGGGCGCACCGCGCCTACTGGGCAGCAGCCCAGAATCTCCCGATTTTTATGCTACAAATTCTCATTTTCTCATATTAAGTGCTTAATACACGTCTTAATCCCTAGGGTTTGTTCCAAGACCAAAACCATTCATTTACTTCATGTTTTTAACCATAAAAATCATAGATTTTGATTACTTTTCCAAACATTCCCGTTTTTGCATTTTTGATCCAAAAACCGAATTTGTTTGAAATTAATCACTTCAACTGCTTTATTTTAACAATTACCACATATAGAACTCATTAAAACCCCTTAGAATTGGTTTGATCATGTAAAATTGATTTCTAAGGCTTTTAAACAAAATTCCAATTTTTCAACAATAGCAACATACTTTGATGATTTTAAGATATGTTCTTATTTCTTGACTTAATTGGTTTAGGGTCATATCTAGGCCCTAAATACCAACTTACACTTAGTTTTAAACTTCAAAATCATCAAATTTTCTTTAAAATCTTGAAAATTCTTCCGGAAACAACATCTTAGTTAAACTTTGATATCACTCATATGACACACTATGGTACACATGATGTTGTGATGGGTTATGGTTTCAATACAATTGACCATCTTAGTTAAACTTTGATATCAAATGATGTGGAATGTACTAAGCATATGTAATATTGTTAGATACGAAATTCAATCAAAGATTCAATGAGAAAAAGTTTTCTGAAGGAACGATTCAACAAAAAAATCAACACACGCAATAACAATGAAGAACAATTAAGAACAAGTGAATTGAGGAAACAGGGTGCCAAATGCTTGATATTACTTTGAGAGTTTTACAATTGGGGTGATTGTGAAGCACACACGGCCCAGTGAGGTATCCTTGATATTTATACGTGATCAAGGATACCATAGTACAAAATATCTGACTAATAGTACAAAGAATATTCTAACGATACATATCACTATTAGCCAATAGGAGAGCAGCATTTTTGTAGGTATGTCTTGTTGGATTAGGTGTCTAAGCCATGACTTGTAATTGAACTTTTATCTTATGGTTAAAAGCAAAGTCCATTTGGGTTGCCCTCATGGGTGGAGGAAAGATAGTTCAGTAGAGAGAATAGTTGATTTATTAATTGTATAATAAATCAATAGAATATATATATATGGTTTGTTAATATATTTAAGTGCTAATATATTAATTAGAAACTATATTAATTAATTGAGATTTAATCTAGAATTAATTGGATTTAATTTGGAGATTAAATTAATTAATTAAAAGGTGCAGGGACTGGTTTGGTATTTATTCAATAGTTGAATAACTGGCCAGGAAAAACCAGGGACCAAATGTGGCGCCACCTTGGAGGCATCTCCAAGGGTTTGGCGAAACCCTAATTAGGGTTTTGGTAAGCCTGGTCCAAGTGGTCAAAAGCCTTGTCCAATTGGAGGCTCCTTAGGGTTTCAGGTGTAACCCTTGGAGGCTATAAAAGGAACCCCCTGGCACCTCATTCTGGACGCCATCTTCTCTCTGGATTTACTCTGCTGGACTGATTCTTCCATCCCCTGGGTGTGACTTTCATCTGAGGCAGGATAATTTTGCTGCTGCTTAAAAGGATCATAAGATCTAAGGTTGGTTTTTCTTGATTCTTCTTTAGAATTGAATTGTATCCTTTAGGTTCTTAGTTCTAATCTTCATAGAAGAAAACATAGATCAATATTAGGGTTGCATGTGAACCTTAGGTTATTTTGTGTTCATTGATTGCATAGAAACCCTTCAGTGGTATCAGAGCTAGCTTGTTTTCTTGTGTTTGATTATGAACTGCTTGAATTGTTTTGTGCCTAAGGGTTATTGGCGAAAATTAACCCTTGGGAGGAGGCCAAAATCGATCCCAAGGCTAGGGTTTCCTAACCCTAGCCGCCACCCTCCCTTGGTCCCCCTTGAATGCTTGATTTGCTTGCCTTAATTATGTGTTGTTATTTTTGGTATCTAAATCAACTAAAATAACTTGAACCCTAATTCCTTGGCTTGTAATTTTCGAAATTCATGGGACCATTACAGGTTAATTAATTTGATTAATTGGTAATCTGTAACCTAGATTTAATTAATTTAATTAATTGATTAATTAAAGGCAAATTAAATCTGCCTTAAGAATTAATTAAAATTTTCAAGAAAATTAGAATAATTTGAGAAAATTAGAATTTAATTAATTCTAAAAATATTTTAATAAGATTAAAATATATCTTATATGTATTTATGATTAAAAGTTAATTTAATACATATAAGAAAATTGGTTAGTCTACCGCTAGTAAGCCTCATTCACAAAACTGTCCTATAAAGAGGGTATAAGGCGACTGACTATAAAATGTTAGTCTAATGGGTATCTACTCTTACCCACCGCTCTCCTGGTCAGTCGAGTGTCGTTAGCTGAACGGGTATGATAGAACCGCTAAGCCTCTTAAAAGTATAATGCTATAATTGAAAGTACTAGAACCCTAAAACAAATCCCAATCTAGTTACTTTAGGAAAATGTGAATTTGATGCTACCCCATGAAATTGCACATTGCACTTTATGAAACGTTGGTGGAGCGTGTGTGGCTTACCGGCACACCAATAGGGGTTCATAAAGAGTGGCAATGGGTGTCTCGGGTGTTATCATTGTTGATGGAGCGTGTGTGGTTTACCGGCACATCAATTTGAGATGATAATGGATCCCGAGAGCACCAAGCTAATTTGCATGGTTATTCACACCCGGTTTGTGATCCTCGGCATCCCAGTCACAAACGGTGGGGCATATCCGAGATTAAACATGCTATTGAACAGTTCAATAAATCTCATAAGAAACTAGGAATTCCATTTATAATAAGATTATTTTTCCGCGGTGGAATCGGCTGAATCGTCATTCGCCTACCTTTATAAAATTTGCTTATAGATTACGGCATCCCTCTTCTATGTTGCAAATTGTTATAGTTGGATCCTAGCCTTATTTTATATTGGGTTATTATAAGGACCGACAAGTATCTAATTAAACTTACCTTCTTTTATAGATGTCTTCTGCTGATCAATCCGCTCCCCAATCAAACTCCAGTGTTCCCTCAATCCTCTCACTATGTTCCAGGGTTCAATTGAACGGGACAAACTATAATGACTGGATTAGAAACATCAAGATGGCTCTGAGGTATGAGAACAAAGAGTATGTTCTCGAGACCGAGCTTGTCGATGTCGACCCCGAAACTGCTACTCCCGAGGAAATTGCCTCGTACCAAAAACATACTGATGATGCAACCAAAGTGGCCTGCATCATGATCGCCACAATGAACCCCGAATTGCAGAGAATATACGAAGACTACTGGCCCTATGAGATGCACAAGGAGCTAGCGGAAAAGTTCCGCAAGCAAGAGCGCATCGAAAGGTGCGAAGTGGTCAAGGACTTCACGAACAGCAAACCCAAAGATGGAGAGTCCATCTGCACTCATGTGCAAAGAATGCAAGGTTACGTGGAGCGGCTTAGAAAGCTTGCGATGCCTGTACCGGAACAGTTGGCCGTTGACATAGTGCTTAACTCGTTGCCGAGTTCTTATGACCAGTTCAGGCTGGCTTATCATTTGAACAACAATCAGGCTAATATGACTGAGTTGCATCGCATGCTTCGAGTAGCTGAAGACGGGATGAAGGGTAAAAGTGTACCCTCGGTTAATCAGCCCGTTCTAGCCATTGGAAGTGGCAGAGGAAAGAAAAGGAAGGGCCCTCCTAAGCAAAATTGGAGGGAAAAGGTTCAAGTCGGGTCATCCAGTAATGGCTCGAGAACCAAGACTTCCCAAATTCCTTGTGTGGCCAACCCCGATGAAGCAAACTGTTTCTACTGCAAAGAAAAGGGTCATTGGAAGAGAAGCTGCCCCAAATACTTGCAGGATGTCAAGGATGGGAAAGTAAAGCCATCGACAGCAGGTATATACACTATCTCTAAAAACTCACCATCTTCTAATTCTTGGGTCCTTGACACAGGATGTGGTTTTCACATTTGTTCTGATATGCAGGGCCTAAAGGAAAGCAGGGAGGTGGAGCACGGTAGACTGAACTTGATCATGGGCAATAGGAGATCGTCCCCTGTTACCAAGATTGGAGTTTATAGTTTAGTGCTTAGTAGTGAAGTTTGTTTAGATTTATTAGATTGTTGCTATTCGCCAGAAATGGCAAGAAATATTATTTCATTTCACGCATTATTCAGACAAGGATTTCATTTTTCTTTTGATAATAATATTGGATCTATTTCTGTTTTCAAAAATGGTATTTTGAATTTTACTGCTTATCCTTGTAATGGTGTGTATGAAACTGTGAAATGTGTTGACAATCTAGGACAAAGTGTAAATTATATTGATTCTACTAGTGACGTGGAAAAGGCATGTCTGTGGCATAGTCGGCTCGGGCACATCAGCAAGAAACGCATCGCCCAACTCCAAAAGGATGGAGTGTTGGAATCATTCGACCTCAAGTCGGATGATGTATGCGAATCTTGTCTGTTGGGCAAGATGACTAAATCACCTTTCAAAGGGTCTTTTGAAAGAGGTGAGGGTCTATTGGACATTATTCACACGGATGTGTGTGGTCCATTCAGATCAACCACAAAGGATGGCACGCGGTTCTACGTGACTTTTACCGACGATTTTAGTAGATACGGTTACATCTACTTGATCAAGCACAAGTCGGACACCTTTAAAAAATTCAAAGAGTTTAAGAACGAAGTAGAGAATCAATTAGGCAGGAAGATAAAGATGCTCAGATCCGACAGAGGCGGAGAGTATCTAAGTATCGAGTTCCTAGACTATCTAAAGGAATGCGGAATAGTTTCGCAGTTGACACCTCCCAGGACACCACAGTTGAACGGTGTTGCAGAGAGGCGCAACCGAACCCTGTTGGACATGGTTCGTTCCATGATGAGTCGAGCTTCACTTCCCATTCACTTCTGGGGGTATGCCTTAGAGACTGCCGCCCATATCCTCAATCTTGTCCCAACTAAGAAGGTTGCGAAAACACCTCATGAGATGTGGACGGGGAAAGCTCCCTCGTTAGCACATATCAAGGTCTGGGGTTGTGAGGCTTTCGTTAGACGAGAGACTCAAGACAAACTCGCAGACAGAAGTGAAAGGTGTTTCTTCATTGGTTATCCCAAACAGTCCTTTGGATATCTATTCTACAGACCGAGCGAGGACGTGGTCTTTGTAGCTAGACGAGCAGTCTTTCGAGAGAGAGAGCTCGTATTCAAAGAGGACAGTGGGAGTACCATTGATCTGGAAGAAATTCAAGAGTCATCAGATGACGCAACCTTAGGAGAAACTAGCAACCAACATGAGGATGAAGTTCCTGTTGGACCGACAGATGTATCCTTACCTCTTAGGCGTTCCGGTAGGGTTAGCATGCCACCCGAGTTTTATGGGTTCCATATAACTTCGGATGGGGACACTTTTGTCAGTGATAGGACACTGATAAATTTGGATGAACCAGCTAACTACCAGGAAGCAGTGGCGGGCCCTGAGTCTGCCAAGTGGAAAGAGGCCATGGATAGCGAGATCAAGTCCATGTATGACAATCAAGTTTGGAACTTGGTTGACAATGTACCGGGTCGAAAGACAGTCGGGTGCAAATGGATCTTCAAGAAGAAGACAGACATGGACGGAAAGGTACACACTTTCAAGGCAAGACTAGTTGCGAAGGGTTTTACTCAAACCCCAGGGGTTGATTATGACGAGACCTTCTCACCAGTAGCTAAGATAAAGTCTATTAGGATTATGCTGGCCATAGCTGCATTTCATGACTATGAAATTTGGCAGATGGACGTCAAAACCGCTTTCCTTAATGGGAAGCTGACTGAGGATGTTTACATGAATCAGCCAGAGGGTTTTGTCGATGCAAAGTATCCTAATAAGGTGTGTAAGCTTGAGAGATCAATCTACGGATTGAAGCAAGCTTCTCGCAGCTGGAATCTTTGTTTCCATGAGAAAGTCAAAGAGTTTGGCTTCTTTAGGAGCGAGGATGAGTCCTGCGTATATGTCAAGGCTAGTGGGAGTATAGTCACCTTTCTGGTGCTGTATGTCGATGACATACTGCTCATGGGAAACGATATTCCAACCTTGCAAGATGTTAAGGCTTGGCTTGGGAAATGTTTCGCCATGAAGGACCTAGGAGAGGCTGCCTATATTCTTGGGATTAGAATATTGAGAGATAGGAAGAAGAGACTGATTGGACTCAGTCAGGGTACATACTTGGATAAGGTACTAAAGAGGTTTAGTATGGAAAATTCCAAGAAGGGAGAGCTGCCTATCCAAAATAATGCGAAGCTGAGTAAGACTCAAAGTCCGAGTACAGACGAGGAAATAGCTGAGATGAGTCGAGTACCATACGCTTCGGCTGTGGGATCGATCATGTACGCTATGACGTGTACTCGCCCTGACGTGGCTTTTGCTTTAAGCATGGTCAGTCGGTACCAGGGTAACCCTGGAAGGGCGCATTGGATAGCTGTAAAAAATATACTCAAGTATCTGCGAAGGACAAAGAACATGGTGTTAGTCCTCGGTGGCAGTGATACCTTGAGAGTTGAAGGATATACAGATGCCAGCTTTCAGACGGATAGAGACAGTGGTCGGTCTCAGTCGGGCTGGGTATTCCTTTTGAACGGTGGAGCAGTTACTTGGAAAAGTTCCAAGCAAGAAACAGTGGCTGATTCCACGTGCGAATCAGAGTACATAGCAGCAAGTGAAGCGTCAAAGGAAGCGGCTTGGCTGAAGAACTTTATCGGTGACCTTGGAGTAGTCCCGAGTATTCAGGAGCCCTTGGAACTGTTCTGCGATAATGAAGGTGCGGTCGCCTTGACAAAGGAACCGCGAGATCATGGAAAGTCCAGACATATCGACAGAAAGTACCACTACATCAGGCATAGGGTAGAAGAAGGTCACCTCCTTGTAAAGAGGGTATCATCGGAAGATAATCCTGCAGATCCCTTGACAAAGGCTCTGAGTAGGATTAAGCATAATCAGCATGCTAGGAGCATTGGATTAAGAGATGATATAAGTTTTAGTAATTAGATAGATTCGAAACTTGTAACAATGTATTGTATTTGACTCTTGTGATTTAATAATAGAGATTTATTATGGTTCACTACTCTTGTCAGTACTTTATCATTGTGTTTCATTTTGCATGTTTTACTTCCTGAATAATTGGATTATTCAAATATCCACAGTCGATTACACTTTAAGGGAGTAAGTGTGAAGTAAGACTGTCATGAATTGGTAATAGATTGTCTAAGGAGTTAGACATTGCAATTGGATTGCTGAACCATTCGTGAGTACTTGGAAATGGAGATTTGAGTATTGGATAAACCCGCGCTCAATGGATTGCTTCATGGATTACATCACGAGCAATGTTGAGACGATAATATCTTTTGATCTTTAAGCTAAGACATATGAGTTATGATTTATTAGACGGTTGTTCATTGATAATATGAAAACGCATCGGTAACTCGGTGTTATAAAACGTATTGTTGTGAGTGATTTGTCTGGTAAAAGACATAAGTATATGAGTCGAAGTTTATTCGTCCCTTGACCCTAACGGGAAACAGATATCTGTAGGCCTCTCGATGATTTTGAAGTTGACTAAAATGGTTGGCCAACCGGGACTAAATTGGTAGTCTAAGAGTCATATGCAAATCGGAAATCGAGGAACAGTGAATCAGACCAGATTGATTTTATCCATGTCTTGAGTCTGAAAAATATCTTGTTGGACGGAGGATCATCTGATCACTTATCTTTGGACAGAACTGACTGGGTCAGAGTTCAGACAATTAAAGTCATAGACTTATCCAAGTGGGAGACTGTTGGATTAGGTGTCTAAGCCATGACTTGTAATTGAACTTTTATCTTATGGTTAAAAGCAAAGTCCATTTGGGTTGCCCTCATGGGTGGAGGAAAGATAGTTCAGTAGAGAGAATAGTTGATTTATTAATTGTATAATAAATCAATAGAATATATATATATGGTTTGTTAATATATTTAAGTGCTAATATATTAATTAGAAACTATATTAATTAATTGAGATTTAATCTAGAATTAATTGGATTTAATTTGGAGATTAAATTAATTAATTAAAAGGTGCAGGGACTGGTTTGGTATTTATTCAATAGTTGAATAACTGGCCAGGAAAAACCAGGGACCAAATGTGGCGCCACCTTGGAGGCATCTCCAAGGGTTTGGCGAAACCCTAATTAGGGTTTTGGTAAGCCTGGTCCAAGTGGTCAAAAGCCTTGTCCAATTGGAGGCTCCTTAGGGTTTCAGGTGTAACCCTTGGAGGCTATAAAAGGAACCCCCTGGCACCTCATTCTGGACGCCATCTTCTCTCTGGATTTACTCTGCTGGACTGATTCTTCCATCCCCTGGGTGTGACTTTCATCTGAGGCAGGATAATTTTGCTGCTGCTTAAAAGGATCATAAGATCTAAGGTTGGTTTTTCTTGATTCTTCTTTAGAATTGAATTGTATCCTTTAGGTTCTTAGTTCTAATCTTCATAGAAGAAAACATAGATCAATATTAGGGTTGCATGTGAACCTTAGGTTATTTTGTGTTCATTGATTGCATAGAAACCCTTCATGTCTGACATCCAACTTGCTCTCAGGATAAGGTTTGTTACACAAAAACCTTCGGGTCCTCCAGTGTAAAACCTTCGGATCTTCAGGTACAAAACTCGAGCTTCGCATGTAAAAGACCTTCGGATAGTTAATCACACTTCATCACAAAATTATCTTCAACAAATATGCATAAATCATATTTGTATTGATTAGCACTAATGATGTAAACGGAGGCAGATATTGGCAGATACTGTAATCCTCATCACTGCACCTGAACTTTAATCCCCACACCCATCCCCGCCCCTACTCTGTTTAATCCCTAATCGGCCTAAGTAAAATGATTCTTGTCGGGTATGGGGAACCTAATGGATACCCTTTTAGTTATAAAATATGTAATTTTTTGTAAATCTAAAATACATAAGCAACCATCACCATAATTAAAATGATCAGTTTCTCATACGTCATTCTCATTGTAAACGAAATAAAATCAATATTTATAAATTTCACTCTCATGTTCTTGTTCAAAAATCTAAACTAAGTATCAAATTCCACAAAACTTGGATCCGCTACATCATCTCTTATAACTTCAAACTTTGCAATATGTTTTTCTTTATTTAAATGTGTACCTAGTAATAAATAGATAAACAAATACAAGTATTTTTACAAATTATTTATGTTAAAGAAAATAAAATATAATAGGGTTAGAATATAGGAAGCCATGCCTAATTTCTCATCCCAAATGCAATCTTGTGCAAAAATTAGTGCTTCGAATGTATCAGGATGATGCCTATTACGATGAGAAGTGATATGTCTTCCACCAATACTGAAGACCGATTCATATGCAACTATAAACAGTGTATTCCCAAAACATCTCTAACAACTTGTTGCAAGGTAGGATATTTAAGACCATTAGCCTTCCACCATGCTAAATATCAAAATCTCCGACCCTTGGAAAAAGATTCTCCTCTAAATAATAATCTAATTCAAAAGAATATGTTTATTCAATGAAGAATATGTTTCTTTGAAGAATCTGTTTAATAACCAGCCAAAGGAATCCAGAATCATTAAATTCCATGTCAAAATCAAAATTATTCAATGAAGAATATGTTTCTTTGGCATCATGTGACTTGTATTATTTTACAAAATCGTAAGTCAACTTTCTAATCGGTTCAACTTCTTTTACAGAATCATCATCAGAAATTTGGGGGAAATAACAACAAATCAGCTCCATTTTGAATATTGGGTCTAACATAGTGGCTATGGCTAATACTCCATGTATGATAGACCAATATTGTTCAAACTTCCAAATCATATTGGTAGCCATCGTCTTGATCTTCATATAAGGTGATGTAAGGCACTCTTATAGAAACATTCAATGTCACAAATCTTTTGGGGAAAATATTAGTTGTTAAATATTTGACACTGAAAAACATCCCATATGTATTATAGATAATTTGAGTTTTTATACATTAGTTTTGCTAATTGCCTATATTGATCACTAGGCGCTTGCTTGTAGTTTTTGTCAATGTGTACAAGATGATAGAAGACATCATTATACACAATTACACTTGAGTTTTCATTAAAAACACCATCTTGTCTGTTTTGTACATTCATTTTCTCTCCTTTGTTCTTGTAATAAGTAAACAAATCCTCAAGAGTCTTACTCACCTTTCCAAGTATCTCCTTGCTTTTCTCAGAATTCGTACCATAAATTGTTTCAATGCAATAACTGACATATCTTAGCTTGTTGCATGGATCCAAAACAACCGCAACATACAATAGATAATTCATGTTATCTATGTTGTCCCAATATTTATCACATTTCGCTTTCATTGAGGTTGCCATATTTTTCTTTAGTTCATCTTCACTCAAACACATCCGGGTGATTGTGGCTTGCATTTTCACAAGCTCCGAAATAAATATATTAGATGTCACATACTTCGAACCAGATGTCTTTGTTGTAACACCAGAAAATATTTTCAAGTACTTGATCAAATTCCTATTTTTCATCAATAATAATATGTAAGTATTAAATTGATGAATACAAAATAGTAATTAAAAAAAGTTAATTGTACCTAGCATTCTCCCAATCAGCATCACTTGGAGCACCAACTACTTTAGCCTTCCTTTTCCTTTTTCTTGTGCTCCCTTCCAAATCGTTCTCTGCCTCTGTGCGAAAATAAGCACCGTAAGAGGGATCTATCGTGTAAAGCCTATTGAGAAAATAAAACGCACACACGATATTAGTTTTATTAGTTAAAGGAAAATTAGTATAAATACATAACAAATAAACATACATTTCAAACGCATTTTCATAATTTACAGCTGTTTCCAACATTTGATATGTTGAATTCCATCTCGTGTCAACATCAAGAGAGAGCTTTTGTTTGCATTTTATTTCTACCCGAGCAACACAGTCTTCAAATGTTTTATACCGAGCTGAAGATCGCACGTATGTCACCGCGTTTCGAATTCTAGTAACACAATCAAATTGCTCTTCTAATCCATCTCTGACCACAAGATTGATAATATGTGCACAACAACGTAAGTGCAAATATTTACAATCTAATATGTCATTTGGTCCCTTTAACATCCTTTTCAAATATCTTATATCCCCACGTTTGAAGACGCATTATCCACTGTGATTGTAAACACAGTCTCAATCCCCCACTTTTCTATACACTCATAAACAAGGCTTCCAATTGTCTCACCCCTATGATTCTCTATCGGGCAAAAGTTTAGTATCTTTTTCTGTAAAACTCAATCGTCATTGATCTAATGTGCCGTAAGGCACATATAATTGATGTTTTGAACCGATGACCATGTATCAGTGGTTAAACACACTCTTTGACCATTCATTAGATGTTTGACATTTTCTGCTTGTTGTTCATAAACTGATAAACAATCTCGAGTGACTGTCCATCTAGATACGATCTTAAATTGATGATTCAATTCCCACACAAACTCTCTAAAACCCTCGTCATCGACAATACTAAAAGGACGATTATATTTGATACACATTTTCGCACTGGTAATCTCCACCTCTCTTGGCTAAATGAATGCTTAGGCAAAGACCCACTCCCCTCCGTACCTTTTGGCTTAAAGCTCAAAGTCGTTTGTTTTTTTTAATAAGTTTTTTATAAAGAGGCGAGGTCCTACATACATTAACCAAATGACTAAGTAATGAAGAAGTACCATTCTTCCTAGTACCACAAGCTAAAACCTTTTTACAATGGTTGCATTTTGCAGATGTTTGGCTTTCTACACGTGGAAAATGTTGCCAAACAATTGATCTTGCCATACTTGACTTATTTTCTTCTTCGTTGTTAACTTCACCCGTTAATGGGACGTCATCTCCAATCTCATTTTGATCATCTAGATCAATTATTTTTTCATGTTCATCGTTAGCCATCCTGAAATAGAAATAAAAACATAGAAAATCAGGTCTGATAACACAAAATCTGATAACACTATACAGAAAATCAAAACACTTGCATTTTCAGCAATCGTAACACTATATAGAAAATCAGAAAATCAAAACACTTTCAGAAAATCAGAAAATCTGATAACACTATACAGAATATAATAACACTTTCAGCAATCAGAAAATCAGATATAACAATCTACAATCGTATATAAAAAACATAGAAATGAAAACACAAAAAATCTGATAACACAATACAGAAAATCAGAAAATCAGATCTATACAGAAAATAAGAACACTTTCAGCAATCATATACACTATTATTGACTATACAGAAAATCAGATAACAGCTCTAATAGAGAACAAAATCAAATACAACAATCATATACACTACTAACAGTCAAAATCAAGTATATACAACTCTAATAGAGAACAAATCATTTTCAACAATCCCACCGGATATGAAGAATACAGCAAAAACATTTTCAGCAATCGTATACACTACTAATGCAGTCAAAATCAGATATATACAACCCTAATTATGCAGTCAACCTCTAAGAAGATTACTCACCGGAGATGATGAATATAGCGATGATGGTGGAGTATCGAGGGACTAGGGTAGAACCGTAGAAGTAGAAGTGAGTAGAATCGTAGAAGCAAGGCAGGCGGCGTCCGGCGACTGCGAGGAATCGACGACCGGAGGAACGCAGCGGCGTCCGGCGTCTGGAAGGTTGAAAGTGGCCGGAGGGAGGAACCCTAAATCCCGATATCAGAGTCTGAAGAATGAAACGAGAGGGAAACAGGGAAAGTCACGAAAATTTCAATCCGACGTATTCTTTAATCATTTATGAGTTATTCCCTTATTTTTTATTTTACATAATTTAATATTAATTAAATAATAATTATTTATATATAATTAATATAATTATATGCGGTTCAGTGCGATTAATTCGTGGTTTGCGGTTCGGTTCTACCTGCGGTGCGGTTCGGTTTTTTGAGGTTTTAAAAATTAAAATTCCCACCGCACTGAATATATTCGGTTTTTGAAAATTAAAAACCGCATGTGCGGTTTTTGCTTCGGTTTCAGTTAATACTGTTTTTTTCGGTGCGGTGCAGTTTTTGCTCACCCCTAATAAGAACACTTTCCGCAATCATATACACTATATAGAAATTCAGAACACTTTCAGCAATCATATACACTATTGACTATAAAGAAAATCATATAACAGCCATAATAAAGAACAAAATCAGATACAACAATTGTATACACTACCAATGCAGTCAAAATCAAGTATATACAACTCTAATAGAGAACAAATCATTTTCAGCAATCCCACCGGAGATGATGAATACAGCAAAATCATTTTCAACAATCGTATACACTAGTATAATGCAGCCAAAATCAGATATATACAACTCTAATTATGCAGTCTAGCTCTAAGGAGATTACTCACCGGAGATGATGAATACAGCGACGATGGTGCAGCCGACGATGGTGGAGTATCTAGGGACTAGGGTAGAATCGTAGAAGTAGAAGTGAGTAGAATCGTAGAAGCAAGGCAGGCGACGTTCGGCGACTGCGAGGAATGGACGACCGGAGGAACGCATGGCGTCCGGCCTTGAAGGTTGAAAGCGGCCGGAGGGAGGAACCCTAAATCTCGATATCAGAGTCTGAAGAGTGAAACGAGAGGGAAATTGGGAAAGTCACGAAAATTTCAATCCGGCGTATTCTATAATCGCTTATGAGTTATTCCCTTATTTTTTTATTTTACATAATATAATATTAATTAAATAATAATTATTTATATATAATTAATTATAATTATATGCGGTTCGGTGCGGTTAATTAGCAGTTTGCGGTTCGGTTCTACCTGCGGTGCGGTTCGGTTTTTTTGCGGTTTTTAAAATTAAAAACCGCACCGCATCGCATATTTTCGGTTTTTTTTGAAAAATAAAAACCGCATGTGCGGTTGTTGCTTCGGTTTCGGTTAATGCGGTTTTTTTGTTGCGGTGCGGTTTTTGCTCACCCCACTGAACGAGTGCTCCTTAGTATCTACCGAATCCAATATGAAGTGAAGTCCATCAATGTCGCTAATCCTAACGGGCGAACCAGGTGAAACTCGATACAGGAAAACAAAAGCCACTGGAACAGGGGATCTCTCCATTGGGGTGCAAACAGAACAAAACGAGTGTGATAGTCCCCCCCAAATACATAAAAGCTTTTATGATATCAACCCTCCGGATAAACACATAGACATTTGATCATTTCCAATAATCTCACTTGAACTTTTAGATTTTTGTAAATAAACCCTAAAATGATTGTCACATTGAAGATCCATAGACAATTTTGTAATCTTTTTGTATACTTTCCATTCCCAGGTTCACTCACGATCGCCAACTGAGCAATTTATTATTTGCAATTGATAACTTTATTCTTTTATTGACAATGCTTAAATTAAAATATAAAACGGATCAATTTGTTTCGACATTAATGGAGAAAGAGACAATTCATGAAACCATGAGTTGTTGGGAATCCTACATTATAATCCACCCAAAATCGCCACTGCAACTTTCCATGTTCATTCAGCTACCACCCACATTAATAAATGTTTTATTTTATAGTTTTCTACATTTATTCATGAGCTACTAGCATAAACATATCGGTCTACGGTCTACCTATCAAATTATTTATTATATATAAATAATTTCGATCTTTTTAATAAATAAAATATTGATGCTATTATACCGTTTCGTACCATTTTATGCGAACGTTAAAACCAAAAAAAAAAAAAATTATTTTCACGTGGTTGTAAGTTATTGTAATGTGTACTTTCATGGTTTATTATAAAAAGAAAATATTCTCGATTTTCTATCAACTGTTTTCACTCTAACAGTTGTTTCACTAACAATTAAGGTTCGTATATATTTCAATTTTAAAATGGTTTATTATAAAAAAAGTTATTCTCGATTTGTGCGTTAGTAACTGGTACAAAATATTGCTACGATTACGTTTGTTTCGTTTTTCTTTTCTTTAAATTTGTTGCATTTAGGTTTCACATAAAATATTGAAAAATAGGCTGATATTATGTTTTTAACATAAAGGGTTCTAGTGCACTTTTGGTATGGAGAAGTATTTTGTTTGTAGAATAATTAAACTCTAAACATAAAAGGCAAGTTGATAGTTAGAAAGTGTTTTGAGGGCTGCGTAATTACTGAGATTTGTAGAAACATGCAAAGAAGCCATGTAAAAACAACTTTGGACGATAGACTTATAAATGACTATATTCGTCTTCTCATTTAAATGACATAATGAATAAATAGAGAATTTTTTTTTCTAATCTTATTTACCATTTTCTAAAACATAATCAAAAACTAGTCAAATTATTGATATAACAATGAATTTTGCTGATGGCGTATGTAAAATTGGGAGGTCATCTACGAAATCATCAAAACTATGATGTTTTGATGATTTTCGCAAATGATTTATGAATTATTCTTGGCCTCCCAATTTGATGTATAAAAACAACATTTTAAAGTCATTTTCAGTTCTAGGTGAGTATTTTGCAGATGGCATCTGTGAAATCCTCTGATATTCATCTGCTAATCATTTTCTCAGATAAAATTTGTGATTTTGCATATACCATTTACGAAACAGCATTTCGCGGACGGTAGTTGTGAAATTGCAGATTTCCATCTGCAAAATTTCAAATTTTCTAGAAAAAGTTTGCTTTGTCTAGTCATATGAGAAATTGCAGTTATTTGATAAAAAGTTTGTATATTTCGGTTAACCATATTGTGAAATTTGACTTTTGTATTGCGATATCTAATATTTGTATTGTAAAATCTGACATCCGTACATTGAATTTAAGTGAAAGCAGTATTGGTATTTTTATAAGTTATACATTTGAAACATAAAAAATAAAAAAAATTGTCGATATCATTTTTCTTTCGAAAAAAACACGATTTCAAATTCTCAACATATGTATTTTTTGTTGCTTATATCAATGGTTTATGATAGTCAGTAAATAATGAAAGTCAATACGATAGGCCTTTTCTTAAAAATCATAGTGTAGAACTTCTGCCAGATATAAAACTTTCTGATTTATTAAATTTGGTCAAAGTAAAGATAGATCTGGAAGACAACCCTAATATTGATTTGTCTTTCCTACATCCTACATTGAAGTATTTCATAGAGATAGTCTATGAGAGTGACATGGAACACTTGAAAAACGTTATTTAGACAGTCTCAACTATTGTACATGTATCTCTGATAGATAGTGTTATGATGGAACATGCTATGAATGTTCAATACAATAGAGCTAATCGATCAATTGTTGTTCAGAAAGTCTCAACTATTGGTAGCACGATAATCTTTGTTATTTATGATTTCATATGTTTATATAGTATATTTCCACATCCTTTGTTTATTTATTATGATTATTCTGTAGCTACGAGACTTCCTCACCGGCTGTAGGCGTCCCTCGTTATAGATGCGACCTACCTAGGTGACTTCAAGAGCACTATTAATTGACGGTTGCAATGGACAGTGAAAACCAAAAGTTTCCTGTTGCGTAAGGAATATGCAAGAGTGAGTGCACCAAGACGTGGTCAATGTAATGAAAAAAAAGTACACGATGCATCGACGAGTTAGAGCATTTAACCACCATTTCTGATACTGCACCATCGGTTGTCGTGGTCACTACTAATATATTACCAAATGCGCATAATGGTGTTTGTCGTGATCATATTTTATCAAACTTATGAGCTAGGTTCAAGAAATTCAAGAGACAAAAACTTTGTTTTGGAAGGCAGCAAAGTGTTAGATTTCGACAATATTTTTGAAATCCCATGGAATAGAAGATGTGTAGAATGAGAATACTTAAAAGTCACGGATCCAACAAAATGGTAAAGGAAATATTTCTCCATGATTCATTATAATATTATGGCGTCAAATACATAGTCAATCAATGCCTTACTGAGATATTCACAGAAGATGTCGATAATGATGCTTATGGAGTTCTTTTGCATGACGATGCAAGAGTGGTATTTTCAATCACGAAACAAAGCATGTATAATTTAGATGTAGATAATGATGCTTATATAGTTCTTCCATTTGAAATACATAGAACTTACAAGTGTTATTTGATACTTTATGTAGTGAAAGTAACAACAAGGCTCACCCCATGAGCTGATAAGAAGGATGGCAAATAAGAAGATAAAAGTATTAACTGACATGTCTATCTAATTTCAAATTCAAGATTTGAGGTCCTATAATTCCATGATTACCACATTGTTTGTTTCAATGAAAGAACTTGTTCATGTCAAAACTGAAATTTATCTAATTTACCTTGTAGGCGTGTCATATACGTCTTAAAACATTTAAGACATAATGATTGCTCTAAGATGTCTATCAAAGGCTATCATACAGATTGTTACCGCTAGACATACGGGGAGTTAGTGAACCCTCTTCTTTTCCCTTCCAAATGAGAGAAATCAGATGGTTTGATGATTGTTAAAGCACCTATGATGTCCACGTTCTCCGGTAAGTAGAAAGACGTATATCTTTAATTAGTTGTATATATTTTATTGTTATTACAAACTTATTAATTAAAGATAATACTAACAATATAAGTAATACTAATACTACTACTTATAATAATAGTATAGTTTAGTTGTGACTAGGATAAAAAGTGAATTAATTCAAGTAAAACAAATACAAGTATAACAAGCTATAAAGAGAAAGGGGCTGGATGCAATTTCACAAGAAAAAGATTGTTGGGTTTTTTTGGAAAGGAGTAAAGAGAAAATCATATGGAAAAGATCATGGACCAAAGCTATAAAATTCTAATCCAAAACCCCCCACAAGTTAGGCAAGGGTCGAACCCCCCATTTCCACTTCCATTTTTTTCATTCATTACACCCACACCCTCTAACCTAAATGCCTAAGGGATTCTCTAAGATAGCTTACTCCAAGAAAAAAGGTGGGGAAGTGTTGAATGCATTTTCTGCACCCATTTTGGACCATTTTTTCTGGCCTTTATCATGCATTTTAGTTTTGCATGCATGCATTTTCATCAATTTTTCATGGGCATGTTTACTTTCATGTGTTTGTGGTTGATTTGTAGGAGATCCAGACAAATGAGCTTGGAGGAACGAAGCTAAAGAGATTTGGCGCAATGAGGCTGGACCGTGGGAATTTGCGAGCATTTGGAGAGCATGTCGGAGTCAATTGGAAGCACTTGGAAGCACTTGGAGCAAAGGAGTTTTGAAATGTTAAAGCTGGCAAAACACGGGGGCGCGTGCAGAAGTGAAAACCAAAACACAGACACCGTGTGTGTTTCTAAAATTGAAGAATTGAAGATTGTCAAACACTCGGGTCATGTGAAATCACACGGGTCGTGTCCAGTAAAGTCCCCAAAATTTTCAAAACCACATGTGCCTTGTGAATTCATACAGGTCATGTGTTGTACAGAAAACAACTTTTGGGCAGTTATTTTCTCCCGATTTAAAATGCATTTTGGGGCTCATTTGACATATTCATGCATCCCCAGGAAGTCTAGAAGTAGTTTCTTTTGAATACTTTCGCTAGAAATCATTTGGAAACATCAATTTCATTGAAGTTTATCATTGGTAAGTCAGATTTGAACACCAATTTCTTATCTTTCTTCTTGGATTACATGGCCAAACCCTTTTTATGCGAGTTCTGTTGGACACTCATGTTTTGTGGTTTAATCGTATGATTTGATGTTTTATTCATGATTCTATCTAGAGATTTTGGTTTTGTGCATGATTTAATGTTTGATTCTCGATTCGATTCATGACGGCCACATGAATTAGGGTTTGCTTCATTCTAGTTATCCAACTCATAAAATCTATAATTGTTTTATGAACTGATACTAAGTAACAAACAAACATCAAATTGATTCCGTGGTCGGGGCTAACTTCGTATTAAACCTGAATCACACGTTTTACACTTTCGAGCTTATGAGAACTATTGTGTGTTGTTGGGAACGTTCATACAAAACTTAATGCAATCTTCCAAATTTAATCTAAGAGCTTGTTTAGATTTTATCTTAGAAGGTTGGTTGAATTCAAAGAGGTTGTTTTGATTAAGTAATATTGGTAAATGAGAAGTACTAGAGCTTGTTAGTGCTTCAAAGTACCCACTTAGATAGAATTTGACATAACATCACTTCTCTATTATTGAATCACCTTAGTTAATATTGAATTTTCATATCGAATCACCTTAGTTAATATCAGTGTTGTAGAAATCGGCCTCGGCGGCCGATTAATCGACGATTAGTCGCTTGGTGGTCTTCAACCGATTACGATTAGGCCTAATCGGTCAGCTTGACAGTTTGCTGCAAAAATAGGTCAAATATCGGCCTTGGCGGCCGATTAAACGGTCGTGACAGTCATTTTTTAATTTATTTTTTATTTTTTATTTTTATATGACGACACAAATGCTCTCTAATAACTCAAGAAAACTGAAAAAAATCAATATTAAAGAATAAAAATAAAAAATTTATAATATTTGATGTGTATCTCGGAATAAAATGAATTAAACTTTGCTATTTTTTATATTTATATATTTTAAACGAATAAACTTTATAATTTAGGGTCTCCGATTAATCCTTGACTAATCCCTGATTAATCTGATTAATCCATTAACCCCACTCGACCGCCAAGCTACCGTCAAGCGATTTTTACAACCTTGGTTAATACTGAATGAGAATGGATAAGAGGGTCATGTGATTGATGCGAGGGCTATGGATGGCTATATTTCTAGGAGCCAAGTCAGTTGAGGGACCTTGTCGGGCTCCTTTTCCCCCTCCAAACAGATATGCTACAACAACAACAGATTTTTCTAATCACTAGTTCCTTACGGTAAATTGATTCTAAGTGTTGGTTCGAGTTGTTAAGCCGGACATATATTGAGCTCTTTACAGGTGGAAGGAGGGGAAAAAACCTTGTCAAGGGGTAGGCCAAGCCCACTTAAAGTGAAGTGATATAGAAATAAACAAGCAAAGTGGAACAGACTTCGAGGTAGATAAATACACAAACTATCAGTAAGTGGCATTTTTGTTAAGCTGGTCAAAGACAGTGCTTTAAATTGGTGGAATATCGTGAGGAAGAGCCAAAGCCCATCCGACATGGAGGGGATGACATGGGAAGCATTAATCGACAAACAGAAGATGAAATATTATACGTAAAGGGACATGTAAAAGGCTGAGGGGAATTCCTGTAACTGAAGAATGGAAGTATGTCTTTCGACACTATGTAGCAACCTTCATGAATAAGATGTAGTTTTACATCGATTGGGTACCAAACAAACGGTGAAAGATCATATGTTTTGTGGTCGACTTGCCATCTGATTATCAGCTGCCGGTCACTATCCTTGACACACCCATACATGCAACTAAAATTGTTGAGGACATGTTGACTTTGAGAATCAAGGAAAGAAAGAACTATGGGGATAAGAGGAAACCTGAGAGATCATATGGATCCTACAAAAAGGGTTGCTTTTGAGAAGAATGATAGGGGTACCTCATGCACCCTAATGGTTAAGTAGTGTGATAAGTATAAGAAGAAACATCAAGGAAAGCTTAGGGAACAACATTGCTAACGATGCAAGAAGATATCCAACAAGTACCAATATAAAGAAACTATGTGTTTTTCGTGCAATGAGATGGGACACATCAACAAATTTTTTCTAAAATAGGTAATCCACCTCGCGTAAAGGGAAGAGTATTTCAGATGACCGTCGAAGAAGCCAAAGAGACGAACAATGTGGTGATATATTGACACATTCTTAAAATCAGATATCTGCAAATATGTTTGTCTAACTCAAGAGCTAATCACTCATCTATTGTATGGTAGGATCATTCCTTGTGAAACGTGTGCCTGCTAGTGTATTACTTGTAGGGATGAGCAATAAAACCAAAGAACCGAACTGGAACCTAATAGGGTATATGGTTCAGTTCTAGAATTTAGCATTTATCGAGTTTGTTTTGTTTTTGGTTTTGTGTTAGTTCAGTCTGTTAGGTGAATGTGAACATTTTGAAGTTGTTTTTTCAAAGTTTGGTGAAACAATTTTCAAAGGTTGGTGAATGTGTTGAAACACAACTCTACATTCACATTACCTTCTCATATGTATAAATAGCCTTCATATGTTCAAGGAAAAATTGCACCACAACTCAATACCTATAAGAATTGAGTGTATCTCTTGTAATCTCCTCATTCAAATAAAATCTAGTTGTAGCCCGTGGACGTAGGATTTGCACCGAATCCGAACCACGTAAAAAATCCTTGTATTCTTCTTGCTTTATTTTCGTGAGTTTGTGTGTGTGTGTGACAGTGTATTTTCGCTGCGTGTACCCGGTCCGGTTCCCAACAACTGGTATCAGAGCTTCGGGTTTTGGAGGAGGTCTCGGTTTTAGAAATTAGAGTATGCTCTGTGGTTGCAGTTTTGTCTGATCTTCCACATCAGAAACTAATTTCTATTAATCGTATTAAAAGGTATCTTGGTACTTTGAAGGGTACTGTTCTGTCACACAAAAGTACTATAAAATATTTGTCTCTTGTTTGTCGTAATGGCTGAAGACAAGGTTGTAATCGAGAAGTTCAACGGTTCTGACTTTAGCTGGTGGAAAATGCAAATAGAAGCATTGCTATGTCAGAAAGATTTGGACGTGGTACTTGGAGACAAACCGGAGAAAATGGAAAAACCTGCTGAAGATGCGTGGAACTCAAAGGACAAGAAAGCTAAGGCGGTTATTACATTGTCGTTGGAAAGGAGCGTCGCTTTCAACATCATGAAGGAAACCACGGCGCGTGGTATGATGGATGCTCTGACGAACATGTATGAGAAACCGTCGGCGGCTAACAAGGTGTTCTTGATGAAGGAGTTGTTCATTACAAGGATGAATGAGGAAGGCTCAGTTACTGTTCACATTAACAATCTAAATTCAATTCTGTCCAGATTGTCATCTGTGGGAATTAAATTTGATAACGAGACTCAAGCTTCACTGCTACTAGCTTCACTCCCTGATAGCTGGTCAGGAACAGTTACTGCTGTTACGAGTTCAGTGGGGACCAGTGGTATGACGTTTGAAGGGGTTCGAGATTTGGTTCTAGGCGAGGATACCAGACGCAAGAATCAAGGTGGCTCGTCTTCTTCTGAGTTATTAAATATCGGAAGAGGTAGAGGGAATAACAGGTGTAGTGGGAGCAGTGGGAGTCGGGGAAGAAGTTCATCTAGAACTTGGAAGAATGTGAAGTGATGGAACTGCCAAGAGGTGGGACATGTTAAGAGTCAATGTCCAAAGAAAGAATTGAACATTGCTGGTGCTGAGAGTGTGTCTGAGGATGATGCACTGATACTAAGTATGGAAAGTTCTGTAGACTCTTGGGTCATGGATTCAGGGGCTTCGTTTCACGCCATGGACAACGGAGAAACAATGGTGAATCTAAAAGAAGGAGATTTTGGGAAGGTACGGTTAGCAAATGACGAGATGCTTCAAGTAACGGGCATGGGAGATATTGATCTGGTTACTTCATTGGGAACTACATGGAACCTGAAGAATGTCAGGGTGATTCCGGAGCTGAAGAAGAAATTGATTTCTGTTGGTCAGTTGGATAAACAAGGACTGGAAGTAAGGTTTGGTGGTGGTAAATGGAGGGTGGTCAATGGAAATTCGGTGATTGCTCAAGGTATGAAGCGTGGGTCATTATATATGGTTGAGGTACCTGCTGAGGGAAGTATGACCGTCCCTGTTAAGCATAACAAAATCTGGTTCGCTAAATCTAGTGCTAAGAGAGGTCATTTTGCAAACATGAAGTCTGGAGCCAAAGAGATGTTAGCTGAACGAGTCGGAAAGTCTAAACCATTCAGGGGATTTTGTGACAGTGGGAGCACGGGGTGTGTTTCGGGTACAGTTACAAAGAGCCGTTGGGTTTTGAAGACTAAGACTGAAAAATTCTCTCCTGTTGGAAGTTTGCAAAGTTTGGAGAGTGTTAGTGGTCCTCGGTGTATCTCTGGATCCGGTGGAGTGTCCAAGCCGGTTGAGACAGGGGATGAGTCGGTGGCGGTATTGACCACGACTGAGTCGGTAGCGGGATTGGCTACGACTGAGTTGGAGCTTGTAGGAGCTTCAACTGGCCCTTCTAGTACTTGATGATGAGGGGCGGCTGCAACTAGGAAATTGGCTGAGTCTTAGCTTGTTCTTTGGAACTGGAAGCTTGGAAGACTTGTTATGTTAGGAGATTAATTAGAGATGTTCAAAATCTTCAAGTGGGAGATTGTTAGGTGAATGTGAACATTTTGAAGTTGTTTTTTCAAAGTTTGGTGAAACAATTTTCAAAGGTTGGTGAATGTGTTGAAACACAACTCTACATTCACATTACCTTGTCATATGTATAAATAGCCTTCATATGTTCAAGGAAAAATTGCACCACAACTCAATACCTATAAGAATTGAGTGTATCTCTTGTAATCTCCTCATTCAAATAAAATCTAGTTGTAGCCAGTGGACGTAGGATTTGCACCGAATCCGAACCACGTAAAAATCCTTGTATTCTTCTTGCTTTATTTTCGTGAGTTTGTGTGTGTGTGACAGTGTATTTTCGCTGCGTGTACCCGGTCCGGTTCCCAACACAGTCTGGTTTCATAACCTATCTCATTTATAACATAAGAAATTAAGCATATGACCCAACCAGAATCGAATTGGAACTGATATTCCCTTTCAGTTCAATCTTCGGTTCCATGATTTTGGTAATTTTGATTTCTATCTTTTTTGGTTCACTTCCATTCAGTTCGCTTCTGAACCTGTGATCATCCCTAGTTATCTGACTTAGGCGCTATTTACTAATTTACATCTCATAAATTTTGCAAGGTCATTGGCGGGCCTTTACGTAAATTAGATGATGGCTTACTAGTTGAGGTAGCAGACAATAGGTTCATAATAATTCATGTTGAGTAAGGGATTGCACCATTTCTTTTGGTTGTAAAGTAATTCCAGTGAGACTATTGCCCATGTCTATCGGTGTGTTGGGTAGGGATTGGTTGAGTACCCATGAAGCAGAGATAGTTTACAGAAAGAAGATGGTCCAGGTTTAGTCAAATGATGTTGAAACGATAGTGGTCGAGATAGATTAACAAAAAAATTAGCATATTAATCATTTTGGTGATAAAATCTTGGAATTTTGTAGCAAAAGGGTGTCAATCCTATTTGACATATGTGATTAATACACTAAAGGTGAAGAAACACTTGATGAGCTGAAAGTTGTACGAGGTTATCCTAAGGTCTTTCCTGATGACCTCTAGGATTTCCATCAGACCGACAAGTAGAATTCAGAATTGACTTGGTACTAGGAGCAACACCAACTGCAAGGGTGTCGTATAGGTTAGCCACTACATAAATGCAAGAGCTCATGATGCAACTACAGGAAGTTGTGGATAAGGATTGAATTAGGCTGAGTTCATCACCTTGGGGAGCTCCAGTTATGTTTGTAAAAAAGAATGATGGGTTAATACATATGTTCATTGATTATTGAGAGCTCAACAAAATAAACGGGAATAGTAGATACCTTTTACGGAGGATCGACGATCTCTTTAACCAAATCCAAGGCGCTGACTATATTTGGAAGATTGATCTCACATTAGGGCATCATCAATTGAAGGTAAGGGATGTAGATGTTGAAAATACCACTTTCCGAACATGTTATGGGCACTACGAGTTTATGTTATTATCATTAGATTTGACAAATTCTCCATCATCATTCATGGACCTCATGAACCAAGTGAGCAAACCATTTCTCAACCCTTCGATGATTGTATTCATTGATGATATCCTCATATATTCCAAGAGTGAGAAAGAACATGAAAGAAACCTGCGAGAGGTTTTGGAGTTGTTGAAACAAGAAAGACTGTATGCAAAATTCTCAAAGTGTGAAATCTGGATTCAGGAGGTACTATTCATGGGTCACGTGGTGAGTAAATCTGGAATCAAAATCGACCAACAACGATCAACGCCGTGACAAAATGGGAGATCCCAAAAAGCCTAATTGAGTTTTGTAGTTTCCTAGGCCTTGTAGGATACTATAGAAGATTTATCAAAGACTTCTCAAAGAAAGTGGTAGTGTTGACTACATTAACCCGAAAGGGAATCCCTTACTCTTGGACCGGGAAACAAAATATAACTTTTGAGGAGTTAAAGAAGAAGTTATGTGAAGCAGCAATCCTTGCCTTAGCGGAGGGGACCAAAAACTGTAACACCCCTTTCTCAAACCGTAGCTTAGTACAGTTTATAATACAAATATTTTACAAAGCGTGACTATGAAAAAGTCACTCAAATTTTTTTTTTGCAAACTTATTCTCAAGGGGTATTACAGACTCAATACAGAAAACCATAATTTAAACTTATCTGTATTTTACACTGGTCCCAACTTCAACTCCATCTTCTTTCACCTAAGTACATAGCATTTAAAAATAATACGTGAGACATAAAGCCTCGTGAGTAATATGGGTTTTAGACCCAAAACGTTTCTGCTCAAAACTTGAATTATAAACAAGTAAACTACTAAAACTTATTTTCATAATAAATCTCAAATCTCTTTTCTTCTCTACTTTCAAAACTCAAAAATACTTTCTTTCTCAAAAACTGCTTTCTTTCTTTAAAACTACTTTCTTTCTTATAACTGCTTTCTTTCTCATTTACTTGTGACCAACTGAAACTCATGAATTAGTTTAGTTTAATTCATTTTACTAACTCCCCTTCGCGGGACAGAACAGATCTACCCGCAAGGTTATGCTATCTCTGTCTCCCCTTCGTGACTTGGATCAGAACCAATCACAAGGTTATGCTATCTCTGTCTCCCCTTCGTGACTTGGAACAGATCCAATCACAAGGTTACGCTAAGCTAGACAACTACTTCGCGACGGGAGGTACCACCCCAGTAGTGTCTTCAGATCTCCCGATTATGTGGGTGATCCTAGTCCGGACAACTAACTCTCATTACTTTCTTTATCTTACTTCTTATCTCATTACTCTCTTCATTTCATCTCAAATTGGTCAAAAGGGACACAATTCATAATAAACTCAAACTCATAGTCTTTTTAACTCATAATCAAAAATACTTTCAGAACTAACTTCAATATCTTTAGCTCTCATATGAAGCTTCTTTCAAGAAACTTTACAAACTACACTGCTTTAAAATCTGCTTAAAAACACTTAGCTCTTGTATAAAGCTACTTTAAAACTGTTTCCAACTTTAGTATTCAAAAGTATTTGGAAATCTTATTTTCTGAAAATATCATTTTTGCTATGTACAAAAAGTCCACACATACTCACCTTGGTGTAGCTACTGATCACTAAGCTTCTCGTACACCTTTTCCTTTCTCGTGCTCCACAATGTTTGAAGCACCTCCTACACATATATCATATATACTTGCTTAATTAATAAATATTTACTACAACTGACTCTATAACTTAAGAGTCTCATATTGCACAACTACAGGTCATAACAAATGTATAACCATTAATAAACTCATTTTACAACTTTCCCGAAATACGCGTATTTTTACTACAGTACCCTCGGGAGGTCGTATTTCGGTTCCGACAATTTTCCATGAAGTCTTAGGCCATAATAGACCTATGTTTAAAATTTGAAGTTAAACGGATAAGCCTAGCTCAAAATCCCAAAAATCAAAATATGACATTGGCTTGAGGGTTGGCTACTGCATGCTACAGTGAAATTGCTCCTGGCGCAGGTTCGCGTCGCGACCATAGGGGTGGTCGCGTCGCGATCGCTGAGTATGTTGCGATATTTGACGATTTTTCAAACTGCAGTTCCACTATTCACCCCATTAAGCTCTTAATACTTAACCTAATTGGTTTAGGGTCATTTCCAGCCCTGAATACCAACTTATACTGGATTTTAAACTACTAAATCATCAAATCTTCTTTAAAATCTTGAAAACTCTTCCGAAATCACCATTTTTCACCAAAAATCAATTTATTAAATTTTTAAACTTGTGGACTGATTTCTCACTTCTTTATATCATATGTGACTTAACCAAACCATTAGAATCATATGAAATCAGTTCCAACTCATAAACCCATTTCTAGGGTTCATGAGCTAAAAACCCATTTCATCATCTTTGCTTCAAAACTTCAATTCCTTTGAGTTAATAACCACTACATGTTTCTTTCACCTTTTCTAACACATTAGATTCATCAGAACCACCTAAACATACAAACCCGTGACTTAGGGTTCTTGAGCAAAAATCACCATTTCTTGATTTTTCAACATGTTCAACAACTAGAATATGTTTTCTTGATGATTTTGAGCAAGATAATTTGAATGATTTCACTGGAATCATGACTTATAGAAATTCGGAAATCAAGTGCACGATTCCCGTTCAAGAACTTGGATGAAATAAACTTATAACATGAAATTCCTTACCTTTTGAAGCTTGGAATCACCAATTCCAAGTGTTGTATTCAATTCTTTGCCAAACTTCCAGAATTCCTGCTTCTCCCGTGCTCTCTCGCTCCCTCTCGAATGTTGTGTAATTTTCTGGGAGATGGGAGATCTTTTCTCCTATTTATACTTCCCATATTTACAGTTTCACCCCTCAAGCTCCAATTCTTCTATCTTGGCACTAAAAACCAAATTTTGTTACAATTTATATTTCATTTGTTAACAACTTAACCCCACATCACAATTTCTTAACATAATGGTCATTTTCATGTCAAATGACTAATTTGCCCTTTTCGGCCAAATTTCACTATTCACGCGGTAAAACTCCAAATTTCACATAAACTCTTATTTCTTATTATATTATTCCACAAATATATATTATTTTACATAATGGTCTTACAATGTGCCGAAAGACCATTTTACCCTTTTACAACTTTTGCGGGTTCTTACAAATACTCTATAATTTCTAGTGATGTTTCTCGTGTGGGTCTAGGACGTGTCTTCGCATAACGAAATAAGGTTATGGCCTATGCGTCACGAAAACTTATAGAGCATAAAATTAATTACCCGACCCATGATTTGGAGTTGGTTGTCATCGTGTTTGCCTTGAAATGGTGACGACATTATCTCGAGGACAATATGTAGGATTTTTATCGATCATAAGACCTTGTAGTACTTGTTCAGCCAAAGTGGCTAGAACTACTGAAGGTACATACACATCGTACAAACAACTTTACAACTTCTTCTCCACAATTGCTTCGCATGACAAAAAGAACTCTGGATGACTAGATCGTTTCGTCTGACAAAGATGCTTCGCATCACCACCATTCGCTTCGCTTCAATAAAATACAAATACAATGAAGACTTCCTACATGTGCATGATCACTTTCACGTCTACCATAGTCATAAATTGAGAACCTTGGATTCAAAACCCAGTTCTTTCTATTCCATTGTAATTGTATTGTTTTTTCTCTTCTAGTTTTGCTAGTAGGAATGCGCGTGGTCCGAAAAACGAACCGAACCGGACCGAAACTGAATTAGGATTTTTTTAAAACCGAAGACCGAAACGAATATGTATATTTGGTTCGGTTCAGTATTTTATGATAAATAGTAGTGTTAGGGTAAGCATAGTCCTGGGACTGGACCGAAACCGAATTAACATTTTTTTAAAAACCGAAAACCGAACCGAATATGTATATTCGGTTTCGGTCCGGTTCGGTTTTTTCGGTCCATATGGTCATCCCTAATTGCTAGTATGACTAATAAAATATCTAAGGCTCCGTTTGGTTCGCGGAATTTCTCAGGATTTGCATTTTAAATCCTGGGAAATCCTATGTTTGGTTGGAGAATAAGCATGGAATTTAAAATGATAAGATTTTTTAAAATGACTCAAAATCCCATGAACAAAGGATTTGTAAATACCTTGACCCCCCCTAGCATTTAAAATTTCATAAATGAAATATTTGTTTTTTCACCTCCGGCCACTACACCAATGCCTCCTCCACAACTTGCCACCCTATCGTCGAGGCTGCCTCCACCCCCGGCCACCCTACTGCCGATGTCGCCTCCACTTTTGGCTACATTGCCACCGACGGCGCCTCACCTCTGGCCACTCCACCACCGCTGCCGCATATACCTTCGGCCACCCCAATATTGCTGCCGCCTTGATCTCCAGCCACCCCACCGCCAACGCCGCCTCCACCTCCGGCCACCTCATCTCCCATGCCGCCTCCACCTCCGGCCACTCCCACCGATGCCGACTCGTCCACTTCCGGCCACCCGATCAACGCCTCCTCCGCCATCTCTCGCTACCCCCGTCGTTGACACTACCTCCACCCCCGTCCACCCTACCATCGTTGCTTCCATCTTCGACGACACCACAGTTGATGCTCTACCTCCCGCCACCCCACCACTGATGATATCGCCTCCACCTCCGACCACCCCACCGCCATCGCCGCCTCCACCTTTGGCCCCTACCGCTGATGCCACCTCTAGCTCCCGCTACCCCCACCACCACGTCCAACTCCACCTATGGCCATCTCACCGTCGATGCCGCCTTCACCTCCAGCCACCCTATCAACGACGTTGGCTCCACCGCAGATTTCGTGTCAACTATTCTATCATCGATTCTCGGTCATTGGTTCACGACGGTTTAATGTTGATCGTTCTAATGCTTGTTTTTTTTTTCAATTTTATAAATGTATTGATATCCAACCAAACGGGTTATGGAATTTTAAATACTAAGATTGTAAATTCTGAAAGATTTAAAATTGCATTGAATTTGAAATCCTAAGGTTTGAAATCCACAAACCAAACCCACCCTAAATTTTAAAATGATAACTGGATTTTCAAAGCACCGCCGACAGTTATTGCGATTTCAAACAGCCCATTATTAAAATTTGAAGTTATGCTTAGAAAAAAAAAATCAATCAAACAAAAAATATGTTATACGATGTTTACTAGAAATCAAAATTCAACTTATAAAATTTTATAAATGCTACTAACATTCATTTAAATTGGCATGCCGTTTTCATGGTATAGAAAATAAATTTGTTTTATTAGTTGACTTTTAATAAATTCAAGGTATCAAATTTTCTATAATACATATTTGTTATTTATTGTATACTCTTTTTTCTTCTATATAAATAAAACAAGTAGTTTTCTTATAACAAAGTTGTATATCATTGTCAAACGAATTTTTTATTTTAGTGAAAGATAACATTGTAATAGCTTAAACTAATATAAATACGTAATGTATTTAAAATTGTCAATCAAATATAATATTTAATATCAAAGATTTGGTTTAGTTATCTCTATCCACTAAATTACAAATACCAGAGGTGCAGTTGGAGGGGGGATCATGTGTCATTGTAACGTGGTTCCCCTATTTAGAGGGCAAGCCACGCAATTCTCCTTTTTTAAAAATTACTTTAAATAAATGTATCTGACATTTAAACCGAAAATATTCATTGGATATTATTATATAAATATACGTCATACATCATCTTCATCTGTTTGCCTTAGAATCACTCTTTTTCTCCATTATCACGCATTTTTAAAGGGAATCAATCTCAAAAAACAAAGTGGAAATAACGTACACATAACACTCATTTTCCAATTCAACCTTTATTTAGTGCTCTACCATTCGAGTTCAAGCATCTATCTATGGTGGATCAATTCCAAAGTCAACCAGACCTCATCTTTTTATAAAATCGTCCATTCAACGATTTAATATGATTATCTTTTTATTGGATTGGAATCTTATAATGACCTATCTCATAGTAATGCTCTAACGAGGTCCTTGATTAGTGGCTAAAGATAGGTTTTCTTTTATATATGATAAGGGTGGGGGGAGTAGATCCCTCCCATCCCACTGAACCCACGCGCCACGTCAGCTTTTCTCTCTCATCTCACTTCCATTTTCCCCATCTTTCACCAATCTTTCATCCATGGAACCAGTACCCACTGAACCCACTGAACCCACAATGCCACATCAGATTCTTAATATTAAATTAAATAAATAATATCAAAATAATAATTTAATTATATATATATATATATATATATATATATATATATATATATATATATATATATATATATATATATACTCATACATACGTGTGTATGTATATATATGTTTTTGTGTGTGTGTATATATATATATATATATATATATATATATATATATATATATATATATATATATATATATATATATATATATATATATATATATATATATATATATATGTTTGTGTGTATATATGTGTGGGTTCATTGGGTTCACCAAGCCACAACACATCCTCCCATTCCCATCTTTCGCGAACCCGCATAGGGCGGGGCAGTGGTACCATCGGTACCGGCGGTACCGCCGAGCCCAAACCCATCTTTCACCCATCTTTCGAGCTACTCCGTCCACCCTAAGAAAGATATTGATATCGATGTTCGCGTGTTCCATATGGATGGTAAGTCTTTAGACTTTTAGTGTTGGTGTTTATGCTATCAAGATGTTAACAATCTTCAAACATCACACAAATTCGTAAACCTTGAAAATATTGAAGACCATGATAATAATTTCTTCTAAACAATAACAGAAGGAAGCGAACCGGATGAACTTTTTCTACTCCGGATAAGAAGATTAAACTAAACAACCGAGCTTTGCAATTTTAAGTTTAAATTGTTAGTGTGTATATAGATAATGTATAGTGTGGCCTATGTTAGGCCCATTTGTATAAGACAAAATTGATTGTTTACATGGTATCACACTCACATTCGTAAACCCTAGTTTCTTAAACATGCACCAATTCTAGGCATCATTGATCTACTCCCATAGACTCATCATCATCATCCTCCTCCTCCCATACACATACACACACATTCATTCTCATTCTCTCTCTCTCTCTCTCTATATATATATATATATATATATATATATATATATATATATATATATATATATATATATATATATATATATATATATATATATATATATATATATATATCTCAAAAAATCTTGTGATAACTTGTTAGACGTTGAGACAAAATATCGATAACAACTAGGATATTTCAAGGATTGTGTGCGAAAACACTTTTCAAAAGCTGTGATTTAGACTCAATTTCTTGGGATATTACGAAACCAAATTTGGGATAATCCAGGAAGAAGTAATATGAATTTCAAGCAAAATCCAAAATTAAGAAACATATGATATCTTTATGTTCTTTGAGACAAAGTTTGTGAAGATAATCGAGAAAAAGCAAAATCTTGGACATATATAGGCATGATAGTTATTTTCTATTAAAACTTGAAGGAAAAGTCTCAATGTTTCCTTATAATTGCGATGGCTGGTTTTGTAGGGACCGCCACTAAAGGTTCTACCCTTGGACCCTGCCACGGGCGACGCCCTTTGGAACCCCACCAGAGCGCTGCTCCCAAGCCCCTGTCCCTAATATCACTTTAGCTTATCCGAGTGTGCATCTTGCACCTTCGAACTCACATTATAGCTTAAGTTGAATCTAGTAAGTCTCAAGTTAATCTTGATTATACTAAGTTGCTCGATAACACTAAAATCATTAACACAACCAACATCAAAAGCTTACATTCATGGATTTTATACCTTGACAAAAAAGAGGCAAAGCCCATTCAACTCAATAATGAGTTGAGAAATATTTTAACTAGTGATTCCTAAAGCACCGACTATTATCACTTGATCAAGAACATTAATGATAAACTTGAAAATATCAAGTTTTTGGTGCATGAAAAGAACATCATCACTTACATGATCATCGGCCTTTCCCCCAAGTTCTACTATATTGCAAGCCTTATTTAGCACCTACCCTTTCTCTGGACACGTTGTAAGCACACTCTAAGTTTTTTTTTTTGACGAAAAAAGAAGGTTTCAAACTTGCATATATATCAGCCATCTCACACCTATCATATTTCTTTGCCAATTGTCACCAATATTAAATTGATGTAACAAAATCAATGCTAAAATTGAAACAATGGCCGATAGAATGATCATCGAAGGAGGTAGTGGCTACCACCAGCAATAGCCATACAATGGCAACCCCAAGACGCCATCACCATGAATTAGATAGTAGCATAGTTAGTTATGCATATATCGTGGGTCTCATCGACATCAACGCGCTCAGTTTGAACACCATTGGTGGCATAATGAATTGTGTTACCATTTCAAAGATCGACTAGATAAGCCTAACCCACATTAGGTAATCCTTTATGCCCCGTGCATGCCTACTTCATCCCTACAGTAGTCTAGTCCTCCTCAACACCAACACATTCAACCACATCCATCATGGGCTCGATCAAATTCCACAGTGCAACAAGCTCATATCATACTGTCACTACCCATTCACTATTTTGGACTTGCTTTTCCAGCAAGAACCTGAATCATGTTATGTCCTTATTAATTATTTAACATAGTGGTTCTTTATTACGCAGGCAGTAGTAGTTGCTACATTGACATTGTGGTTACTTCTCATCTATATAAGGATCCACGTACTCTTTTTACATGGGGATAAGAGTTCCTTTCATTATGTCTTAGTTGGTAACAATCCACTATTTGGTAATACAAATAAGACTCATCCATGTACGAAACCCTTATCGACCACTCCACCTTCACAATATCATTATCAAGCCTAATATTTTTATAAACATTATCATAATCTATTACTTTAGTTGTTCCAATAAATGTTATGACGACTTTATGAATGATTATCCGACCATCAATTTCTTCTTCGATAAGATAGTTCCCGTGACCTATACACATGGCATCTCCTTTGCGTCTAGCTCTCCTATCTTAATGCCTGTTTTTTTAACATCAATGACTTAATCACCATGATGACCAAGTCCTCCGGTCTCTAGTTTCTCGACAATTTATTTACTGTAATAAAAGATGTCTTATTTTATATGACAAGTTTGTCAACTACACAAATACATTAGATTTCCTTTTATCATTTCCAATTTAGTTGCTAATGTCCCACTTGGTATTATGTAGTTGATGTTTAGATATTTCTTATTGCTAGTCATAGTCTTATGTTATTTCTCTTGATCATATTTCTCAATTCTTGTGTACATCCAAAATTTTCACAAAATAAAGTGGTGTACATTCATATTAAAACAAATAGAAATACAAGTTGTATCAAAATATCATAAATATACATAAGTACATCACATGATCGAGCTGGGCACTACATGTGAACTATAAAACTATACAAAATTCTTCAGACTCTATCTCTCTTGTGTTGTCTAACCTCTCCTGTAACTGCTAGATCCTATACACACACCATCACACAAAACATAAGTTATAAATATTGGTTAGCAACTTTACATAACTTGATAGCACATAAATAATAACAACCATAATATAATACAACACACTGCATACACATAATATACAACTTCAATCCACATTCCACCCAATCAATTAACAACATACAACCTTGTATTTGTTCTAATAAATCAATCGCGTGTGTACTAACATCCTAGCCACCTAGGCACTCGTCTTTCAGCCATACAGGCACTTCCTATGTAAGAACCCGTGAAAACTTGTAGTAAAATATGTAAAATAATCGTGTGTAATAGTAAGTAATAAAAAGGGCAAATCGGTCTTTTGCCATATTACGGATCTTAATGTAAAAATATTTTGTATTTGTGGGTAAGAATGTGAATGAATAAAAGTTCTATGTAATAAAAAGTTGTTTTGGGTGTCAAAATAGAAGAATGGAAACTGGAGGGGGGTAAAGTGGAAATATGAGATTTATAAATGAGATATGTCTTCTATCTCCAGAAGACAATAGAAGCATCGAGAGGGAGAGCCAGGGAGGAACGGGAAGCATATGATTTCTGGAAAATTCGTGAAGTAGGAAGCGGGAATTGGAGCATTAGTGAAGATTGAAGATTTCTAGACCAAGAGAGGTAAGAAATCATACCTAGTCTTACACTATTCATCATCTTCTTGAGGTAAAACTTGGACATAAACTTCTGGGATTTAAGAAAAGGTTCCAGAGGTCCTCTCCATCTTAATATGTTATAAACACACACTTCAATTAAGAAGTGTTGTTGAAATTATGAAAAAAATAATGAATTTGGAACTCAAGAACCCTAGAAATGGGTTTTGAGACTAAAAACTGATTTTAATGGTCTTATTGGGTTCTAAGGATCATTTAGGATGTATTAAGACAATCCTAAGTGATTAATTTCAAAAATTTGCATTTTTGGTGCAAAATTGTAAAAACGGGTTTGATGTGAATTTTTAGGAAAATCATGATTTTCACACGTTAAAACTTGATAAAAACTGAAGGTTTATGTCCTGGAATGACCCCATAATAATTAAGTCATGAATTAAGAACTTAATAGGGTGAATAATGCAGCTGCAGATTGAAAAATCGTCAAAAATAGCAACAGACTATGGATCGCGACCCGATCCAAGGACAGATCGCGACCCGACTATGGATCGCGACCCGACCCAAGGGTAGATCGCGACCCGATCTCGCGGCAGAAATGCAGCTTGGTTCTGTCTAATTTTTAAAGATGGAAACTATAGCTAGGCATGTCCGTTTGGTCTGAAATTTTTACCATAGCCTTAAAATGGTCTGAAAACATATAGGAGATTTTCAGATTCGTAATCCGACCTTGCGGAAAAATCACTGTAGCGGCAGTGACCAAAATTGTAAATTTATATTAAAACTTGATTTTTGGAGTTTGGGCTAAACTTGTCCAATGAACTCCAAATTTGAAACACAAGTCTATCATAGTGTGAGACTTCATGGAAAACTCTCGGAACCGAAATACGACCTCCCGAGAGTACTGTAGTAAAATACGTGTATTTTGGGAAAATTTATAAATTAAAGGAAGTTAGTATAACAATAGTTTTAACCTAATTATAACATGTAGTTGCATAGTATGGCACTCTTGTGCTGTAAAGTTAGTTGTTATATATAAATTGAATATAAATGTATATTTTGTAAATAATAGGTGGTGGTTCAAATACGGTGAACCGAGCTAAGGAAAAAGAGGTGCAAAAGACTAACTGATTCCTAGGTGACTCGAGGTGAGTGTTATGTGGATTTTCGAGTACATAGCTAAATAAATTTTATTTAAAGTATTTTGGAGTCAAAGTGGTTTATGACTTTAAGAGTATGTTATGGAAAGTATAATTATAATGAGAAAGAAATGGAACCAGAAATACAGTGACTAATAATGTGATTGGCTCATGGTGATAAGTTGCTTTAGTATCCGGATAAAGACCACGGTCTGCTGCGGTAGGGGTGGCAACAAGACACTACTGGGATGGTACCTCCCGTCGCGAAGTAGTTGTCTTACCTTGATAGATGAATCCGTTTCATGCTATTGGGGAAGTAGTTATACGGGTGCGTCCCGTATAAAACCTACGGGTGCGCTCGTAGGAATGTACTATCACGAAATAAGGAATACATGTGGGTGCGCTCACAGGGAATGAAAAAATTGGAAATTTAAAGAATAACGATATAATTGGTAAACTGTTTTGGGTCTAAACCCATAATGCTCACGAGACATTATGTCTCACGTATTTGTTTTAAATGCTATGTACTCAGGTAAGCAGGAAGGGCGTTAAAAGAGTCGGGTGTGGGACCGTATCATCGGTTATTGTGTAAAATGTATAATAAACAGGTTTGAACTGTGGTTGTGATGCAAATTCGTGATACCCCGTTTGTATTAAGAATACATAGCTTGTTTGCAAAAGTTGTAATAAAAGTTTGTAAAAAAAAATTGTGTGAAAATTTGGGGTGTTACATCCTAGCCGCACAGCCTCCCGACCACTGAGGTTCACTCCAGCTACTATGGCAAACACCAGCCACAAAGGCACACTCCGACTACTAAGGCACTCGTCAATCACAAAGGCACACTCTAGCCACTAAGGCACTCACCAACCATGTAACACCCCTTTTCTCAAACCATATTTAAAATACAAATACAGTTTTCAAACATAATTTACAACTCGTGACTATAAAATAGCCACTTAAATTTTTTTTATTTTATTTTACAAACTTAAAACTTGAGGGGTATTACAGACTCAATACAGATAACCATAATTTAAACTTACAGTGTACAATAACGGTCCCAACTACAACTCTCGCTCCCTTCACCTAAGTACATAGCATTTCAAAAACATAGTATACGTGAGACATAAAGTCTCGTGAGTAATATGGGTTTAGACCCAAAACTTGTCTATTCAAAACTTGAAATATCAAAAGTACATTGCTAAAAACGGATTCATTTCATAAATCTCAAAATAACTTTTTCTTCTTTACTTTCAAACTATAAAAAGACCTTCTTTTATAAAACTGCTTTCTTTCTCGTGACCAACTGAAACTTATGAATTAAGTTAATTAATTCATTCAACTGGCTCCCCTCGCAGGACAGAACAGATCTGCCCACTCGGTTTGCTCATTCTGTCTCCCCTTCGTGACTTGGAACAAATTCAAGCACAAGGGTATGCTAAGCTAGACAACTACTTCGCGACGGGAGGTACCATCCCAGTAGTGTCTTCTGATCCCCCAATTATGTGGGTGATCCTAGTCCGGACAACTGACTCATATTTCTTTCTTTCTTTAATTCTTACTTCATTTCATCTCAAATTGGTCAAAATGGGACACAATTTGTAATAAACTAAAACTCATAAACTTTGTAACTCTTTATCAAAAATATTATCAAAACTACTTTTAACATCTTAGTTCCCAAAAGGAACTTCTTTCAAAATACTTTGCAAATCATACTTTAAAAATCTACTTAAAACACTAAGCCCTTGTATAGAGCTTCATTCAAAACCATTTTCCAAACTTTAGTATTTATAAACATTGGAAATCATACTTTTCTGAAAATAACATTTTGCTACGTACTAGAAAATCCTCATAGAACTCACCTTGATTCTATTTCGGTTTACTAAGCTTCTCGTACGGCTTTTCCCTTTCCGTGCTCAACAACGTTTGAAGCACCACCTATACAAATCATATATATAAATACTCAATATAATTAATTCTATAAGGCTAAGGTCTCATATAACATAGCTCTAGGTTATAATAAATGTATAACCATTTATAAACTCGTTTTACGGTTTTCTCCGAAATACGCGTATACTGCTACAGTACCCCCCGAGGGGTCGTATTTCAGTTCCGACTCTTTTCCATGAAATCTTTGACTATATTAGACTTGTGTTTCAAATTTGGAGTTCATTGGACAAGTCTAGCTCAAATTCTAAAAATCATGGGCATGAATAGTGTTTTTAGCCTCTGCCGCTACAGTAACTTTTCCGCAAGGTCGGATTACGGATTTGACCATTCCCGACATGTTCTTATACCATGTTAAGGTTATGTCTGAAATTTCAGGTCAATCGGACATGTCTAGCTATGGTTTCTAGCGTTTGAGTTATTTGAAAATTTTAACATTTTTGGTCCCTGACTGGAGCACTGTAGCACGCAGTTCACCCATTAAGCACTTATTTCAGTTCTTAATCATTTTACTATCATTCCATGACTAAAACCCTTGTTTTACATCAGGTTTTAAGCCATGGAATCACTAATTCCAATTCCATTTCTTCAAAATCCCGTTTTTGATATTTTGCACCAAAAATCCATCTTTTTGAAATTAGTCACTTAGGAGTGTCTTAATACATCCTAAGTGATCATTTGGACCCAACAAAACCATAAAAACCAGCTTTGATCTTACAAACCCGTTTTTAGGGTTCTTGAGCACAAATTCCCATTTCTTGATTTCTAACATATAGCAACCTACTTCCATGTTTTTGAGTTAAGTTCTTAACTAATGGCTTATTGGAAGCATTAACTACTTAACCCACATGATTTATTACTGAAATTGCAGTTTCCACTCAACCCAAAAAAAACCCAAATCAAGAACACACACAAAACCTAGGTTAAAACTAAGGAATTCTTACCTCTTTCAACTATGGAATCACTAATTCCAACCTTGTTCCTTGCCAATTCCTTGATTTTCTTCTTCTTCTTTGCTCCTTCCCGCTGCCTCTCATGCTCTCTGGAATTCTCTGGAGAGTTTCTCACTTAATGAAAGAAATAACTCTATTTTAGAGTTATATAATTAACTTATAAAGTATTTACATTTTTGGTCCTTTGGTTTCTAATTTTTATACAAAGATGATCCTAAGACCATAACTTGCAACCAAAGTTCCATTAATTTCTAACTTTACAATTTCTTAACATTTTGGTCATTTCCATGTCAAATGACCATTTTACCCTTTTTGGTCAAATTTCACTATTCACGAGGTAAAAACTCCAAATTTCACATAAACTAGTATTTCTCATTATATTATGTTACAAATACATATTATTACACACAATAGTCGTACAATATGATAAAAGATGATTTTACCCTTTTTAACTTTTTCGCGGGTTCTTACAGTCACCCCTCCTTAAGCGGATTCCGTCCTCGGAATCTTTTCGTAATCCGTGAAATTCGGATATCTTCTCTTCATTTCTGCTAACGTTTCCCAAGTCAAGTTTGACCCTAAGGGATGCTTCCACTTAACAAGTACAAGGTCAATCTCCTTGTTCCTTAGCTTCTTTGTCTGCATCTCTAAAATCGCTTCGGGTTCTTCAATCAATTTGCTAGGAGTCTCCACCCTCATATCGGTATAGGGTATTACTAACTCTTATTTGCCAAAGTACTTCTTCAAGTAGCATACATGAAAGGTATCATGTATTCCACTGAGTTCGGGTGGTAACTCTATCTTGAATGCTTGTAACCCAACTCTCTTCAAGATTCTAAAAGGTCCAATGTATCTTGGACTCAGCTTTCCTCTTTTGCCAAATCTGACCACTCCTTTCCATGGCGACACTTTTATCATCACCAAATCTCCTTCTTGCAAGTCATACGGTCTCTTCTTTAGATTCGAGTAACTCTTTTGCCGATCTTGTGCTGCTTTCATGTTGGCTTGAATTATTCCAATTTTCTCATTAGTTACTCTAACAATCTCTGGCCCCGTAAGCTTAGTCTCACCCGCTTCCAACCAGCATAAAGGAGTTCTACACTTTCTACCATACAATGCCTCAAAAGGTGGCATTTTAATGCTAGAATGGTAGCTGTTGTTGTATGCAAACTCCACTAATGGCAGGTGTTCATCCCAACTACCTCCAAATTCCATCACACATGATCGTAGCATATCTTCTAATGTCTGGATCGTTCGTTCACTCTGACCATCTGTTTGTGGATGATACGCTGTACTTAGCTGAATTCTTGTCCCCATTTTATCTTGTAAAGCTCTCCAAAAGTTAGAGGTAAATCTGGGGTCTCTGTCTGACACGATAGACAATGGTGCACCATATCTTCTTAACACTTCATCTGAATACAACTGGGCTAACTGCTCCAATGGAGTAGTTTCTTTTATGGCTAGAAATAGTGCACTCTTGGTCAACCGGTCCACTATGACCCATATACTATCATGACCTCTTCTCGTTCTTGGTAACCCGACAACCAAGTCCATGGTTACATCTTCCCACTTTCCGGCTGGAATATGCAATGACTGAGCATCCCCATGCGGGACCTGATGTTCCGCCTTGACTTGTGCACAAATAACACACTTGGAGATGTACTTAGCTATCCTTTTCTTCATTCCAGGCCACCAATACTGTCTTTTCAAATCTTGATAAGTCTTGGTACTCCCAGGATGAATGGAATACTTTGACTTATGCGACTCGTCTAGAATTAGCTTTCTCAATCCTCCTGTCTTTGGTACCCAAATGCGGTTTCTGAAAGTCTTCAATCCTTGACTATTGGTTACAAACTGAACATCTTTTCCTAATTTCTCGTCTTTCAAGTTTCCACTTTCTTCAACTTTTTGTTGAGCTGCTTTAATCTGTTCTATGATACTGGACACCAATTCTATGCGCATCGACCTTGCCTTGATTCTTTTCTCAGGAACTTTTCTACTCAGTGCATTTGCTACTACATTTGCTTTACCCGGATGGTATATAATGTCACAATCATAGTCACTGATCAGCTCTAGCCATCTGCTCTGTCTCATGTTCAACTCTTTTTGAGTGAACACATACTGTAAACTCTTGTGATCCGTGAACAACTTGCACTTTGTACCATACAAGTAATGTCTCCAAATCTTCAAGGCAAATACGATCGCTGCAAGCTCTAAATCGTGGGTGGTGTACGTTTTCTCTGGATCTTTCAACTGTCTGGAAGCGTATGCTATAACCTTCCCTCTTTGCATCAACACACAGCCAAGCCCCCGATGAGAGGCATCGTTGTATACTTCAAAATCTTCTGTCCCATCTGGCAATGTAAGGACAGGCGTGTTACACAACTTCTCCTTTAAGGTAGCGAAAGCTCTTTCTTGTTCCTCTTGCCATCTAAACTGCTCTTCTTTCCTGGTTAATCGTGTAAGTGGCACTGCGATACGGGAGAAATCTTGAATAAATCTCTTGTAATATCCGGCAAGACCGAGAAAACTTCTAACTTCTGTTGGCGTCTTAGGTGGCTCCCATTTCATCACTGCTTCAACTTTCGCTGGATCAACTTTTATACCTTGGATAGAAACAACGTGTCCAAGGAACTGAACCTCTCTCATCCAAAACTCGCACTTGGAGAACTTTGCATAAAGCTGTTCTCTCTTCAAAGTCTCAAGTACTAACCGCAGATGACTCGCATGCTCTTCTTTATTCTTTGAGTAGATCAAAATGTCATCTATGAACACTATAACAAACCGGTCTAAGAATGGTTTACAGACCCGATTCATTAAGTCCATAAAGATCGCTGGTGCATTCGTAAGACCAAATGGCATCACTAAAAACTCGTAATGCCTGTATCGTGTACGGAACGCTGTCTTCTCTACATCACTTTCTTTTACCCTGACTTGATGATACCCAGATCTTAAATCAATTTTCGAGAAATAATCTGCTCCTTGCAACTGGTCAAACAAATCGTCTATTCTGGGCAACGGGTAACGGTTCTTTATGGTAATCTTGTTCAATTCTCTGTAATCAATGCACATCCGCATTGATCCATCCTTCTTCTTCACAAACAGAACTGGAGCACCCCACGGAGAAGAACTAGGCCTGATGAAGCCTTTATCTAATAACTCCTGCAACTGGGACATTAATTCCCTCATCTCTGTTGGTGCTAGCCGGTACGGTGCTCGTGCTATTGGGGAAGCTCCTGGGACAAGATCTATTCTGAATTCAACCTGCCTTTCTGGTGGCAAGCCTGGCAATTCATCTGGGAAAACTTCTGGAAACTCTTTTACCACTTCTATGTCTTTGTACGTCTGTTTCACTTTATCTTCAGTCATCACATAGGCCAGGAAAGATACACATCCTTTCCTGATACATCTTCGAGCTTTAGCTACACTGATGATACTTGACACGTGCGTTCTTCTTTCCCCATATACGTACACTTTTGCTCCAAGGGTTTTAACAGACATCCTCTTCTGTCCACAAGCTATCTTCGCATCATTTGCACCAAGCCAATCCATCCCAATTATTACATCAAAGGACTTAATTCCAATAGGAAGGAGATTAAGTCGAAACTTCTTGCCGTTGATGTCGAGTTCACAGTCTCGATACATATGCTGAACTTCCACGAATTTCCCATCCGCCACTTCTACTTCAAAAACTAGATCTAACAATTCTAATGGGACATTTAATCTAGCTCCAAACCCATGGGACACAAATGAATATGTAGACCCGGAATCAAACAGGACATATGCAGGTGTCGAGTTGATTAGTAGTATACCTGAGACCACATCGTGAGTCTCCTTCGCTTCCTCCCTGGTGATCTGAAAAGCTCGAGTCTTCACCTTCTGGGGTTCGGTCTTCTTCTGGGCTGTTGACACCATAGTTTCTCCTCCCTTGTTTGGGCAGTTGAAACTGTAATGTCCCATCTGATGGCATGAGAAGCACTCCACTTCGCTGGCTTTCTTGGCTTTACAATCTTTCGCTTTGTGACCGAATCCGCCACAATTAAAGCAGGCATTTGATCCCGCTCGACATTCGCCACCGTGTTCTTTCCCGCATTTCTCGCACTTTTTCACACTTCCCTGTCGGCTCTGACTTGAACTCATCTTCCCTTTCTTCTTTATGTTCCCACTGCTACTAACTGCCTTTCTTTTATCACTAAAACCAGGTCCTTCTTCCTTCCTTCTTTTTCCAACATCCTCCACAGTTCGGGCAGCAATGATCGCCCCATCTAACGTCTCGGCTTTCTTTACTTCTAGTTCATAGTTCCATGGCAAACCCCGGACATAGCGGTTAATTCGGGACCGCTCACTGGGGTAAGACTCCCCCACAAAAGGTAACATGTCACAAAACTTCTTTGTATACTCGTCAACCGTCATTTCTCCTTTCTTTATCGTTAAGAAATCTTCGTTCAACTTCTCCAAATCTCGCGTGGGACAGAATTTATCTTTGAGACACGTGACAAACTCTGCCCATGACCAACCATATACCACATCCTTTCCCAAGCTTTCATATTTGGTGTTCCACCACACCAAAGCATCATCCTTCAGTTGTCGAGAAGCAAAAGTGACTTGGTCTTTTTCTGCACATTTGCTCGCTTGTATCACTTGTTCAATCTCTCGGACCCATCGCATCGTCACTTTGGGTTCAAAACTGCCATGGTATTCAGGCGGTTTGCAAGCCATAAAGGACTTAAAAGAGCAGCCCTTTTCTTCCTTCTTGTTACCTCCACTAGTTGCTTCCTCAGTCGTCTTCTTGGAGACTTCTTGTGATGATTGGGCACTAGGTTCACCCATTCTGCTGTCGATTATGTTGTGTACATCTTGTCTCAACTCAGTTCGTAGATTATTAATTAGGAACTGAATTGCCTCCATAGTGACAGGTTGTGGTGGTGGTGGGTTTGGCTCAGCCTCATCGTTTCGCAGAACATGTGGTTCACTTCCTCTTGAGGAAGTGTGACTGCCCTCACCCCTGTCAGCTTGTCGTCTGCCTTCCATTACTATATAGATAAACAAATTATCGGTTTAATGCACAATTCTATACAGTATTTCGTAAGCAGTAGCATGTTATCTCCTTATCTTGACTTCACTTTATAACAGTCATACTCAATCTATGCCTTCTATATTACTAAGGCAATCTACTACTACGCTTGCTAGTTTAAGCCTAGGATGGTATTCCAACCTAATTCGCTTAAACTATGGCTCTGATACCAAAACTGTAACACCCCTTTTCTCAAACCATATTTAAAATACAAATACATTTTTCAAACATAATTTACAACTCGTGACTATAAAATAGCCACTTAAATTTTTTTTATTTTATTTTACAAACTTAAAACTTGAGGGGTATTACATACTCAATACAGATAACCATAATTTAAACTTACAGTGTACAATAACGGTCCCAACTGCAACTCTCGCTCCCTTCACCTAAGTACATAGCATTTCAAAAACATAGTATACGTGAGACATAAAGTCTCGTGAGTAATATGGGTTTAGACCCAAAACTTGTCTATTCAAAACTTGAAATATCAAAAGTACATTGCTAAAAACGGATTCATTTCATAAATCTCAAAATAACTTTTTCTTCTTTACTTTCAAACTATAAAAAGGCCTTCTTTTATAAAACTGCTTTCTTTCTTGTGACCAACTGAAACTTATGAATTAAGTTAATTAATTCATTCAACTGGCTCCCCTCGCAGGACAGAACAGATCTGCCCACTCGGTTTGCTCATTCTGTCTCCCCTTCGTGACTTGGAACAAATTCAAGCACAAGGGTATGCTAAGCTAGACAACTACTTCGCGACGGGAGGTACCATCCCAGTAGTGTCTTCTGATCCCCCAATTATGTGGGTGATCCTAGTCCGGACAACTGACTCATATTTCTTTCTTTCTTTAATTCTTACTTCATTTCATCTCAAATTGGTCAAAATAGGACACAATTTGTAATAAACTAAAACTCATAAACTTTGTAACTCTTTATCAAAAATATTATCAAAACTACTTTTAACATCTTAGTTCCCAAAAGGAACTTCTTTCAAAATACTTTGCAAATCATACTTTAAAAATCTACTTAAAACACTAAGCCCTTGTATAGAGCTTCATTCAAAACCATTTTCCAAACTTTAGTATTTATAAACATTGGAAATCATACTTTTCTGAAAATAACATTTTGCTACGTACTAGAAAATCCTCATAGAACTCACCTTGATTCTATTTCGGTTTACTAAGCTTCTCGTACGGCTTTTCCCTTTCCGTGCTCAACAACGTTTGAAGCACCACCTATACAAATCATATATATAAATACTCAATATAATTAATTCTATAAGGCTAAGGTCTCATATAACATAGCTCTAGGTTATAATAAATGTATAACCATTTATAAACTCGTTTTACGGTTTTCTCCGAAATACGCGTATACTGCTACAGTACCCCCCGAGGGGTCGTATTTCAGTTCCGGCTCTTTTCCATGAAATCTTTGACTATATTAGACTTGTGTTTCAAATTTGGAGTTCATTGGACAAGTCTAGCTCAAATTCTAAAAATCATGGGCATGAATAGTGTTTTTAGCCTCTGCCGCTACAGTAACTTTTCCGCAAGGTCGGATTACGGATTTGACCATTCCCGACATGTTCTTATACCATGTTAAGGTTATGTCTGAAATTTCAGGTCAATCGGACATGTCTAGCTATGGTTTCTAGCGTTTGAGTTATTTGAAAATTTTAACATTTTTGGTCCCTGACTGGAGCACTGTAGCACGCAGTTCACCCATTAAGCACTTATTTCAGTTCTTAATCATTTTACTATCATTCCATGACTAAAACCCTTGTTTTACATCAGGTTTTAAGCCATGGAATCACTAATTCCAATTCCATTTCTTCAAAATCCCGTTTTTGATATTTTGCACCAAAAATCCATCTTTTTGAAATTAGTCACTTAGGAGTGTCTTAATACATCCTAAGTGATCATTTGGACCCAACAAAACCATAAAAACCAGCTTTGATCTTACAAACCCGTTTTTAGGGTTCTTGAGCACAAATTCCCATTTCTTGATTTCTAACATATAGCAACCTACTTCCATGTTTTTGAGTTAAGTTCTTAACTAATGGCTTATTGGAAGCATTAACTACTTAACCCACATGATTTATTACTGAAATTGCAGTTTCCACTCAACCCAAAAAAAACCCAAATCAAGAACACACACAAAACCTAGGTTAAAACTAAGGAATTCTTACCTCTTTCAACTATGGAATCACTAATTCCAACCTTGTTCCTTGCCAATTCCTTGATTTTCTTCTTCTTCTTTGCTCCTTCCCGCTGCCTCTCATGCTCTCTGGAATTCTCTGGAGAGTTTCTCACTTAATGAAAGAAATAACTCTATTTTAGAGTTATATAATTAACTTATAAAGTATTTACATTTTTGGTCCTTTGGTTTCTAATTTTTATACAAAGATGATCCTAAGACCATAACTTGCAACCAAAGTTCCATTAATTTCTAACTTTACAATTTCTTAACATTTTGGTCATTTCCATGTCAAATGACCATTTTACCCTTTTTGGTCAAATTTCACTATTCACGCGGTAAAAACTCCAAATTTCATATAAACTAGTATTTCTCATTATATTATGTTACAAATACATATTATTACACACAATAGTCGTACAATATGATAAAAGACGATTTTACCCTTTTTAACTTTTTCGCGGGTTCTTACAGTCACCCCTCCTTAAGCGGATTCCGTCCTCGGAATCTTTTCGTAATCCGTGAAATTCGGATATCTTCTCTTCATTTCTGCTAACGTTTCCCAAGTCAAGTTTGACCCTAAGGGATGCTTCCACTTAACAAGTACAAGGTCAATCTCCTTGTTCCTTAGCTTCTTTGTCTGCATCTCTAAAATCGCTTCGGGTTCTTCAATCAATTTGCTAGGAGTCTCCACCCTCAGATCGGTATAGGGTATTACTAACTCTTATTTGCCAAAGTACTTCTTCAAGTAGCATACATGAAAGGTATCATGTATTCCACTGAGTTCGGGTGGTAACTCTATCTTGAATGCTTGTAACCCAACTCTCTTCAAGATTCTAAAAGGTCCAATGTATCTTGGACTCAGCTTTCCTCTTTTGCCAAATCTGACCACTCCTTTCCATGGCGACACTTTTATCATCACCAAATCTCCTTCTTGCAAGTCATACGGTCTCTTCTTTAGATTCGAGTAACTCTTTTGCCGATCTTGTGCTGCTTTCATGTTGGCTTGAATTATTCCAATTTTCTCATTAGTTACTCTAACAATCTCTGGCCCCGTAAGCTTAGTCTCACCCGCTTCCAACCAGCATAAAGGAGTTCTACACTTTCTACCATACAATGCCTCAAAAGGTGGCATTTTAATGCTAGAATGGTAGCTGTTGTTGTATGCAAACTCCACTAATGGCAGGTGTTCATCCCAACTACCTCCAAATTCCATCACACATGATCGTAGCATATCTTCTAATGTCTGGATCGTTCGTTCACTCTGACCATCTGTTTGTGGATGATACGCTGTACTTAGCTGAATTCTTGTCCCCATTTTATCTTGTAAAGCTCTCCAAAAGTTAGAGGTAAATCTGGGGTCTCTGTCTGACACGATAGACAATGGTGCACCATATCTTCTTAACACTTCATCTGAATACAACTGGGCTAACTGCTCCAATGGAGTAGTTTCTTTTATGGCTAGAAATAGTGCACTCTTGGTCAACCGGTCCACTATGACCCATATACTATCATGACCTCTTCTCGTTCTTGGTAACCCGACAACCAAGTCCATGGTTACATCTTCCCACTTTCCGGCTGGAATATGCAATGACTGAGCATCCCCATGCGGGACCTGATGTTCCGCCTTGACTTGTGCACAAATAACACACTTGGAGATGTACTTAGCTATCCTTTTCTTCATTCCAGGCCACCAATACTGTCTTTTCAAATCTTGATAAGTCTTGGTACTCCCAGGATGAATGGAATACTTTGACTTATGCGACTCGTCTAGAATTAGCTTTCTCAATCCTCCTGTCTTTGGTACCCAAATGCGGTTTCTGAAAGTCTTCAATCCTTGACTATTGGTTACAAACTGAACATCTTTTCCTAATTTCTCGTCTTTCAAGTTTCCACTTTCTTCAACTTTTTGTTGAGCTGCTTTAATCTGTTCTATGATACTGGACACCAATTCTATGCGCATCGACCTTGCCTTGATTCTTTTCTCAGGAACTTTTCTACTCAGTGCATTTGCTACTACATTTGCTTTACCCGGATGGTATATAATGTCACAATCATAGTCACTGATCAGCTCTAGCCATCTGCTCTGTCTCATGTTCAACTCTTTTTGAGTGAACACATACTGTAAACTCTTGTGATCCGTGAACAACTTGCACTTTGTACCATACAAGTAATGTCTCCAAATCTTCAAGGCAAATACGATCGCTGCAAGCTCTAAATCGTGGGTGGTGTACTTTTTCTCTGGATCTTTCAACTGTCTGGAAGCGTATGCTATAACCTTCCCTCTTTGCATCAACACACAGCCAAGCCCCCGATGAGAGGCATCGTTGTATACTTCAAAATCTTCTGTCCCATCTGGCAATGTAAGGACAGGCGTGTTACACAACTTCTCCTTTAAGGTAGCGAAAGCTCTTTCTTGTTCCTCTTGCCATCTAAACTGCTCTTCTTTCCTGGTTAATCGTGTAAGTGGCACTGCGATACGGGAGAAATCTTGAATAAATCTCTTGTAATATCCGGCAAGACCGAGAAAACTTCTAACTTCTGTTGGCGTCTTAGGTGGCTCCCATTTCATCACTGCTTCAACTTTCGCTGGATCAACTTTTATACCTTGGATAGAAACAACGTGTCCAAGGAACTGAACCTCTCTCATCCAAAACTCGCACTTGGAGAACTTTGCATAAAGCTGTTCTCTCTTCAAAGTCTCAAGTACTAACCGCAGATGACTCGCATGCTCTTCTTTATTCTTTGAGTAGATCAAAATGTCATCTATGAACACTATAACAAACCGGTCTAAGAATGGTTTACAGACCCGATTCATTAAGTCCATAAAGATCGCTGGTGCATTCGTAAGACCAAATGGCATCACTAAAAACTCGTAATGCCTGTATCGTGTACGGAACGCTGTCTTCTCTACATCACTTTCTTTTACCCTGACTTGATGATACCCAGATCTTAAATCAATTTTCGAGAAATAATCTGCTCCTTGCAACTGGTCAAACAAATCGTCTATTCTGGGCAACGGGTAACGGTTCTTTATGGTAATCTTGTTCAATTCTCTGTAATCAATGCACATCCGCATTGATCCATCCTTCTTCTTCACAAACAGAACTGGAGCACCCCACGGAGAAGAACTAGGCCTGATGAAGCCTTTATCTAATAACTCCTGCAACTGGGACATTAATTCCCTCATCTCTGTTGGTGCTAGCCGGTACGGTGCTCGTGCTATTGGGGAAGCTCCTGGGACAAGATCTATTCTGAATTCAACCTGCCTTTCTGGTGGCAAGCCTGGCAATTCATCTGGGAAAACTTCTGGAAACTCTTTTACCACTTCTATGTCTTTGTACGTCTGTTTCACTTTATCTTCAGTCATCACATAGGCCAGGAAAGATACACATCCTTTCCTGATACATCTTCGAGCTTTAGCTACACTGATGATACTTGACACGTGCGTTCTTCTTTCCCCATATACGTACACTTTTGCTCCAAGGGTTTTAACAGACATCCTCTTCTGTCCACAAGCTATCTTCGCATCATTTGCACCAAGCCAATCCATCCCAATTATTACATCAAAGGACTTAATTCCAATAGGAAGGAGATTAAGTCGAAACTTCTTGCCGTTGATGTCGAGTTCAAAGTCTCGATACATATGCTGAACTTCCACGAATTTCCCATCCGCCACTTCTACTTCAAAAACTAGATCTAACAATTCTAATGGGACATTTAATCTAGCTCCAAACCCATGGGACACAAATGAATATGTAGACCCGGAATCAAACAGGACATATGCAGGTGTCGAGTTGATTAGTAGTATACCTGAGACCACATCGTGAGTCTCCTTCGCTTCCTCCCTGGTGATCTGAAAAGCTCGAGTCTTCACCTTCTGGGGTTCGGTCTTCTTCTGGGCTGTTGACACCATAGTTTCTCCTCCCTTGTTTGGGCAGTTGAAACTGTAATGTCCCATCTGATGGCATGAGAAGCACTCCACTTCGCTGGCTTTCTTGGCTTTACAATCTTTCGCTTTGTGACCGAATCCGCCACAATTAAAGCAGGCATTTGATCCCGCTCGACATTCGCCACCGTGTTCTTTCCCGCATTTCTCGCACTTTTTCACACTTCCCTGTCGGCTCTGACTTGAACTCATCTTCCCTTTCTTCTTTATGTTCCCACTGCTACTAACTGCCTTTCTTTTATCACTAAAACCAGGTCCTTCTTCCTTCCTTCTTTTTCCAACATCCTCCACAGTTCGGGCAGCAATGATCGCCCCATCTAACGTCTCGGCTTTCTTTACTTCTAGTTCATAGTTCCATGGCAAACCCCGGACATAGCGGTTAATTCGGGACCGCTCACTGGGGTAAGACTCCCCCACAAAAGGTAACATGTCACAAAACTTCTTTGTATACTCGTCAACCGTCATTTCTCCTTTCTTTATCGTTAAGAAATCTTCGTTCAACTTCTCCAAATCTCGCGTGGGACAGAATTTATCTTTGAGACACGTGACAAACTCTGCCCATGACCAACCATATACCACATCCTTTCCCAAGCTTTCATATTTGGTGTTCCACCACACCAAAGCATCATCCTTCAGTTGTCGAGAAGCAAAAGTGACTTGGTCTTTTTCTGCACATTTGCTCGCTTGTATCACTTGTTCAATCTCTCGGACCCATCGCATCGTCACTTTGGGTTCAAAACTGCCATGGTATTCAGGCGGTTTGCAAGCCATAAAGGACTTAAAAGAGCAGCCCTTTTCTTCCTTCTTGTTACCTCCACTAGTTGCTTCCTCAGTCGTCTTCTTGGAGACTTCTTGTGATGATTGGGCACTAGGTTCACCCATTCTGCTGTCGATTATGTTGTGTACATCTTGTCTCAACTCAGTTCGTAGATTATTAATTAGGAACTGAATTGCCTCCATAGTGACAGGTTGTGGTGGTGGTGGGTTTGGCTCAGCCTCATCGTTTCGCAGAACATGTGGTTCACTTCCTCTTGAGGAAGTGTGACTGCCCTCACCCCTGTCAGCTTGTCGTCTGCCTTCCATTACTATATAGATAAACAAATTATCGGTTTAACGCACAATTCTATACAGTATTTCGTAAGCAGTAGCATGTTATCTCCTTATCTTGACTGCACTTTATAACAGTCATACTCAATCTATGCCTTCTATATTACTAAGGCAATCTACTACTACGCTTGCTAGTTTAAGCCTAGGATGGTATTCCAACCTAATTCGCTTAAACTATGGCTCTGATACCAAAACTGTAACACCCCTTTTCTCAAACCATATTTAAAATACAAATACATTTTTCAAACATAATTTACAACTCGTGACTATAAAATAGCCACTTAAATTTTTTTTATTTTATTTTACAAACTTAAAACTTGAGGGGTATTACATACTCAATACAGATAACCATAATTTAAACTTACAGTGTACAATAACGGTCCCAACTACAACTCTCGCTCCCTTCACCTAAGTACATAGCATTTCAAAAACATAGTATACGTGAGACATAAAGTCTCGTGAGTAATATGGGTTTAGACCCAAAACTTGTCTATTCAAAACTTGCAATATCAAAAGTACATTGCTAAAAACGGATTCATTTCATAAATCTCAAAATAACTTTTTCTTCTTTACTTTCAAACTATAAAAAGACCTTCTTTTATAAAACTGCTTTCTTTCTCGTGACCAACTGAAACTTATGAATTAAGTTAATTAATTCATTCAACTGGCTCCCCTCGCAGGACAAAACAGATCTGCCCACTCGGTTTGCTCATTTTGTCTCCCCTTCGTGACTTGGAACAAATTCAAGCACAAGGGTATGCTAAGCTAGACAACTACTTCGCGACGGGAGGTACCATCCCAGTAGTGTCTTCTGATCCCCCAATTATGTGGGTGATCCTAGTCCGGACAACTGACTCATATTTCTTTCTTTCTTTAATTCTTACTTCATTTCATCTCAAATTGGTCAAAATAGGACACAATTTGTAATAAACTAAAACTCATAAACTTTGTAACTCTTTATCAAAAATATTATCAAAACTACTTTTAACATCTTAGTTCCCAAAAGGAACTTCTTTTATAATACTTTGCAAATCATACTTTAAAAATCTACTTAAAACACTAAGCCCTTGTATAGAGCTTCATTCAAAACCATTTTCCAAACTTTAGTATTTATAAACATTGGAAATCATACTTTTCTGAAAATAACATTTTGCTACGTACTAGAAAATCCTCATAGAACTCACCTTGATTCTATTTCGGTTTACTAAGCTTCTCGTACGGCTTTTCCCTTTCCGTGCTCAACAACGTTTGAAGCACCACCTATACAAATCATATATATAAATACTCAATATAATTAATTCTATAAGGCTAAGGTCTCATATAACATAGCTCTAGGTTATAATAAATGTATAACCATTTATAAACTCGTTTTACGGTTTTCTCCGAAATACGCGTATACTGCTACAGTACCCCCCGAGGGGTCGTATTTCAGTTCCGACTCTTTTCCATGAAATCTTTGACTATATTAGACTTGTGTTTCAAATTTGGAGTTCATTGGACAAGTCTAGCTCAAATTCTAAAAATCATGGGCATGAATAGTGTTTTTAGCCTCTGCCGCTACAGTAACTTTTCCGCAAGGTCGGATTACGGATTTGACCATTCCCGACATGTTCTTATACCATGTTAAGGTTATGTCTGAAATTTCAGGTCAATCGGACATGTCTAGCTATGGTTTCTAGCGTTTGAGTTATTTGAAAATTTTAACATTTTTGGTCCCTGACTGGAGCACTGTAGCACGCAGTTCACCCATTAAGCACTTATTTCAGTTCTTAATCATTTTACTATCATTCCATGACTAAAACCCTTGTTTTACATCAGGTTTTAAGCCATGGAATCACTAATTCCAATTCCATTTCTTCAAAATCCCGTTTTTGATATTTTGCACCAAAAATCCATCTTTTTGAAATTAGTCACTTAGGAGTGTCTTAATACATCCTAAGTGATCATTTGGACCCAACAAAACCATAAAAACCAGCTTTGATCTTACAAACCCGTTTTTAGGGTTCTTGAGCACAAATTCTCATTTCTTGATTTCTAACATATAGCAACCTACTTCCATGTTTTTGAGTTAAGTTCTTAACTAATGGCTTATTGGAAGCATTAACTACTTAACCCACATGATTTATTACTGAAATTGCAGTTTCCACTCAACCCAAAAAAACCCAAATCAAGAACACACACAAAACCTAGGTTAAAACTAAGGAATTCTTACCTCTTTCAACTATGGAATCACTAATTCCAACCTTGTTCCTTGCCAATTCCTTGATTTTCTTCTTCTTCTTTGCTCCTTCCCGCTGCCTCTCATGCTCTCTGGAATTCTCTGGAGAGTTTCTCACTTAATGAAAGAAATAACTCTATTTTAGAGTTATATAATTAACTTATAAAGTATTTACATTTTTGGTCCTTTGGTTTCTAATTTTTATACAAAGATGATCCTAAGACCATAACTTGCAACCAAAGTTCCATTAATTTCTAACTTTACAATTTCTTAACATTTTGGTCATTTCCATGTCAAATGACCATTTTACCCTTTTTGGTCAAATTTCACTATTCACGCGGTAAAAACTCCAAATTTCACATAAACTAGTATTTCTCATTATATTATGTTACAAATACATATTATTACACACAATAGTCGTACAATACGATAAAAGACGATTTTACCCTTTTTAACTTTTTCGCGGGTTCTTACAAGCCACAAAAGGCACACTCTAGCAACTAAGGTACCAGCCACACCGGCATTCACAAGTATGCTCACACAATGTACTTGTCGTGTGGTTTACAACTATACTCGTCAAGATATAACACATTATACTCGTTGTGTGTTCACATTAATCCTATCTGATAAGACCAACTACATAGCTCACCCCCACTTCATAGCGCATGATCCTTTCACATACTCGTAATCACAATAAAATCTTGACGTTAAGGGGTAGAATAAATTTACTCACCTGGAAGTGACTCAGTTATTCATGTCTTGAATGATTTCAACTTCCGCCACATGTCCCTTGAAAGGCTGCCATTACAATATATAAAGCTCGTTCAGGACTACACCTCAAAACATAGTTCATTTATACATAGCTCAACTAAGAGTAAAACTACTCAAACTTCATGTCACATCCTAATGGTCCATACATCGTGTCAATCGTGTCACGTATACCATAACATGACCCATCGGGGTCTTGGGCCTCTACACGTCGTAAATATACACTAATCGCGTCACGACTAATGAACATCGTGTCGCGACCGTGCATGTGACCAGACCCTGGTCTGCACCGATTCAAACAGTTTCAAGGCTTTCCAAACCTCTATTTATGTCATTAACTTGACATAACTGATATGCAGGGTCTAAAGGTCACAAAACTTGATTAACTCATCAGAATACTTCTCAATATCCCGTTTAACTCTTAGTTCTCCTTGATTACACAAAAGAGATTAGGAACTTACCCCAATTCAAGCTTTTATGATCAATTTCTTAAAGCTTCTTCTAATGCCTCATGTTTCTCATCGATTCCTCAACAAAACTTTCACCCCAACCCTTTCTTCTCTTTGAAACACGAGTCTTGCAACAAGAATGAGAAATAACAATCGACTTAGGTCATTAAGCTGTATTTGACCGCCTCACCTACGTATTGCGTACGCACACCTGTCGCGTGGTGACATCATCTCGCCGTAACCCCATATTACCTTGTGTTTCGTTCTCACCCATCCTAGTGATAGCAGCGTACTTTATTTTATTTCTCATTTAAGCAACATACTTCTGGACGCGTTGCATCCTTTAGGACTACGCGTCGCATAATCCCTAGGTTTCTATCCTTCCTCTAACTTTCCTGCTTAATCTCATTTCGAATAAATACCAATTATCAAATAATACCACCGTTAGAACATGGTGTTACAAGTTCTTCCCCCTTCAACGCTCGTGATTTTTCTCTATTATCTTAGTCCAATAAATAGAATCCTCCACTCTAGACGATACATCACTCATTACTTCATTAGCTTCTAATAACTAGAATTTCCTCACTATTATGTTACATACTTCTCTTCTCTTCTCTGACTTTACTTTTACTTGCTAGCCTTCCTCATCTCTTGTTTTATTAGTTAAAAGGACAAATGGTTTGTGGCATTTGTGCATTGATTATAGAGCACTTAATGATGTAATAGTAAAGGATATGTTTCCAATTCGAACAGCTGATGGCATGCTTGATGAGCTTCATGGAGTTATTTATTTTACCAAATTAGACTTATGAGTTGTATGTCACCAAGTATGGTTATACCATCGGGATGTTCCAAAAACTAATTTCCATACCCATAATGGCCATTATGAGTCTCTACTTACACCCTTTGGTCTGTGTAATGCTCGCTCTACTTTCTAAGCCATTATGAATTTGATATTTTCCCATATTCGAGTAAATTTGTCCTTAGTTTATTTGATGACATATTACATCTTAAAGATGTTCAAAAAGCTTTTGAAATTTAAGGCAACATTAGTTTTTTAGAAAACTTAACAAATGTGCATTTGGACAACAACAATTGGAATATTTAGGTCATATTATGACATCTCAAGGATTTAAGGTTGATTAAGGGAAAATTAAAACTATGTTGAATTGGCCTAGGCCTATTAAGGTCTCTAAGCTTTGTGGTTTTTTAGGCCTTACATGTTACTAGAGGAAGTTTTTCCGTAAGTATGGTCTCATTAAACATCCTCATACCACCTTGATAATAAGGGACTATTTGGATGGTCTAATGATGCGAAATTGCTTTCCAAGAACTCAAATAGCCCTAACTACTACACCCATACTGGCTATGCCTAATTTTGAGGAATTTTTCATTGTGAAATCATATGCATTAGGGTCTAACATAGGGGCAATTTTGAATCAACAAGGATGGCTTATAGCTTTCATGAGTCAGAACTTGGGCACCATCAAATACTCTTGGTTTTTTTATGCCAAGGAAATACTAGACATCATTTATGCAATTCAAACATAGAGACCCTATTTTCTTGGCCGTAAGTTTTGCAACCATAGGGATCAAGGTAGCGTTAAGTACTTATTAGAGCAATGCATTACCACCTCTAAGAAACAAAAATGGGTCACAACACTACTTGGATACAACTATAAGATTAAATATAAGCCTAGGTGGGAAAAACTTCATTTGTGTTTAAACCTTCATTATGAGACACATTCTGAGCTATAATTGATGACAACTAATACATGAAAAGTTTTGGTAAATTAGCAAGTAAACAACCATAGGGTTCCATGCACTTGGTGCAATGAGCGGGTTTACTACAATGATCGAGTTGTCATGCCTCTTATTTCAACATTACCTTAAGACTATTATGGGGATTCCATGACTCTCGACGGTAGGTATATGGGGGATGCTTAGAAGCTACAATAGGCAAACACAACAGTTATATTGGTCGTCCATGTACCAAGAAGTATAAAATTATGTTGCCTCTTGTGATATATGTTAATAAACAATGAATTAGACCTTACCACCTTTTATACTCTTACAACCATTATAGTTCCTTGTCAAGTATGGAAAGATGAGAGGATGTCACGCTAGACTTTATCAATGGCCTTGCCTTATAATGGTAAAAATTCAACTTCTCTTGTGGTTGACATGTTTAGTAATCGACACATTTTATGGCTTTTGTCTCATTCATATATAATAAAAATGGTCTATAAAAATTTCATTCAAAGCATAAGTCACTTTTGGCAATCAAAGTGTCTGGTACCGAGTTACATATGACGTTATTTCCTTTCATGGGTGGAATTTGGGTATAATACTACATATCACGCATCTACAAGAATGCGTCCCTTGCAAGCTCTATATGGGAGGCCACCACCGACTATTCCACATTACCATAAAGGTTCGTGTTCGGTAAATGAAGTTGACCAACACTTAGTTTCTCAAGACGACATGATACGATAGTTTAAGGAAGATCTACACACAACAAACAACCAAATAAAACAACAAGCGGCCTCAAAATGTCTATTGTTGAAGTCTAAGTAGACGCTTTTATGGTTATTAAAGTTTCATATCTATCATAACAATCTTAAATAGCCTATCAAAAGCTTGCAAGCAGGTTCTATGTGCCATATGAAATTGAAGAAAGAATCGGGAAAGTTTCCTACAAACTAAAGTTTCCACATGCGTCTCGTATTTACCAAGTTTTTCATGTTAGTGTATCCCACATTGGTGCGACACAGTTCTATAAGTGTCAATATATGTTGGAGTCTCCTCTCTCTCCACAAGGGCTCTTTTGGAGAGATACTCTTGGGCTCCACATATATTTACATGGTATCAGAGGTCTTGTGAAGAGAGTATTAGTGTATCTCATATTGGTGCGACACGGTCCTATAAGTGTCAATATATGTTGGAGTCTTCCCTCTCTCCACAAGGGCTCTTTTGGAGAGATACTCTCGGGCTCCACATATATTTACATGATATCAAAGCCGGTGTCCCGTACCCCTGAAATCTCATCGAGCCTACGTCTCTGAGAGAGAGTGTTAGTGTATCACACATTGGTACGAAACGATCCTATAAGTGTCAATATATGTTGGAGTCTCCCATCTCTCTACAACGGCTCTTTTGGAGAGATACTCTTGGGTTTCACGTATACTTACATTTTATGCGTCCCTTCTAAAGAAGAAATTAGGTGAAACAATTGTTGCTAGTACCTAGTTATCTCTTTAAACCGGGAATGGTGAATGTACATGGACCTTGAGCATGTATTAGAAATTTGTTGGATAAAACAGGGGTCCAAATTGTCGAAGAAAGTTTGATTCAATAGAAAAAAACCGTCACCTGCAATGATGTCCCATGGGAGAGCCCTCAAGAAACATAGGACAAGTTTCTGAATACGAACCTTGAGTACAAGGCCAGTCAAAGGTGGGAGTATTGATAAGCCAAGAATATCCCACAAAATGTCCAAGAAGAACCCAGTTATTTTGATTACGTTCAATTGCATAAGTGAAAAAGTCATGTGTCTATCATCTGCATGTTTGGTTAGAAATAGGTCCGCTTATTTTATATCAATAGCCATTATATGTTGTTGAGTAAGATTGTGGGCTAGAAAATAGGAATAGTGGTTGTTTTTTGTTTGTATTTAAACTAAGGCATTATCAATATAGAGCGCATGCTTATTCTAAAAAACAATTTCTCTATTCTTGCGGTTCATTCTCACCCCAAGTAGAATATAACCACCCCAAGTAGAATATCTTACTATCTTCCAATTCTCTTGCACATCTTGATGGGGACCTCACAGTTTATTATCGTTTTGTTAAAGAAGACGACATGCTATTTATATAACAGATTTTTATTATCATGTCTGAAATATTGATTATCTATAATTTTAAACGAATATTGATAAATCAATCCAACCAGACTTAGGCCTTGTTTGATAGCCTCTTAATTGAAAATTTAAGAGGCAGTCTCTTAATTTTCAGATTAAGTGTGTTTGATAGCATCTGAATAAAAGCCTCTTAATCTATCAGCAGCCTCTTAAAAATTAAGAGGTGAGACCATGTCTGAATAAAATTAAGAGGCACCTATAGTCACACCCACCGCACCACAACCCACCCACCACATCCTACCCCATCCTCATACCACCCCACTTACCACCACCCTACTCACCCACCCCCACCCTACCACACTACAACAATTTAGAGGTTCCAACCAAACAGCATGTTAAACGTTCAGATCTTAAAAATTCAGACCCTTTTAGAAATTCAGACCTCTTAAAAATTCAGATCTTAAATATTAAGATCTTACCAAACAGGGCCTTAGTTTGACACATAACTAAATATCGAAACAAACTTTGAAAACTTAATAACTACATATAGAAGTATAGTAGAGCCTTTAGAAAAGGAAGGTGGGGGTTATTTGTGTTAAAGGCAAGGAAAGTGAAAGAGAAAAAGTAATATGATTAATGGTCGATGCATTGGAAACAGACAGACTTGCTACCAAAGATGTTGTCAATTTTACTTTTACTTTTCTTTTTTCTTTTTTTCTTTTTATTTACTTTTTGCCAACAACAATTATTTGACCGTTGGGGTTAGTAGTATCTCTATCTTATCTCTCTGTCAATTCCTACCTTCACGGGCCATTCATTACATGGTCCCTGAATCCCAATAATTAAATATATATATAATCGAATAAAACAAAGCCATGATGATGAGGATGATGATGCTGTCAAGACGTTACCAACAAGTTTTACGTAAATGTAACCTTGACCAAGTCAATGCTCGTTTTCCCTGTAATATTTTTAGTTTTTATTTCTTTTATCAAGACCAAGACACCAAGTTGTGAAATAGTTAGTTATTGTTTATTTTTTTTATGGAAAAACTATAAAAAAAATCTATAAGGCTATACGGTATTTTGCAAAAAAAAAAAAAAAAAAAAAACTCATCGGCATTGACGTGAGATATTGATGTCGTCGACATCTCCGCCCCGAGATACCGACATCGTTCATAGGCATCGTTGGGCTACATGAAGATGTCGATGACTCTCTCTTCTTTTTTTCTCTTCATTTATTCTCTCTATCTCATCTTTCAATTTATTATTAAATTTTAAAATAATAAAAATGTTGGTAGCATCCACCCCCTCTTATAGGCATACAAAGACAATGTTCAATGACATTCTAGGTGACGCCTACATGACAGCCAATACCTACAGATTCGTAGGCATCGACACCGTTCAACCTAAGTTTCTTAAAAAATAAAAGTTTTTATTTTAACATTATCTTTTTGTTTGTAAATACTTAAAATTTGAAAGTTTTTTCAACTTTTACCCTTTTATATTTTATCAAGAGCATTCGGGTTACATTAAAATAACATTAGTAAGAAACCTTTAAATTTATAATTATTTTACATTTTTACCGTGAGTATATTTTTATATAATAAGTTCGGACATAAAAATATATCTATAAACAAAAAAATGTTAAATGAAACATCGTATTTACGATTTAAAAAATGCTATTTCTTTATATACATTTTTTATTTATTTATGTGGTTTAAAATGTAAAAATATTTATTTAAAATAATAAAATAATAACATTCTTAAAAACGTTATATATATATATATATATATATATATATATATATATATATATATATATATATATATATATATATATATATATATATATATATATGAATGATCCGTATCCAGTTAAAATGACAAAACTAATGAAATATAAATTTTATTTATATTTATATACTTTTTGGACGTTCAAAGTGACAAAAATTGATGACAATTTTTTCTTTGCTGAATTCTTTGACCTCTAAAATATGTGACTAAAAAGGTGTTTATTGTCTCAGAAAGACACCATCGTCTTAAATGACCCTCCGTTTCTATAACATATAGACACACATACACACACTCTGTTTCTTTAATAGACCAAATAAATTGTTTAAATGAGATTAAATAACCATTTTATTCTTATAATTTAAGAAACAGATTTCACAATATTTATATATTTTAATAAGAAAGCATTCGAAAGGAAAGATGAAGAAAAGGAAATCGTTAAACGGTTACTGTTTTAATATTTTTAGTAATTTTTTTTGGTTTAATCATAAGTCATTCAAGATTAAATAAAAAACAAATGTATATGATTGTACAGGTCAATTACTTTTAAATAATTGTTTTATTCTTATAATTTAAGATACAAATTTCACAATATTCTTCTATTTTAATATAAGAGCATTTGAGAAGAAAAATAAAGAAAAAAAATTAGAAGGTTACCACTTCAATATATTCTGTAAAAATTATTTGTCTTAACCATAAGTCATCCAAGATTAAGCTAGAGGACAACTATATATAATTATTTAGATTAAATACTAAATTCATTAAGTGTATTACATAAAAAGACAACCTAACTTTAGCAATACACTATAAAAATTAAAAATCATATGATAAAATCTTATTATGAATCAGTTTTTACTTTTTAAGGTATATTGTTGGAAAAAGGGGATGCCTAATGGGGGATACAAGATTCGAATCAATTCCAAGCATGGGTTACATGAGAAACCATGCCTTTTTGAGCCGCGTGTACTTCGATGTTCGTTGAGATTATATTATATATAATATACCTGACTTTGACAGGGCTTCATGTGATGGGTCCGGTGGCTTTTAAATATTGGATTGGATCTAGTTGGGTTGGGTCCTCATTCCTTCCATTTAATATTTATTGCATGTCTCAATGTAATAGCTTGGTCGACTTATGTTATGGCTCTTGATGATACTATGTAGATGTAACAACTTTGATTGATTTATTTATTAATGTGTGATAGATGTAACAACTTTGATTTATTTATTTATTAACGTGTGATCCAATTTATATTATTTTAAACTTGTTCAATTGGAGAAAAAAGACAAAAAAGTATAACAAACAACGAAATGATCTAACTCATGAAAGAGGCTAAAGGTCGCACAAAGTGTATTGTTGAACTATTAGCTAATATGTGATCTATCTTGTATGTCATCTTTAATACTAAAAAAATAAAAGTTGGAAGATTAATTTAAAGTACATATTTATAGTTGTTGTTATTTTATTTTGTTTTAATTAATTGTTATATCATGAATGTGCATAAACTACACGTATAAAAAGAGTTAGACTGAAACAAGCATGCCGATTGCCGAGTAGTAATCACCGCAATGTGTAGTTTTTAATACAGGTTAAAACTAGTCAAGTTGGATAGGGTTGACCAACTATATTTTGTTCATCTTTTTCAATATAAAACTAGCTAATGTATTATATATTTGTACAAACACAACATTATTAAAATATTACTTTTAACTTTTCAAAACAAGATGATTTAACTTTTCAAAACAAGATGATTTACCATAACAAAATGCTTTTATATATGTTAGGTAAATTCAGCCCGCTCACTCATTTGATTTGATGAAGTTATATAATTTATAAATTTAACCCGTGAAAAGTAAACTGCAAAAAAAAAGAGAGAGAGAGAGAGAGAGAGAGAAAGAACTCATTTCTTATAAAGGGCCGGGCCGCTGGGCTAAGTGACCCATTTGTTAATGAGTTGATATGCTGTCCATTTAGCTAAACTTTCTGCTCGATTGATTCGTAAAGTAATTTAATACATTTCATAAGAGTACAATAAATATATTGCTGAAATGTAGCATTTGAAGGCATAAACTGATATTTGTGCTGTTTGCCCATTTATTTTTTGGCAACACTATTGTTTTTACCATTTAACTATAAAAGTTAGAGTTTTTTTTTTGTTTTACTTGTTTGTTATTATTGTTATTAAATTTTCTGGTTTTACTTTTATCTTTTTGGCCCAAGAAGTCTTGTCCAGCCCATCCTATAACTGGATTATAAATGGATCAAAAAACCAGTTAAAGATAGCCTAATAAGTGTTTACCGAATGTTTTTATTAGAGCTTTAATAGCGGCCCATGTCCAACGTGGCAGTATGTATGGGTCCCATAAACATCCCTTTACGAATGGGAAGAAGCCGACGTGGCTAGATTAGTTGATGAGCTGGAGGATAAGCCGACGGCGCGCCTAAAGCTTAAACCCATATCCTTAACGGCATCCACTTCCGATCTCTTTCTCCCCAAAATCTATCTCGATGGAGACCTTGGTTCCCTCAAATCAAACCCTAATTTCTGCTAATTTCAGCTCCAGATCTGTTTCCGCCACCGGATTTTCTCTACCATGCCTTAAATATCCGGTGCTAGGTCAACGGCGCAAACTCACCTTCATTAAAGCCTCCGTTGCCGTTGAGCAACAGACGCAGAAAAAGGTCGCCCTTATCCGAATTGGCACCAGAGGAAGGTACTGTTTCTTATTTCATTACTTATTATCGTTTTTTTATATCATAAGTGAATTCTGTTATCTGTTATATGAGCTCGATTCGTTTCCTAATATCGTGATTGATTGTTTACTGTTTAAGAGGATCGAATTGATTATCATAGCATACTTTAAGAGCCAAAGATCCTCCTCACTGTGATATTCCTATATATTCACTAGCTCAATTCTGCAAGTATTCATTCGAGATTAACGCTAATCAGATTCATGAAATTACTAATAGAGATAGTACATTGATGATTGGATATGGTTGAAGCACATCTGAACACAGAAATGTATGATTGTGAACTTTTAACATCCATGAACTGTACTATCAATGGCTGACTTCTGTCTATAATTATGAATCCGTATGAGTACAATTTTCTAATATTCATTCATATCTCCCATTCCTGCTGTTTTAGTCTTGATCTATAACCTGCTTTATGCAAATCAATTTACATTTCTTATGTAGAACAGTCCACTAGCCCTTGCACAAGCTTACGAGACGCGAGACAAACTCATAGCTTCAAGTAGTGAGCTAGCAGAAGAGGGAGCCATCGAGATAGTGGTGATCAAAACCACAGGCGACAAAATCCTGAGTCAACCTCTCGCAGATATTGGTGGAAAAGGTCTATTCACTAAAGAAATAGATGAAGCACTTCTCAACAGTGAAATCGACATTGCTGTTCATTCCATGAAAGACGTCCCTACTTACCTCCCTGATAAAACAATCTTACCGTGCAATCTTCCACGTGAAGATGTCCGTGATGCATTCATTTCCTTAAATGCAAGTTCATTAGCTGATCTTCCATCTGGAAGCGTTGTTGGTACCGCATCTCTTCGAAGAAAATCTCAACTACTCCATAGATATCCATCACTCTCTGTAAGTCTAGATCTTGAACATCACCTTTGTAATCTCACTTGTTCTAATAAAATATAGATTGGAAAATTGTAGGTGCTTGAAAATTTCAGAGGGAATGTACAAACCAGGTTAAAGAAACTAAACGATGGAGTTGTTCAAGCAACGTTATTAGCATTAGCTGGATTGAAACGATTAAGCATGACAGAACATGTGAGTTCAATTCTTTCGATTGATGACATGCTTCCAGCTGTTGCACAAGGTGCAATTGGAATTGCGTGTAGAAGTGATGATGATATAATGGTACGTGAATTGATTCACTTGATTGATACTCTGATACACATATCTTATATCTACTTTTTTTTTTTTTTAATGAAATAATTATGGCGGATTTTACAGGCTAATTACATAGCCAAATTGAACCATGAAGAAACAAGATTAGCGGTTGCATGTGAGCGTGCTTTTCTGTTGACACTTGATGGGTCTTGTAGGACACCGATAGCTGGATACGCATGTAGGGACGAGGACGGTAATTGTCTGTTTAGAGGATTGGTAGCCTCGCCAGATGGGACTAAAGGTGAAAAAATTAAACAAAAATACGTTCAAAATAGGGAAAATCTCATAAAAACCTAACATATTATCATTCAATTATTAGAAAAAATCCACTATATTATTTTTAGTGCCTTAAAACCCTTATATTTTCTGAAATGTCTGATTTAGGATTTCAGATCCGTAAATCCTAGACAACCACAAAAGCTAGAAAATATAGAAGTTTTAACGCACTAAAAAATATAATATAGTGTTTTTTTTTAATGGTTGGATCAAAATATGTTAGGTTTTTCTGAGATCAAAAAACTTAAATTAAACATTTCAAAAAATATAGGGGTTTTAATGTACTAAAAAAATAAGATAGTGGTTTTTTTTTAAGAATTTGATGAAAATATGTTGGGTTTTTCTGAGATTTTCCCTTGAAAATAATTTACTACTTGATAATTGACCAATGTTTTTTTTTTTTTGAAATTTTTTTAGTACTTGAGACTTCGAGAAAGGGAGCGTATTCGTATGAGGATATGATGCTGATGGGGAAGGATGCTGGTGAGGAGCTTTTATCGCGTGCGGGGCCTGGTTTTTTTAATAGTTGAGAGTTTGATTTGTGTTGGCTTCTGGTGAGTTGTTTTGGGCCGTAGGATGCAGTTTTCTTGAATGATTTGTGTAATATAAGGATAGCATTTTCAATATTAGTTTTTCAAGATTTTTGTGAGTTGTATTCTTTGAATCATAACCCAATTTTTTCTATTTGCTTGTGTTGTATCTTATGCAGAGGTGGCAAAAAGGACGGGACGGGTTTGGGTAACTGATATTATTTATAGTAAATTATATTTTTGGTCTCTGAGTATAGCTGATTTTTGTAATCTTGGTCCCAAAAAGTCTTCTCTTGCAATTTTGATCCTTATTTGAGTTTCTTGTAATAGTTTTCGGAGTAAATTACAGTTTTGTCCCTATGGTTTACACCAAATTATAGTTTTGGTCCTAGTTTTGAAAATCTTGCACCAGTGGTCTCTGTGGTTTCCAAACCTTTCACTTTTGGTCCCTGTGGTTTTCAAATCTTTCATTTTTGGTCTTTGTGGTTTTCAAATCTTTCACTTTTGGTCCTTGTGGTTTCCACAAACGGTAACAGAGGGAGGGACCAAAATTGAAAGATTTGGAAAGCACAGAGACCACCGGTGCAAGATTTGGAAACCACAGGGACCACCGGTGCAAGATTTTCAAAACTAGGACCAAAACTGTAATTTGGAGTAAACCACACGGACCAAAACTGTAATTTACTCTAGTTTTCGTCATTATTCTAAGTAAAATGACTATTTCTGGTCCTGAGTATGACTGAATTTTGTAATTTTGGTCCAAAATCTAGTCATTTTACTTCAAACAGAGACGAAAATTGCTAGAGAAAACTTTTTGGACTGAAATTACAAAAATCAGTTATACTCAAGGACCAAAAATGTAATTTACTTTGTTATTTAAGTTACAGTCAACCCCTCGAGTTTTTATCTTGTTTTTTTAGTTTTGTAAGATTTATTAAATATGATAATAAAAATTATATTACTTAATTAGTAATATATAAATAAAACAATTTAGGAGGTTGTAAGGATTTTATTATGTTGTAAACGCTTTTATTAAATAGTCAAAGTCAGATAATGGATTTTTGAAGTTGTGATAATCAGACAATCACTAGTTTGAGTGTTTGTCAAATTCGAAATTGATTATTTAACTTTTAAGTAATCAGATAACAAAATTAACGCAAGTGAAGCCCAGCCTAGCTGGGTGGATGCAGCCGAGTTATATACCCATGTGGTGGGAGGTCTGGAGTTCGACTCCGACTAACCCCATGTGGGGGATTTTCCTGGAAAGGCGAATTAGGTGGAGAGGAAAGGCCTTTGCGCCTTAGGTAATCGCCAACCGCCCTGGGTTGCGGGGCTGATTACCCTCAGGTGAAACCATATCTATTCGCTGGTTCCAAAAAACAGATAACAAAATTAACTTTATCCGAGTTGAATATCTACAAGTTGATATCATATTTATCAAATAATCAGATAGATTATTCACATTCAAATACTCATCGATTGTGGGTTTCAATCAAAATTGTGGCACAGGTTTTCAAGGATTTTAACTTCAAGTCTACAACCTAATATGGATTAAGACTAACTCGTTTTACTCATTTAACCCGTTTGCTAACACTAAACAAATTTTACATCTTGAAAAAAAAAAAACAAAACAAAGCATTAGACCAAAGTTTAATTATACAATTCAAAGCATTAGAAGAAGTTTCCGAACCCAAAATAAAAGTACAAGTTTTCATAACATTAAATATTTAAAACATTAAAAATAAAAAAGTTTTCAAGGATTTTAACTTCAAGTCTACAACCTAATATGGATTAAGACTACTTGATATATCAAATTCATCTTCACGGTTCTCGTCATCCTTTAATGTTAAACTATAACAAAAAATCTATACAAAGTCAAAGAAAACAAATTATACAAACTATAACAAAATAAGCATATAACAACCTATATAAAGTTAGAAAAAACAAAATATACAAGCATATAAAAACCTATATATATGATAAAATAAGCAAACTATAACAAGCTATACAAAAAATGCCAATAACAACATACAAATAATCACACAAAAGGCCAATAACAACAATCTAAAATAATAAGGCCATGCGGTATACCCGCGTTTTCATGTGCGCCAAAGGCTATGGCGCCGCCATAGCCATGTGAACACCACCCCTGTGCTTGCGCCATCCGCCATACGCCATCGTGCGCCATCCTCACCACGCACGTTAACGGTCGTGTGACCGTTTGAAATTCGAACGTTGAAGTGGAAAACGGTCGTGTGACCGTTTGAAATAAAAAAAAATCTACAAATACTTTTTTATCTCCTATAAATACCAACATATTTCCAACTCTTTTTTTACACAATATCAACTAAATTGGATCCAAACTCTCCCAATCCAAACTCTTCCAATCCTCACCACAATCTACCATTTTTGGAATTACTTCAATTACCAACCCAAAACCAAGGTTTTTATTCCCCAACAATGCCTACAAACAATGCCTTCCAAAGTAACCCATATCCTACCCAAAACCAATTCTCTCCACAAGCTCCTTTTGTTCCAACCCCACTCGCCAATTTGAATCTGCAACAATTGCAAGAGTTATATCAAATGCGCCAAAATTTGTTCCAACTTCAAACGGCTCAAAATAATCTACAAAATCAACCATCACCCTCACCCTCACAACAACCCCAATCGACCCCCTCACCACAAGAACATCGTCTAGTAGACGAAGATGACGATGTTGTTGTAGAAACGCAACCAGGAGGTGTTGCGAAGAGACAAACGAAGGGGGAAGAAAAAGGCGACAAATGAACCTCTTCGAAGAGTGAAGTGGACGTCCGACGAGGAGGTGATGTTGGCGGAGAGTTACATTTCCATCTCTTGCGACTCAAGAGTTGGAGACGCCCAACCTAGCGACGCTTTTTGGCGGAGAGTTTTAAAAAGGTTTCACGACGGTATGGGTCGTGGAGATTATCGAACAATAGACGCCCTTAGTGGAAAGTGGACATCTCTTCTTCGGGAGTGCAACGCTTTCAACGACATTTATAACAACACCAAGTCGATGCATGTATCCGGGCATTCCTCCGAAAATGTGATGGAGGTGGCTTTGACGACCTACAAAAATAAAAACAATGGGAAAGACTTCGGCCACATCCAAGCGTGGAAGGTGTTGCACTTGAATAAAAAATGGGAGTGGCAACCGGATGCATTATCGCAATCAAGTGGGTCGAAGAGGTCGGAACCCGAAGTCGCAAGCGTCAACCTCAACGATGAACCAATTGATGTCGACGAGCCACAACAAACCGGCCAAAAACGTCCCATTGGAAGAACGAAGGCAAAACGGATCGCGCGAGAATCACCTTCCTCATCGGCGGCCGACACAAATATGGCCCTCCTCGTTGCCGAAAAATTAGGCGGGAAACTCGAAGAACATGTAGAGTTTCTTAAAGAGAAAGAAAAGGCTAAAGCCAAACGACATCGCGAAGCCCAAATGGAACGCGATGTACGAACATTGGCTATTGTTCCAAATCCAACGGTTTCGCGTAAACATCTAAAGGCAATTGACAAGTTGAAAGGCATGATCCTAAAACGTTGGAATATCAACGACGATGACGAAGACGACGACCAAGCGTAGACTTTACATTTTACGTATTGTTGTTTTTGAATTTTTTTTAATTATTGTTGTTTTTGAAGTTTATTTTAGTTTTTAATTATTGTTGGTTTTTGAAATTTTTAGGATTTTGTAATTTGTTTTTTATTATTAAATGAAATGGTAGTTTTTGGTATTTTGAGTTACAAAAAAAAAAAAAAAAAAAAAAAAAAAAAAAAGGCTATAACACCAATTGCTATAACACCACCATACCCACACTTTTGGTGTTAAAGGTGATAGTGACGTGGCATCACTTTTTGATGTTAACACCATTGGAATAACATGGATACTCCCTAAACCTAAACAAAAATAGCCATGAAAAAAGGAAAATGAAAATTAGGAACTTAAACGTGGGATTGGAAATAGCTATAAGTTTCCTTTTCCGTTACAAGTTTGTAGTAACTTTATGGAAATCATTGAAGAGACACAAATCCAAGCTCATGTCATAAACGATGTTTATAAAATCAGAAAATTTAATTAGAAACAACTATAAGTTTACTTAGAAATGTGTGAAGTCCATTGAAGGGACCTAGATCCAAGCTTATTTCATAAACGATGTTTATAAAATCAATAAAATCAACTGGTTCAAGACAAATAAATGAAACTCTTACGAAGATGAAAGAAGATATCAGATTTTGGTGAATGGCGATGGTGAAGTTGTAATTGTAAGGTGTTGTCAGTCGACATACAACTTGTTGGAAATCTAGAATGATGGCCGAATTTAGGAAGACTAAAAAGTGGAATCGTAGAAATGTCAAGGATTTTCAATTTTTTATTTTCCCTCTTAGAATTTTGACCTAGCAAGTAAATAGGTCAGCAATAGCATAAAGTTTTTAAACTTTATTATAAATAGAAAAAGAACAACCAAAAAAAACATTCAACGAAAAAAATCTAATTTTCGAGCTTGACCAGCGCATTAAACTGTATTGAAATGGCTTTGATAATAACATTATTTTACAAGCACGTGTAAAACTAAATTTGTTAATATTATACTAAAAGAAAAATTATTAAAATGGTCATCAAAACGTTATAAAACAATTTTAGTTTATTAAATTGTTTTTAGACTATTTCCAAAAGAACACATTTAAGAACAATAAAAAACAAAATAATATTATGATCTGATGTTCTAAAAGTTTCTCTAATACCACTATTGAGGATTGATGAGTAAACAATTTATAGATGAAAAAACAATAGAAGTAAAATCTATGTTCTAAAATTTAATCCCCAAAAGCAATTGCTACAATTAGAACAGCCATCACAACCATATGATGTTTAGAATGCTACATCAATGTTTTGGATACTAGCCATCAAGAATAGATAACTTTTATAGTCAACTCATATAAAGCAAAAAGAGACAATTGCTAGACTTTCAACATACAAACACAAAGTTTTCTCTTCTTCTCCTTTCCTTAAAAATGACACAAAGACAGAGAGTGTGTGAGAGAGACTGGCGACGCTTTTAGGGTATGTGGATGGATATTTAGTTTTTCTTAGTTTTCTTTCAACTGCATAATTATGATCGCGAAAAGCCCATTTAATATTTAGCGGATGGATTTTTCTAAAGTTGTACTTACCAATTAAGGATAAAAGCCCGAAACTCATTTTAATTCATTCCAAATCAACAAGCAGTTAGTTGATCTAATCACTATTATTTAATTAACAACAAATAAGTCATTCATTTATTTATACCTCACTTGATTAATAAATAACAAATAACAAATAAAAAGTAATCTTATTTATTTAGGTTGGTAAAAAATAAAATTTATACTCTATAAATATTATATAATTTTTTATTGTGTCACTTATTAGATGTATATACAAACAACATCACGATTATTTCTTTGTTACTTGCATATTGATTCCAACATCATGTGTAATAGTCATATATTTCTAGCAGTTGGAGCACTCGACTCTTCAATATGCTAAGTGCTAATTAAATACACGCTCAACAATATCCTTTTATGAGATGTTTTGAACTTAAAGATAACTTATTAAGGAATATAAGCATACATGCATTGCATTTTGTTTACAATTTTGATTTGAAAATTATTGAATTTGATGATGTTTTAGCAATGCAAATACGTTGAATGCTTTCCCCAATTATTGGAATGTTACTAACCTTTGGAGCTTTGAAAACCTTTTAGAGGCTGCCATTGTGTATGACATGCAAGTCCCATGCACCATGAAATTCATAACTCCAATAAAACTTACTAGGCTTCCCTAGCCTAACATATGGACATGTGTTCAGATCGAGAAACTTATTTAGAGACTGAATATGGAATTAGGCTAGGCGGAGCAAATCGGCTTGGCCCTCGCCAAAGGCCTCGCCAAGCCCTCGCCAACTCCACCGCACCAACTCGGCGTCGCCTTCTCGCCAATGCCCTCGCCTAATTCCCAGCGAGCTCGCTTTCGTCTCGCTCCCTCCTCAACGGCTGCTTCTTCGGCCGGTTTCTTCTTCATCAACGGCTCGCGGACTGCTCCCCCCACCGCTGTCTCTCGCCTTCGCCTTCGCCGTCGCCAACGTGGCATAGTTTAGCGAGGGGATGTGTTCGTTACTGCTCCCCCAAGCCTTAGCATGTGAACATTTAGAAGATGTTCTTTTTTGAATTTAGATGTTTACTTTACCTTTATATTTTGATTATATTGTTACACTTACATATGCTTTGGCACTATAAAATATTTTAATGTTAACGATTTGTGATTGTTTGAAACATTTTTCCACAAAAGGAAATCTCTAATAAAGTCTCATTATTTTAGGTCAGTTTATAAAAGAAATCCTAAAATTGAATTTATTTACACAACATGACAGGATACCTGTTAACATATCCACTTCAACCCTTTTCTTTTGAGAAACCAGTTTTTTAGCAGGAAAATCTTCGGTAAAGTCTCATTCTTTTGGGCCAGTTTATGAAAAAAAATTAACATAAGTTTTTTAACACTAAATGATAGGATACCAACTAACATATTCAATTCAATATTTTCTTCAAGTAACTCATTCTTTAGACGATTTCCTTACCGAGGTGGATGCTTAGTCAATAAATGAGAAGTTGATGTGATAGCATAGGCGTATTTTAATCCCAAATGTTGGTCATTTCAACTCTAAATTGCAAAGAACGAGATGAAGATAAAATTTTCATCTTCTATAGGACGCATGAGTGCAAATTGGTCAGGTACGCAAGTTGTAAGGGCACGACGCAAATGTAAAGATCCTGTTGGCAAGTGGACTTCATGAAGTCTGAAAAATGAGAACGTAATTTGAGGACACACCTAATTCAACATAAATGAGGATGAATTTTAGCAAAAATTGAACTTCCTAACCCTATATTTGGGCAACCAACGAATCTTCTTTCAGGGTTTTTCAGACTCCACGAAGTCCACTTGCCAACAGAATCTTCACATTCGTATCTTGCCCGTGCAACTTGCCTATTAGACCGATTTGCACTCCTGCTTCTTATACAGGATGAAGAAGCCATATTCGTCTCCTTCTTTGCTATCTAGGGTTTGAATGACCAACAATTGGGATTAAATAACACCTCTTAACAAGAAAACCGAGCAAATAATTGTTGAATTGAATATGTTAGCTGGTATCATGTTCTTTACCTGTAAATAAAATTAAGTTTGAAACTTTTTTATAAAGTTACCCAAAATAATAAGACTATACTGGAGATTTCTCTGTTGAAAAGTTGAGTTACCGGAAAAGAAGAATTGAAATAGATATGTTAGTCGTATCCTGTCTTTTTATGTAAAAAGTTTTAACATTTTTCTTCTCTAATAAAAGAAAGCATAAATGCCACATGGCACCCTTCTAGACCTGCAATTTACCACGCGTCACAATTCTACGCCTCCTTAATATTTTTTCCCGCCTAGAGTCTTGAAGAACCGAGATTTTAGAAACTTATTTTCCAGCCCAGATTATGTGTCAATTTTGTTCAATCAGCATCCCTTAAAGTCAGCAAGATATCAATTCCATTCAATCCATCCCTTAAAATTAGCAATAATTTGAATTCCATTCAAATCGGTTCCCTTAAAATGACATCTCTCATTCTCTAACCCTAAGCAGCCGATATCACCCAAATAACTTTCAGTCTGTTTTCTCAATTAGTTCACTCGGATGGCTTCTAGAAGAAGAACAAGTTTAAGATTTCATCCCGTTATCAACAACCAACAATCGGATCCCAGAAAATCAAGTATAATCAAGGTAATCGCAATATTATCGTAGCTTTCATCTCTACTCCGTTCAATCTCTCTCAATCATTCCCTAATTATGTTAATCGTCTGCTTTATTTCCTTTTTTCACTCACCAAATCATTGAAATCAATTTCCTTTGTTCCTCAACTCCATTGCTTCTCTTTAGCCACCTTCGATATCTTCATCGTCACACCGGCAACGCAAAACAACACCACCATTATCTGAATCGGTATCAAGAGTCAATATTTGTTTATCTTTATTACAGTATTTCAATTTCTTGTGGGTAATTGCTAATTGCTATTTTTTTGGCATTCAAATGTAATTTAACTCTAACAGAGACGGTATATGATGTGCACGTTTTGTAAAAGTGAGAAGATGTACAAAGGCATCAGGTTTGTACCCACTTTTCCCAAAATCTCTTGACCTCTTCCCCGAGAATATGTGAAAGGGAAGGAAGATCGACAAACCGGTGATGGTTATTTTTTCGATTTTGATTTTGCGTTTTTTCCCGTCACATGCTCCACCTAAGGTGATTACAGAGTAGTTACTGAACTGTAAGTGTTACTTCATCATGTAAGTGTCCTTCAATCTTGAAACTGTGGAACCAATCTGATATTTTATAAAATTATAATCATTGCAGGGAAGTATATGCAATTTTAGTTTACCACAAATGTTTGTTTTGGTGATTCTTTTCCCATTTTAGGTTTTTCCAGCAACACGAATTTTTTTGGTTTATATTTGCAGATCGTATGTTTCCAGCAAGCAAAATATTGACTTGCCTAGAGATTTTGTGCTGAATTTTGAACCAAAACATGTAATGAAGAATCTCATAGCAAAGGGAAATTCAGCTCAAGGGTTCGAATGTAATTTTCTTAAAAATATGAGTTTTCTCCTTGGGTGTTTTATTTTTTAGTTCTAAACTTTTTATTGACCATATATTCAACAACAATCAAGACTTCTACCTGGTCATTTGGTTCTATAAGTTTGCAAGAAAAGGCACTTTATATTTTGGTTGGTTGCAAGTTTTGAATAAAGTGACATTATCACTAATATAAGTACATTTTCATCTTGAACATGCAGGGTATTAAGTAGACGAGGGTAAACAAGGGACTGCTTCAACCTTTTTGAGTAAAGTGATCTTTACACTAATATTCAAAAGTAAGTGATTTTAGACCAAATATTTGGTGTTTAATAGGGAACTACTTTAATATGCAGTTATTACCATTTTGTTATTCCAAATCCTAAGATTTTTTAATGCACGGGTAGTCATTGTAATGAGTTGGGATCTTTTCACTATAACCTTCTTTTGATATCCTAATATGAAGGCGTCAACATCAATGGGAAATTACAACAATGGTGCTTACAAGTTAAGACTTAACGATAAACGCCTCATTTTGACGTTTTCCATTACGTCGTTAAGTCCATCTAAACCTCACCTTATGCATTGTATTTGTTTTCTTTTTAGAAAAATATTTTATGCTGTATCAAAATTAATAATTTGAATTACAGTGGTCCAATTACATTTTGCTCTAATTTTGACTTATATTTTGATATTTATGAGTAGGTGCAAGGCAAGCTTTGGAGTTGCATTTAGAGAAGGAATTGTAGAGATATAAACTTCAAGCTGCAATTTTCCGTACTTAATCATTCAAGCATTCAAGATGGTTATTTTTTTCTCTTTAAATAAGGATAAGGATTACGTATGTATTAAGTGTAATAGTGTTGGATTTTTTTTTCTGAAAAATTGTTTATAGAATGTGATTCTTGAACAATATTGATTTTTTATAAACTAAAATGCAAACGGTACCGACTTTGATTATTTTAACCAAACATGTGAATGGTATCAACACTTTTCGAATATTGTTAGTTCCGGTTTAATGTAGCTTTCTATGTATGCAAGGTTTAGATGTGAATCACATTTGCTTCTGATACTATTAGCCCAAGTGCTAGCAGAAGTTTTATCTTGGGATACTAAAGCCATGTTTTTATTGCATTGTATGGAACTAATACACAGAAATAAAACATGTTAAATGCAAACAATGCTAAGTACTTCAATATTGAATGACTGTTGACTTCAAATTCCCACCCGATGCTGCAGCTGCAGATGTCATTACTGCAGGGTTTTTTTTGCCGTTTTTGTCCTTGACCAATCACTTTTACCTGTTCGTATTCTTATTTCAGATAAAAGTGATGCCACATCTGTAGCTGGTTTGCTATGCTTTTTGCGATGTGTTTTCTAGTGGGACTAGAGACAAAGCGGAACATCCATTAAAGCTCATTTATAGGACATTTTTCTAGAAAAAAATTGGTATTAACATTGAATCTTGCAAAAAAAATCGTTCTTTTAAAAAATGACTTTTTTCAGTTTTGGGTGTCTTTTTAGATAATCTCGATAGTTTCATTTCTTCTACGTAAAAACTCATTTATGAGACATTTTTCTGGAAAAAAAATATCAATCTAGCGTTGAACTTTGCAAAACATTTTATTAATAGCATCGTATTTTGAAAAAAATGACTTTTTTCGAAATCTTTTTATATGCTTTACAAAAGTATCATTACTTTTACATTTAAACACATTTATAGGACATTTTTCTGGAAAAATAATATCGGTATTAGCATTGAACTTTGCGAAAAAGTTCATTAACAACATCTTACTTTGATAAAATTATTTTTTCGGTATCCTTTTAGTTGATGTGTAAAAGTTTCATTTCTTTTACATTTAAGCTCATTTATAGAATATTTTTATGGAAAAAAATATAAGTTTTAGCATTGAACTTTAGAAAAAAGTTCATTAATATCGTTGTACTTTATAAACATAATGTTTTTTTATTATATACGTTTTTTTATTTGTCTACCGTGTAACACACGGGTTTGTAACCTAGTGAGTTATATTTCATAAACTTACCCAAAGTAGTGATATTTTACTGAGATTTTCCTTTCCAAAAATTATTTTACTTAAATGATTTTATGCATAAATTGCATTTCACAATGTTTTCAAACTTTATTCAAAATGACTATTTGTAATTTACCCTTTCGTCTAATCCGGTGACTGTCAAAGAATCACTTTCGTTTCCAAACTCGAAAGCAAATCCTAGCAAAGTAAAAAGTTACTAGTTGTCTTCTTTTCGGCTTGTTGGTACCTTTGAAAATCCATAAATAACAAGGCTTTTGAAGAAATAAAGGTGAATAGTTTCGTTCAGAACAAGAATTGGGCGCATAAAGCTAGCTTGGACTAGAAGTCTGGAACTTAGGCTGTTTGTCCCCTTTTCTTGATTATTCTATTATTAGCTTATATGCCGTTCAAAAAATAAATAAATAAATTTAACGCTTATATAATTCTAATATCTTTTTACTATATGATAAAATCACTCTCTCCTCGTTCAATAAAAGATGAAGGATGAAACTATATTTGTTAAAGATATAGGGAGACTGATTGCAATTTATTTTATATTTTCTTTACAATTCCGTATCTGTAAGTTTGTATTTTACGATTTGCCTATACTCCGTTGCTTGGTTTAATATATGAATTTTCATTTTTATTATGCTTTTAAAATATAAAATAAATTATTTTAATTTTTTAATAATAAAATATTATGTTGAGACAATCACTAGAACTATAGAAGAAAGTGTTAGAATTTGTTGATGCATCATGTATGCATACAAAAAGTATATATATCTTAGGACCAAATTATAAAAATAATCCCTATATTATAGTAGCATAAATCGTAATATTGATTCAAGTTTTCTAGGTTAAACTGTTGGTATTTAACTATTTATGATTTTATTTTTTTTAAGTTTGTTCCTTTTGATTAACCATGTTAATAAAAAGTAACAAACCTTTGGAAACGACAATTTTTCCCACTAACCAAAATTAGTAGAAATATAAACTAAAAAGACCAAATCAATAAAACTATAAACTACAACTAAGAATTGCTAGAGGGTGAGGAAAAACCGACCCACATCGTAAAAAAATCGAAAAAATCACATAAATCGAAACCAAAACTAACACAAAAACCGATGATGCTGTTTTTAGTTTTTGAAAAACCGAATGTAAATGATCCGGTATGGTTTTGGCTTGTAAATCGAACCATTAAAACCACACCGCACCGTAATATTATATTAAAAGATTAATTTTATTATTTTGATACATTACACAATGTCACAATCCTCTTCATATCATCATATGGTTATTGTGTTGAATGTTGATGAATATTGTGTTTCCTAATATATGAAACTCTGACTTCTTATTTTTATTTGTGTTTTATGATGTATGAAACTTTCACCTTTGTATTTATATATTACGCAATTTTAGAATCCTCTTAGTTGTCATATATGAAACTTTCACTTCTTATTGGTGTTTCCTAATATTAAATTGACACATGACATTTTCTTTCATCCTTTAACGAGTTGTGATTCCTTCTAAACAAGGGGCCGAATGAGAATTTGACGTAATTAGTTAAGTTCCGATTTGAGTTTTATCATTCAAATCACTGTCATACACTCTTTTCATTTCAAATATGAAACTCTTTTTGCGGTCTCAAAACCACACCGTTTCATGATGCAATTTTAAAACCCAAACTGCACCGCTTGAGTAATTGCAAAACCGCATTGTTTGAAAAACCGCACCAAACGGTTTGTCAAAATCATAGAAATAGAATTTTCCATACATGAATTGTTGTGTAAGAATAAAAATTGTTGTGTAATATTGTTTTTATCATACAGATCACTTCCCTTTAAGCATACCTGATCTGTAATTTTGTTTTTCTCAATAAAATATCAGGGTCCGATCAAAAGATAGTCTTGGTTCTGTTATCCTTTTTCATATTTTAATTAATTGTCTGATCTGTCCCTAAATGTCACCATCGTCGCAATGAATAACAGGAAACAATAAAATTTTACACATCTACCGCGTTTTGTTGTAACTTTAGGACGTTTCCTTAAGCGTGTTGTCTTGTGCTTTGGTCGTAAGTTATCCGCCGACCATATAAACATAACAACTCTTCTTATAACCATCGCCCCCTTTTTCTATATATACAGTTCAAAACCCGCTAATCAAACATCATCACTTTCATTCAAAAACACATCTTAAAGTACCACTTTCTCCGATCTTCAACCATAATCTCTCCGTCCATCCATACTCTCCTCTTTGTTGGTTTTTCTGTAACTCGTTTGGATTTAAAACAGAAGCACACCGGAATCATGAGTCACTTCGATCAAAACGAGATTCCAGGTGAGTTTTCGAAGTAGAAGAAGTTTATTTTAATTATCAGATGTTTGTTTGTTGTTAGTTTGAGGTTAACCGTGTTTGAAATGATGACGATGCAGTTGCTTACCCTCCTGCACCTCAAGGAGCATCGTACGTGATGGCACCACCGCCGGTTGGGTATCCGACGAGGGACGGCGACGTCAAATCGGAAAATCAGGTTCCCGTGCAAACTCAGAGCAGGGGCGATGGCTTCTGGAAAGGATGGTAATTATTTACATCCTTAATTTTATATAATTCAAAGGGTTTATAGATAACTATAAATTGTAGTGTTTTGGCAAAAAAAAACATTTTATTAATTTATGTAAAATATATATATTGACTTGTGTATGTGTGTTGGTTGCAGTTGTGCTGCACTTTGTTGCTGTTGCGTGTTGGATGCTTGTTTCTAGAACGAGCAAAGATGATGACGATGATGATCAACATGATTGACGAGTGATGATTTTTTTTTGAATATTTGTTTGTTAATAATTTTATATGAATAATATAATGTAATACCGAGTAGATGATGTGTGTAATAGTTTTTCTCTTTGTTTTATGTATATGGAATTACGGATTTTCTTTTTTTACTTTATTATGGAATCCTATGCTTAATGAATCATATTCGTTGCCAGCATTTATTCTTTGTTTAATTATGGTTGTTTAGCTTTTGTCATGTTATCGAAATCCATTGTCAATCTTTATTCTTTGTTCACTTACGGTTGTTTAGATTTCGTTCTTTCTAGGATTAAATGTCATGTTACCGTTGCGTTGATGATACATTGGATACCGAATGTGAAGTTCATTACTGAGAAGACAGTCTAAATGAAATTTGAAGCTACGGTAGTTGTAACTTAACTATAAATCATTTTGCTTGTGTTTGCAAAATGAAAAAACAGAAAGCAATTCACATTCTTCAAGTGGATATTTAGGGCTGTAAACGAATCGAACGAACACGAACGAGGACTTGCTCATGTTCGTTCGTTTAAGTTAGCCGAACAAACAAACGAACACGAACAGATAAACGAATGAGTTTTCTTGTTCATGTTCGTCCGTTTAACAAATTATCTTGTTCGTGTTCGTTCGTTTATGTTCGTGAGCATACTAAACGAACATAGATAAATAAACATAATGAAACATATATGAACAAAAAAAAAACACTTTATATTGTAATGGAATCAAATACAATTGAACATATATGAACATAAAATAACTTAAATGAACAAACATAAAAGAACGTAAACGGACATCATAAACGGACGTTCACGAACATAATTGAACGAATAAGACCATTGTTCATGTTCGTTCGTTTAAGTAAACGAACGAGAAATTGTGTTCATGTTCGTTCATTTATTAAATAAACGAACGTAAACGAACTTCCCGCCAAACAATTCACGAACGGTTCGCCGAACGTTCGGTTCGTTTACAGCCCTATGGATATCTATCCACAGCACTCATATTATTATTATTTTTTGATTTTATCTAGAGTAAATTACAAAAATGGTTATAATTCTTTATGGTTTGGCCCAACTTTCGATAAGAATCTAATTTTTAAAATTTTATTTTATTGGTCCTCAAAATTTAAGTTAGCTTGCAATTTTGGTCTCATGGCCAGGTGAAAAGACCAATTTATCCTTTTAATTTTTTTTATTATTTATCTTTTAATATATTATATATTAAATGAATTAAAAAAAGAAAAAAAAAACTTTAGCCCACCCCATCCACTCTCCGGTCTCTCTCTCTCTCTCTGATCGTCTTCGTCATCTTATATAAATGGAAATCGATACTCATGAACGAACTTTCACTGCCATCGTCGGCGTTTCTGGTTGGAGTCTTCCTGTCCCCGTCACCACCGCCACCGATCACCACTTCGGGCGTCGTCCAAGACAGCAATGCCTCTCCCTCTATCTCCCTCGTCATATCTGTCTCTAGGATCTCGATGACTCCTCCTCACTCGATTTGTAAGTCACGCACACACACACACTGATGTGTGTGTGTGTGTGTCGAGTCATCTGCTTCTAAAATAGCGTTTTCTCTGAAATTCAAGAACACGTATACACATCAGGAAACATACGCTCTTCCTCTCTCTCTCTCTCCAAATTGTCGATCTTTCTCTTCTTTTTCCGATTCGTACGCACACATACATCTCTAATCAGTGTATGTGTGTGTTTGATTTTGAAGGAGCCTAAACCTGCATTCCGGATTTCACTTTTACGCAAACGAGGTAACCCACAAAAATAATACGCGAAGGACGCCACTGTGGTGCTTTTCTAGCGAAAGAAGCGGCAGCGGACTCCAGTGGTGGCGAGGACGGTGTAAAGATTTGGGTTACAGATTCCAATTTGGAGGATCAAAGGGGAAGAATCGAATCATAGAGAGAGATAGGGGGATGGGGTGGGGTGTAATCTCTTTTTTTTTTCTTAATTACCAAATAAATAATACAATTAAAAAATGAACAATAAAATATAAAGGGCAGTTTAGTTTTTTTACTGGTCTTTGGACTCTTATTGAAAGAAAAATCAAACCTTGAGGACCCATAAAGTAAAATTTCAAAAGTTAGACTTTTATTAAACATTGGGCCAAACCACAATGACCATTTTTGTAATTTACTCTTTTATCTATTTAATCCATAAATACATGAAAATAGTAAGTTTGACCAATTTTTTATAAAATAATTAAAACAAATAAAAATATAATAGGAAAAACACGTATGAGTGTGAACTACCAAACAGGCGAACATTAATTACCTTCCAGATGCCGGCTTCCATATGAAAAAAAGCAAACAATATAAAAACCGTAGGAAATCTTAAACCAAAAAACAATGATTAGGATTGACTAATACGTTCAACGGTGACCTCATTTTTTCGCTTTGCTCCATACTTGCAATTCAAAGAAGAAAGTTCTCTATAAATGAGAGGGAGAAGCTGACAGGAGGCGAAGAAGGCCGGCAAAATAAGTTGACAGGAGGAGGAGAAAGTTCTATATGTGTGTGTCAGTGTGTGTTATTTTTAATCTATTGAATAAGGACTGAAAATTTTGTATCGAAACAAAATTGAATTTGGTTAGAACAAACTTTTTTTTTCTGCTAGTCAAAGCGATGGTTATCCTTCACCTTTTCAAACTTCTAATCTTTTTTAAACTAATAGTGTTAGTGTATATTATATTAGTGCGACACAGTATTATAAGTGTGTTTATATGTTGGAGTCCCCCTCCCTACATAATGACTTTTTTGAACAGACAATATTTGGCTCCACATATCTCTTACATAGTATCAGAGCCAATGTCTCGTACCACCGTGGCCTAATATATCCGTGTCAATCCTCATCGAGCATCTATCTTTGAGGGAGAGTATAAGTGTATCACACATTTGTGCAATACGGTCTTATAAGTATGTATATATGTTGGAGTCTCCTATCTTTTCATAAAGGCTCTTTTACAAAAACAATATTGAACTTCACATATAACTTACAAATAGTTCTATTACGAGTTTTAACTTGTTGAGTAATGATTGGAAATTTTGTATCGAAACAAACTTAATTGACCGGATATTTTTTTTATTTGCTGCTAGTCAAAGTGATGGTTATCCTCCCCCTTTTCAAACTTGTGATCCTTTTTAAAACTGATAGTTCTATCAATGGATTCGTGATTCTTTTTCAAGCTTAACTTCTGGTTTAGTTTGAAACTAGAGTTTTCTTTTTCATAGTATGGCTCAAATTATCAATGGTTCATTTATTTTGGGGGCCATTCCCACTTGTACATGAACGCAAACGTCTAGACCAAATCAATGCTGGGTTCTAGAGTCTACACCATTGTGATAATGGTGTATTTATTCTATTAGATAATTCCATCTTTTTTTAAACTTTTATATATATATATATATATATATATATATATATATATATATATATATATATATATATATATATATATATATATATATATATATATATATATATATATATATATACTATTGTTTAAAGCATAAAAAATAATAAATTTTGACATAAGTTATAACGCTTACTGAAAAAGAAAAAACCTTTTAAAATTAAAAAAATGTGTGCATGCATGAATACTCGTACATGCATGTATGATATTTATTTCTTATTTTTAAGACTTTATTAAAAATACTAAAAATACTGTAGTTTATCATTTTATATGTTCTAAAATTGGATATACTTATGATATACTTCTAACAAATATAATATAAAAAGGCATTTTTGAAAGTTTTGGTTTTTTTCTATTGTATGTATTCATGCATGATGTTAATTTTTTATTTTAAGCGAACTGTATTTTTGTCAAAAATGAAACTAAAAGTGTCAAGTTTAATCATCTTTATTCTCTAAAAGGTGGTATTCGTATCATTATGTAACTACAAAATAAAATAATGTTACCCTTTTAACTTTAGTTTTTATAAAATTTCTCTGCCGTTCTAAAAAAAATGTTACCCTTTTAACGTGAATCACTAATATATTAGTGTTTAAATTTTTTTCAAAAATGATAAACAGATACATCAAAGTTTATCCTTTTTATGGTTTAGAAAATGTCACTAAATGAAAACCTAGGGACAGTTTGTGTTAATTAATAGGGAAAAGGTGCTAAATTTTGACCAATATAGAATAAGTGCATCAGAGGTATTTATTAAATCTCCTTATTTTAACGACAGGTGCATTAAAACTAGCAAGACGCTAGAAACAAAGAGTATAATGAAGCATTACAAAGAACATCACAAAATAACCCTAAATGTCATGGGTTCAAACCCTGACACTAACATAACAATGAGTAGTTTAGGAGTAGGAGTAGAATAAATTTGCCGTTCAAAAAAAAAAACTAGCTAGAAAACTTAACCAAAAATTTGGCCCAAATAAAATTGACCGAAACAGAATAATATACCAATTTTAAAAATCGTCATACTGAATTTCACTTTAAAAAATTTAGGTTTAGTTATGTTTTGCACAAAAAACCAAACTTTACAATTGGTTACTACTTACTACATTGTGTATTTGTGTCTAAATGGTATGGTTTACTAATTACTCGTGTCTTTTTTATATTGGTTAGTACTTATTAGTTCACATAAGGAGACTTACGGATGTTCGTTAGTGGGCTTTTGCAAGCTTATAATTTTTAAGAAAAAACTTGAATTAAATAAAAAAATTTGTTCGAGTATGAGCTTTTAGTTTCTATTTTAAACAAAAAAGTTTTAAATCCAAAAGCTACTTTAAATAGTTTTTATGAACTTTTAGCTTTTAGCTTAATAAAGTTTACTGACTTTCATATAAATAAAAGTTACAGCTCCTAGCTGAAACTTCCGGCTAGTTTTGCCAATAGTATATGAGTTATTGCAAGCCAAAAAAATGAAAAACCGAAAACCAATCCATGTAAAACCAAAATCGGAAAAAACAAAAAAAAAAACACCTTTTTTAAACTATAAAAACAATTATTATGATTTGTTTGCCACAAAACCGATCAAGGCTCATCATTAATACAATGTTTCCTAATTCCTAGTCGTTTTTTATTATCATCTCTTTTAAGTGTCCTCTCAAAACCAGGGGTATTTTAAGAGAAAGAAATTGACTACAACTAACTTTTTATCATTTATAAAATTATCTTTTAACCTAATATAAAAAAATCAGATATGTACTCACGAAGAGTATAATTGTAAATTTGTAAAGTTCTTTTCTCTTCATTTTAACTCGAGAAAACATAAAATATTTATTTTAGCATTTATTTTCCTTCCATTTATTTGAAATTCGTAAACACGAAAATACAATACATATTATCATTCTCCTCCCTTTTTCTCCCTCTTTATTTTTCTTTTTTCTTCTTATCTTCTTCTTTTTTCCATTATTAAAATCTGCACAAAGCGTGACTTCTTATTAGGACCAGTTTGACTTTCACTTGTTTGTCTATAGAATGCATAGAATCAGAATGAACCGAAAGAAGCTTCCCAGCCCCCCAAGAGGAACATAAAAAATCAAACACGGTGTTTACATGCGCGATATGATTCCAAAATTACATAAGTTATTATTAATGTATATTAAGTTATTAGTTATACAAAAAAATAATAGAATTTATAATTGTGACATTTTTAAACGTATATATACAAATTGATAGATAGATGACTATGTACTCGATATAATTTCACCTAATACAAGTAAATGAAAAAAAATGCACAAATAAAGTTGCATCATTGTTCGTTTAAAAACATATTACTTTCTTTTCCGTATGATTTTTTATTATAGAAGTTTATGTTATTTATTATTTAATTAAAGTTTACTTATATTTTCTGGTTTTAGCAATTATTAAAAATCTAATTTGTTATTTACTCTATCAACAACAAAACTCTATGAAACTCAAGCAGGAAGGAAACCCAAGACAAGTCCTACAACAACTCAATCAAGGGAGAAATTTAATGTCATGAAATAAAATTAAAAAAAAAAAAACAAAACAAAAAAAACAAAACAAAACAAAGCAGTAAAGCACTGCTGTTGCGTTCAGTAACCATACAACTTTTAACCTAAATTACAACAAACCCTGCACCCCCTCAATCTTGAAACTATGTATCATTCCTGTAACACAAGCAAAAATTATTTGAAGTCATAAGTATAATATTTTGTATAGTAAATTACATTTTTGGTCCCTGAGTTTAGCTGATTTATTCAATTTTTCCCAAATATTTTCTCTTGCAATTGTGGTCCTCTTTTGAGGTTTTTGAAACGTTCTCCGTCCCTGTTCCAAGTAAAATGACTATTTTTGATCCATCAGTATAGTTGATTTTTGCAACTTCGGTCTTCAAAATAGTCATTTTACTTGCAACAGGGACTAAAAATGTTACAAAACCTCGAACCAAAATTGCAAGAGAACGTTTAGGGATCAAAATTGAAAACTTCAGCTATATTATTTAGGGACCAAAAATGTAATTTACTCTATTTCATATTTACAAAAGTAAATTTACATTTTTGTTCATGCATATAGCTGTTTTTCTTCAATTTTTGTCCGAGTAAGTTACTCTTGCAATTTTGGTCCTCATTTTAAGTTCTTGTAACATTATTAGTAGCTGTTCCAAGAAATGACGATTTTTGGACCGTGAGTCTGACTTTTGCAATTTAGGTCCCAAAGTTGTCATTTTACTTGGATCAAAGACCAAAAACCTCAAATAAGGACCAAAATTGCAAGATAACTTTTTGGGACCAAAATTGAAGAGCTATATTCAGGGACCAAAAATGTTATTTACACTATTTTATATTTACAATAAGATTAACAACACAAAATGAGTCATAATGTGTTTGGTGTGCATTGCACTAGGACAGAAGTCAACGGGACAAAATTGCAACTTTTTGTCCCTCCCAAAAATAGAACAAGGTGGAACAACAATTTATGATCTCTTCTCTGTACAAAAGACGTAAATGCCCTCCTCATTCCTTTCGAAAAAAGCCTCACAAAGCTTTTCCAGTCTCATCCAGTCCATTTACGTCCCACATAACAAAGACAGCCTAAATAATAACAGGAACAAATTACATTTTTGGTCCCTAAGTATTGTTTTTTTTTTCAATTTTGGCCCCAAAAAGTTTTATTTGCAATTTTGGTCCTTATTTGAGGTTCTTGTAACTTTTTTGGTCCCTAATCCAAGTAAAATGATTACTTTTGGTCCTTACATATAAATAACTCTGCAATTTTGGTCACAAAAAGTTCTCTTTTGCAATTTTGGTCCTTATTTGAGGTTCTTGTAACATTTTTTGTCCCTAATCCAAGCAAAATGACTATTTTTGCTCCCTAGGTATAAATAACTTTTACAATGTTGGTCCCAAAAGTATAATCATTTTACTTGGAACAGGAACCAAAAACATTACAAAAACCCCAAATTAGAACCAAAACTGCAAGAGAAACCTTATTAGAACTAAATTTGAAAAAACAGCTATATTCACGAACCAAAAATATAATTTGCTCCAAATATAATGTTCCATATTTACAAATGGCATTAACAAAACACATAATACTGTGTTTGGCATGCATTGCACTAGAACACATGTCAATGGGACAAAAAAAAATTGCAACTTTTTGTCCAACCCAGAAAGGTAAAACAAAGGGGGGACAAGAATTCACTCTTGTACAAAAGACGTAAATGCCCTCCTAAATGATAACAAAATATGGAATTAAAATAGAAAAGTAGAGATGCTTACAGTTATCCGCATGTTGACTAGACTGTCCGCTTTCAATCAAACTCAGCTCCATATCATGATTAGCTGTCCAACCAGGTTCATAAGTTTCAAGAAACCCAATTTTGGCCTTGTTGGGAAGATCATGTGGATGGACAAATGGCACACCCGGGGGCCACCCAATCTCCAATCGGATGTTGCCACATGGACTGTCGAGTGTGTGGATATGAGACTCGCATTCCTTCAAACTGCAAAATCTGAGTTTAATTCCCTTTTTATCGGCTATTTCTTGAACTCTTTCTTTAAGAACTCTTTGAGCTTCAAGGCGTAGTCTTTTGGAAGGGGGTAAAGGTTTACATCTTGTGGTGGTCTTCTTTCTCTTCATTAAAGGTTTTATAGATCCTGTATTAGTATTATAGCATCGGCTAAGGACCTGTTGTTAACAAACTTTTTTACTAAGAGCTACTAGTACACAAAATAAATTAATATTCATGTTTATAATTAATATTCATGTTTATAATTATAAATCAAGATAGCATAGTGAATATATGCGTTAAATGTTTTACGTTAACAAATAACTCACCTTCTTGAACTGTAGGAAAACTGAAACTTGCAAAATTGTTTCTGTTAAACAGTTGATCCAAAGAATGAGATCTTTGCATAAAATCATCAACTGACACCGGAATCTGAAACTGAGCTTCAACACCATGACCAGCAGCTCTCATCTCTGAACAATTCAAACTTGTCATAGATTTAGGCATAAGTTTAAAAGAAACAGAACACCTTCCATACATTCCACCATGCAAGCTATTAACATCAGTTCTATGAAGAGCCGGACTAACATAACCAGCAGTAGCATGATACAAAGCAAGTCCAGGGTACATAACTGCTTCTTGTGGACCAAGATCACCATCTACAAGCACCCAACGACCATTAAAGTCTCTTATATGTAATCCCGCTTTATCTGACTTTATAATAGATACAAGGCTTTTGTCAACTTGATGTTCATGGTCTGTAAACATAACTATCTGTCCATCTTCTTGAGTTGTTAAGTTATGGTGTTGAGCTCCTTGAAAAGATGGCCTTGCATGACAACCAACTGATAACACAGAAGAAGATATCTCTCTGTTTCTTAATGGAACACTGTCGAGTATTTCAGTGAATGCACAGCTTCTTAGATTCAAGTAAAAGCTGATTGCATCGAGTATGTCACGTGCTGCTTTTCCAAGTAGGAGAAAGACATCTGTCAATCCAGAAGGTGGAAGTTGAATGTCGTTGTTGAGTTCTGTGGCAGTTAATCCTGGTCTGTAATCATAACTTTCTTGCCATAGTTGAGGATCTGCTGAGTAACCAGAGGTTTTGCACCATTCACGGGAGTCATCAATGTTAATCATGTCTGAAGATGGATATGGTGGTTTTTGATTGAAGTAAGGTCGAGCTGATTCAAGGCAACATCTTAAGAGAGCACCATCGGTTGGTGGGAATTGGATGATGGCAGCAGAATATTGAGCGAGGGATTGTGAGAGAGTTGAGACTGAGAGTTTGTATGTGTCAGAAGGGAGGCCTTCGGTAGCTATTAGGTCTGTGAGCTTCACACGGCCTAAGGTTGGTAGGCCATTGCCAGCCATGAATAGGTGAAGAATCGATACGATGAGAGATCGCTGCTGTATCAACTAGAAACTCAAGCGGATGAATTAGTAACCAGAAGTCAAACGAATCAATTGTATAAAACAAAATTACACCACTGTGGATTCGAGAAGTGTAAGATTACCGTCAATCTGGTCGTTGAAGTTATTTTAAGCTCCGAAACTTAGTTAAACAGACTGACTACAACATGCAGATGAAAATTCTCTAAGTACAAAAGAGATGATGTTAAATCAACACTTCAGGATGGTAAGACAGAAGAAAAAGCTCACCGGAATGGTGAAACTGCGTCGAGAGCTGCAACAAGTTCTCAAAAACAACGACAAACCTGAAAATGAATTGCACAGGAAACTAGAGAGCTTTGGTGAGGTATTTCAAAATCAATTGATAAACCGCATCGTTCTACGCACCTTGTTTTTCGATACAAGCATTCACTCAGACAGCCATTGCAATTTCCGGATCAAACTTAATCGACCGCTTCCCTAAAATAACCCGGCCATGTCTAGTTGATTGCTGCATTTACAGATGCAAACTACGATCATTTTCTTCTCATCAACATCCTCGAAGAAAACCCTAATTTTTCAGTGTCGATATACAATTCCGGCGCGGCTGTTGTCCCTCCGAACCATCGAGCAGTGGCTTTTTTTTCATTGATGAGTCATGAGTTTTGGGTGTTTGTTTTTCTGGTTTAATTGCAAAAACAGACATAAAGTTTTAAACTTCTAGAAATCGGCCCCCATCTTTTAACCATTGGTCACGGTTACTTGGCTATGCCTTGTTTTGATCCAAGTGGCTCTATTTAGACAATATGATATGAAATGAGTCAACTTTATTACTTTAATTGTGATTTATAAGTAGGCTAAATTTCATATATATATTCTAAAATACTAAGAAAATATCATATTTGTTTTAGGAAAATTCTAAATATCAAATATACTCAATATAAACTTCTATAATATCTAATTTACTTTAAATCTTATTTTTGATATTTTATAACTACTTTTATAATACTTTTTGTTATTTAAAACCATCTTAAATATAAATACAATCTTGATTTGTCCATCATACCCTTACATGCATACAAAATTGGAAACTCGATCATATCACGTTCACGAATCATGACTCGATCAAATCACGTAGAAGCAAAAACCTTATTCCTCATTTCACATTGTACATGGTTTTGGAACAAATATTATTACATAACTTTACAAATATAACCGATAGTACAAGTCTGCATCACCTCCCAAGCTGCCCATGCCTCCATCGTCCTCTGTTTTCCAGAAGGTGCTGTCAATCATGAAAAACGGTTATTCACTTAGATCAGATGCTTCAAAACAGACAAATCGATTAGGGTATTGATTATTAAAGGTTATCCCCTTTTTTGTCTTAGATCATATGCACGAAAATGAAAAACAGTTATTCCCTTTTTTGTATTATTCAATGTTTATGTTGACTGTTTAATATTCAACACCAAGCCATCAACAAAATGTCTCCACATCTCGTGCTTCTTCCTTCAAACACCAATCTTTCACCACCACAAAGAGCACCAATCAGGTTTCTAGATGCATATTGTTACCTTGGATTAAACTTATAAATTTTGCAGGTACACAGAACCACCACAGCCAATTTAACAAACACCTTGGAGCCTACATATGATTTGGTTTTAAAGGCAAACCTGAAATTACTGTCAAAGCAAACCAATAAAAATCTCAAATGATCCCCACGACAGGTTAGGCTAGACTAAAGCAGGACATGACTTATTGAGAAAATTTAGCAAACACTTGGTGCGCAATCCCCAAAGTGGTTTCAACAAAAGTTTAAAAATGTTGGTTTATATGCCAATTACTTCACATTAGATTCTCAACACATATTCAAAACATTTGGTTAAAGAAAAGAGAGAAGAAGAGAATCTAGGAGCTAATATGAGAACCGTGAATAATGTGGGATTACAGGGAAGTTTTTGACAAAGAAAAATTAAAAAAGATCGTATCTAAATACCACACAGACGCACAGATAACGATATATACAGACGCACAATTCGATTCCCTGATTAAGCTGATGAAGTTGTTGTGAGTTTGATCGTAGTAGTCGAGTTGGAGTCGTCGATTGAGAACACAGTGGAGAGACAACAATACAGTGATATATATCATATACATTAAAAACTGAAGGGTATAATGGTCAGTTAACATTTTGATGTAATTAATATGGTTTTAAGTAATAAAAAATGAATTTAAAATATTTAAAATAAGAATTGGGGTAAATTAGATATTATAGAAGTTTATATTGGGTATATTTGATATTTAAAGTTTTCCTAGGACAAATATGATATTTTCTTAGTATTTTAGGGTATATATGAAATTTACCCTTATAAGTAAGTTATTAAATGTGTAGATTATAAAATTTTATTAACGATTAGGTTAATATTATTAAGGAATTTGTATTTTTGGAATTTTTTTTCCTAAGTTTTTGTTATTTTCAAAAACACCATTATTTCTATATATATATATATATATATATATCTTCGTTTCGGCTCTTTTACCAGGTTTAACAATAATTTTTATGGTAATTGACAATTTTTTTAATAAAACCTAACTTCTTTTTTCAAAAAAAAATTCATATTTAACAAACTTTTTCTTTTTTGAACAAACTTTTT